>JARQOC010000002.1:190164242-190227268 GCA_033576535.1 Allobates femoralis | reverse complement strand
AACACAAATCTTCCACTGTAACTTAATCTAACGCTTCACACATGCTTGTGTCACAGCCTAAATATAGACCACTAACCCAAATTTGACATCTTCATATACCTTTGAGTTTTTTGAAACAGGAGACACGCTGTCAGTTTCATATATCGCAATATATAATATATAACTCCACCATCCTGTCCCGGACTGCTAGATCTCGTCCCCAGCCACATCTCCCCTGGACTGTAGCTCATACCTTGATGGCATCCCACCCCGAACTGACCCCTGGATGCCTCACCTGACCCCTCCGCTGCCTCACCTGTCCCACGGCTGCTCCATCAGCCGACCCCGCAACCGCCTCTGTCAACCCCCGACTGTCTCGACCGATCCCCCAACTGCCCCATCCGGCCTCTACATCCGACCCCCCGCCTTGCATCTCATCCCCGGTCATCACCTCATCCCGTGACCGCTCCCCACTGATGACCATTCACCCACTACCACAACTTTCCCCCCTCTGCTTCTGACCCCTGACGCCACACTCACTACCTGCTCTCCGTACGCAATGTTCCCACTACTCCTCACTCTCACTCCCATCCTTCTCCACATCCTACTACCCCCACTTATACCCCCTCCCAGCAACGAAATACTGCTCTCACCCTCCATCCTGCCGAACCACCTCACCCACTTCACTGACCTTTTCATTCCCTTTCAATCCTCAATCACCAAACAAGCACGCCCGCGTTGCAAGCTCTCATGCTACCACTTGCTAACCCTCTGCCTACTCCTCCTCCTTGCCGGTGACATCTCCCCCAATCCTGGCCCCCCCCCCCACCACATCCCCACAACAACCTTCATCCCACGACCCACTGCCAACCCTCGCAACCTTATCACCACCAGCCCTTGCAACCCCACCAACATCAGATCCATTCCCCCAACCCATGCCCCACCTACTGCTCTACCCAGCGCACTCTGGAATGCCCGCTCAGTGTGCAACAAACTCACTGACATCCCCGAACTCTTTATCTCCAGGAAACTGTCATTCCTTGGCCTCACCAAGACCTGGCTCACCCCTCCAACTACTGCGCCTTCAGCCCTATCCACCCGCCCCCCTCCGTCACTGTCCCCTCCTTCGAAACCCACTCGGTCAGAATCTTCTCCCCCTGCAACCTCCAACTAGCCATCATCTACCGCCCCCCGGACCCATCGCCTCCTTCCTTGACCACTTCACCACCTGGCTACTTCACTTCCTCTCTGCTGACATCCCCACCATCATCATGGGCGACTTCAATATCCCCATTGACACTCCCCGCCCAGCCGCCTCCTTCTTTCCCTGACCACCTCCCTAGGGCTCTCCCAATGGTCCTCCTCTCCCACCCACGAAGAAGGCCACACGCTTGACCTCATCTTTACCCGCCTTTGCTCCCTCTCTAACCTCACAACCTCAGAACTCACACTGTCTGACCACCATCTTTTGACCTTCTCCGCCCTCTCCTCCCCTACCACGCTACCCCCTCTCCACAAACTTGATCGCCGAAACCTAAAAGATCTTGATCTTCCTTTATTCTCTGAATCCCTCCTCCCTCTCACCGACATACCCTCCGCTGATGACATTGACATTGCCACCACCCTATACAACACCACAATAACAAACGGTCTCGACCTAGCCGCCCCCTCACTCTCCATGCTCCACGCATTAACAGGCAACCCTGGCACACCACCCTCACTAAAAACCTGAGACGGGCGTCCAGGGTCGCCGAGAGGAGATGGAAAAAGTCCCGCACCTGCGAGCACTTTGCTCTGTTCAAGCAAGCCATCACTGACTTCAAGACGGCACTTGCTACTGCCAAGCAAGCGTTCTTCTCATCCCTAATAACCTCTCTGTCCCACAACCCCAAACAGCTCTTCAAAACTTTCAACTCCTTACTTCGCCCGCTTGCTCCTCCCCTTTCTCCCATCATCTCTGCTGAAGACTTTGCGACCTTCTTCAAGGAGAAGATCGACAAGATCAGAAACAGCTTCGGTCCACTATCCCCACAACTCCCCCTCCCACCTACACTGCCCGTCTCCCCCATCAGCCACTTCCCCCCCCATAACTGAAGACCAACTCTTCTCCCTCCTGTCAAAATCACACCTCACCACCAGCGCCCACGACCCGCTCCCATCCCACCTCATTCCAAACCACACCTCCATTTTCATCCCAGCCCTCACCCACCTCTTTAACCTATCACTTAGCACTGGCGCCTTCCCCTCGGCCTTCAAAACGCGCCCTAATCACGCCCATCCTAAAAAAACCTCACTTGACCCTACCTCTGTCTCTATCGCCCCATATCTCTTCTCCCATTCGCCTCTAAGCTACTTGAACAGTACGTCCACTCCGAACTGTCCTCTCACCTCTCCTCCTGCTCCCACTTCGACTGTCTACAGTCCGGCTTCTGACCCCTCCATTCCACCGAAACAGCCCTGACCAAAGTCACCAACGACCTACTGACCGCTAAGAACAAACACCACTACTCCATCCTCCTCCTCCTTGACCTGTCTGCCGCCTTCGACACGGTTGACCACTCCCTTCTCCGGATCCTGGAATCCCTCATCACCCACCTTGCCCTCTCTTGGATCTCCTCATACCTAGCGGACCGGACCTTCAGCGTCTCCCACTCCCACACCTCCTCTTCACCCTACCCCCTTTCTGTCGGAGTCCCCCAAGGTTCGGTCCTGGGACCCCTACTTTTCTCAATATACACTCTCGGCATAGGGCAACTCATTGAGCCCCACGGCCTCCAGTACCACCTCTACGCCGACGACACCCAAATCTACCTGTCCGGCCCTGACATCACCTCCCTACTCTCCAAAATCCCACAATGCCTTTCCGCCATCTCATCCTTCTACTCTGCTCGCTTCCTTAAACTCAATATGGACAAAACTGAATTCATAGTCTTCCCCCCAAGAAATTCCCCCCCCACTTCCCAACCTATCCATCTGCGTCAACGACTGCGCCCTCTCCCCAGTCCCCCAAACCAAGTGGCTCGGGTAATCTTTGACTCCTCCCTATCCTTCAAGCCCCACATCGAGGCCCTCACCACATCCCTTCCGCTCCAGCTCAAGAACATCTCACGGATCTGCTCCTTCCTCACCCATGACACCGCTAAAACACTCATTCATGCTCTTATCATCTCCCGCCTTGACTACTGCAACCTCCTTCTCAATGGCCTCCCAGCTAACTCCCTCACACCTCTCCAGTCTATCCTCAATTCCGCTGCCCGACTAATCTACCTTTCCTCCCGCTATTCCCCTGTCTCCCCCCTCTGCCAAGCCCTTCACTGACTCCCCGCCTCCAAGAGATCCCAATTCAAAACACTAACCATGGCGTACAAAGCCATACACAACCTGGCCCCACCATACATCTCCGACCTGGTCTCCTGATACCTACCCTCACGCAACCTCCGCTCCTCCCAAGAACTCCTCCTCTGCTCCCCCCTCATCAGTTCTTCGCACAACCGAGTCCAGGACTTCTCCCGGACATCGGCCTTACTCTGGAACTCGTTGCACGAACACGTCAGACACTCGCCTACCCTGAGAAGCTTCAAGTGTCACCTGAAGACTCACCTATTCCGTCAAGCCTACAACCTGCCATGAGACCCAGGCGACCGCCCCATACCTGACATTCCCCCATCCTACTGTATCCCAACCCGCGCCTCATAGACTGTGAGCCCTCGTGGACAGGGTCCCTGCCCCTCCTGTACCTGTACGTCCTGATCGCCTAGATTTAGTGTACTTGTTCTTGTCTCCCTTATCCTCATGTAAAGCACCATGGAACCTAATGGCGCTATATGAATAATAAATAATAATAATAATAAATATACTGTATGGCAATTGTGATCAGGCGCCAAATAGTATTTTTAAGAGTATAGTATAATAGATACTTTATTCGGAACAAATTAACTTACTGCACTACCCACATCATTATATCGCATTCAAAAGGGTTTTCCATGTCAAGAGAATAGGCAGATCATACTTTTTCTTTCCAGCTACGGTCTCTGACCACAGTGCTCATCACTGCTGACAAGGCTGTAGACTCGGAGTCGTGTCCATTTTGAAGGAATTGGATTTAGGAAAATTGAGGAGTCGGAGATTTGTCTTACTGACTCCACAGTCCTGATGGCTGCAGCCAATCACTTAGCTCAGAAGCTATGCTGATGTAGATGGCTCAAGCAATGGAGCTCAGTGATTGGCTGCAGTGATAATGTGCATTGTCATTATCATGTCACCAATTCAGCCACAACTGAAGACAGCATCAGGTAGCAGTCACTGGGTGTAGCCAGGTGAGTGCCATCTGCGTACAATGTAACTTATAGTTTTACAAGTATCAATTAATTTGTGATTAGTGACACAAGACAGGACAGGGCTGTGGAGTCGGTGTCCATTTTGGGTGGAGTTGGATTCAGGGAAATTGAGGCGTCTGAGTTGAACATTTGGCTTACCGACTCCACAGCCCTGGTTTATGACAGACTACCTAATGACCCCAGTAAAAGATATCAAACCTGTGCAGTCCGATTGAGGAGGAGGCTTTACATGGGTGTATTTGACAAAAAGAAAAATGGCAATATTTGTCGATTGTCCCCATTTACCACTCTCTCCCAAAGATACATAAAAATGTTATTCCTCCACCATGCTGACCTATTATTGCAGGAATTGCATCTTTGGGAGAGAAACTGGGAGCCGGGGTTGACCAACATCTAGAGCCGCTAGTTCAAGCATTACTTGGGTTTATTAAATACACTAAGGTTGTAGTTTCCACATTTGAGTATTTCCATTGGGATGCAGAATACAGGTCATTTAGCTGCGATGTGGTGGGGTCATATCTTATCAATACCCCGTGGAGTAGCACAGAGTTCCCCCTCATTCTTTTTTGAGAATTATAGTCCTTATTCACCACAAGAGAGGTGTTTATTTTGATACCTGTCAGCTTCCTTCTCACACATAATTATTTTTCTTGTACCAAACGAGTTTTATTTGCAAATGTGCAGTGTAAGCATGGAGGCCAAGTTCTCGCCCACTCTGGCTAATTAATTATGGAGTGTGGAAGGAAAGGTTCCTTCTTGGCACTAATAACTCGCTCCATGCCACCATTATCTGGTACACCATGGAAAATTGATGATTTATTGCTGGTATGGAGAGGATCTTTGGGAGAACTTTGTGATTTTGTTGGTTATATTAATAACCCATTTAACCTCAAATTCACACATTTTAGTGATTCTAACAAAAATTAATATTTGGATATCACCCTTACCATTAACTCATGTAATAAAGTTTTTGTCAGCCCATATAGGGTATCCTTTTTTTCTGCAAAGGGTCATTTCTAAATTTATAATAGTATTCGGGGGCCATATAAATTTATACACTTAAACATTACTAAATCTATATGTATGACCCACAAAGATTAAACTAATAAAAGTCTTTATTATAACAATACCACACAAAAATTAACAAATGATGTGACATCATGTAATTAAAGATGTAGAAAATACTACTCCACTAATTTAAAAATTATAACTAAATACCCCAAAGCCAGTCATAGCAATTTTTTTCTTTTAATTCAAAAACATGCAATGTGTAGGTAAGGGCAGGTATATAAATACACTATCAATGGTACAGAGGCATTCTGCACATGGGTAAAGGAGGCCTGCGCAAAAAGGAGATGCATCCAGCAATACATCCAAGGGAAGGTAGATAAAAATCAATATGGTCATATATGATTTTAACATGGCTTAACTTAATTTTTTATCTCTCTCCCTTGGATGCATCTCCTTTTAGCTACTGACACACTCCTCATCCGTGCACGGCCCAGAGGTCATGTGCTGTCTTTATAGGAAGCCGACGACTACCAACTCCATCCTGAATGCTACATCTTGTCACCCCCCACCCTGCCGTAAAAAAATTTCTGGTGGGGAAACTGATAAGGACTAAACACAATTGCACAGATAAAAAAAAGCATATCAGATAAAGTCCGAAAGGGTAAACCCCTTCCAGACATGATACACATTTGCATCATAGGACACCTCCCACCTCATGCTGTGAGCTTGCATCCTCCCCACATCTCAGCTGATCTCATCAGCTGACGTGTATCTAACAGCGCTGTTAACCCTTTGGATCGTGCTGTCAGTAACTGACAGCACAATCCAAAGCACTGCGGTTTGGATCGCACTGTTCCCCACCCTGATCGAAGGTCCAGTGAAGCAATCACAGAACCTGCATGCTTTACCTGGACAGCCCGGAGTCCTGTGAAGACCCTGAAAGCTGTCCTGATTCCCTTCCTGCCTGCGATGTCCCAGTATAAAATAAAAATTCGGTTGCGCCACACTGTTTGCTAAAGGCAGAATCTCCGTTATATTAATTCCTCACTCACCTTGTCTGGTTGTGCCGTCTCTGCACAACCAGATAGTAGGCTCAGTGGTGAGGAAGGGATCCGAGACCTTTGCTCGCCGGTTCCTGGTTCCAGAATGAGCGCCCAGCTCCAGCTTGCTTCTCCGGGTCCCGTGATCAATCACGTGTCTATTGTGTCAGCCAGGTCCTTGTGTACAAAGCTGCTCTCTTCCACCACACTCCCCATAGGGAGGATAAGGTAAGGAACAATGCAGAAATGGTGGTATTTAGATTATGAGCGCTATACAAGGACACTGCACTGATTAGTATTACCTTTAGGTCTTTATTGAATATTGACAAATGTGAGTCCTCGCCACAACATGTTTCAACGCTAATGCGTCTTCCTCAAGTGGATCACTTGAGGAAGACGCATTAGCGTTGAAACATGTTGTGGCGAGGACTCACATTTGTCAATATTCAATAAAGACCTAAAGGTAATACTAATCAGTGCAGTGTCCTTGTATAGCGCTCATAATCTAAATACCACCATTTCTGCATTGTTCCTTGCGATGTCCCAGTGACCTCGTCGGCAGGGAGTAATCATTTCTCCTGTCTTTAGATAAGCAGTAGCTCATCTGAAGACAAGAGAAGCGATCACAGTGTGCGGCACTGAGGCCCTCTAGTGGGCCACATAAAATAATGAAAAAGTTCAAATCACCACCTTTTTGCGCCACTGAAAATAAAACTATAAAAAAAAATACACACAAGTTCAGAGATACCCGATCTATGAAAATATTAAATCAATTAACCTGATCTGTAAACTTTGTAATGGAGAAAAAGTCCAAACGCCAAAATTACAGTTTTTGGTCATCGTAACATTGAAATAAAATGCAATAATGAGCGATCAAAACATCACATCTACCCAAAAATGGTATCATTAGAAACCTCATCTCAAGCCACAAAAAATAAGCCGTCACACAACCCCAGATCTTGAAAAATGAAGATACTACAGGTCAAAGAAAATGGTGTAAAAGTACAATTCTTTTTCTTTAAAAACTTCTGAATTTTTTTTACCACTGGGTTAACAGTAAAAGTATACACGTTTGGCATCTACGAACTTGTACCAACCTGAGGCATCATACCGACATGTCTGTTTTACCATATAGTGAAAAAGAATAATTAAAAACAAACAAACAAACATGTAATTGCACTGTTTTTACAATTTCACCGCACTTGGAATTTTTTTCACATTTTCCTGTACACTACTTTCAGTTGCAATAATTTATTTTACCATATACCGTAATAATTGTCTCGCAAAAAAAACAACCCTCACAGGTCTATATTGATGGAAAAATAAAAGTTACGGCTCTCGGAAGAATAGGAGGGAAAAATGAAAACTGGAAAACAGAAAATCTCCCGGGATGAAGGGGTTATTCAAAGGGGATTTCATCATGTTTGGCACCCCCATCCTGATAAGGACTAAACACAATTGCACAATTCAAATAGAATATCAGATCTGTAGGGAAGCTTTATAAACCTATTCTCGTAACAACAGGTATAATTTTACTTCAGCAGTGACTTTCTCCATTATTTTTCACCCCTAATAGTCCAAGATTGTTAACATTGAAAAATATGTCGCTTTTTTAAACCAGGATCCCAAACTGGCGCATATCATTAAAGATGTTCCCATCAAATTTATTGCTATAATAAAAGCACCTGTGTTAGAGTCCATGTTATCCCTGACTTTCTTTACCACTACAGTTGCTACAACTACATTTGCTACTAACAACACATGGCTGGCCCTGTCGGATTTCTTTAAATGTGGCCATACTACGAGTATAGCTTGTGGCCATGCTTGCAAGTGCAATGCATTCACATCATGCAGCAATAGATGTAACTTTCCAATCAAGATGTTATTTAATTGCTGTGCTACAAACATAGTATATCTTGTTGAATGTGTTGCATGCAAGGTCCAGTACAGGATGCACATCTGGAGAATTACAAAAACGCATCCGCAGACATCTCAGATGCGAGCAGTGCAACCACAGCTAATATATCTGTGGTTTCCCTACACTTTGCAAACCATCACTCGGGTGACACAATTGTCATAGATCAAAAAGGTTAACCCTTTCAGGGGTGGAGATTTGAGGTGTAGATTATTAAACAGGGAATCCTACTGGATTTTTTCCATGTAGACTAGGGTCTAACATTGTCTAAACATTAGGCAGGACCACACACTGGAATATTAACTCCACTGTACATATTGATTTTTTTTGTATTATGTTTCTAATTTGTATTTCTGATTGTTATTTTTGCATTCTTTATAAAAATGTCTTCACACATCACATGATCCATTAACAAGGGAAAATATATGTTTCAATATGACCACCATTAGACCACGAAAAAGACTTAATAATCAAAACGCATTGGTTGTGACAATGGATTGCTCTTGAAATGTAAAGCTTTTTAATGTAAGAAATAAATTGGATGCTTTCATTTGGAACATCTAAATCACTGGAGTCTTTTCTAATTCCTAGCCTGGGACCAGGGCTTCATTCCTAGAGGATTTATTCCATCCAGAAAAAGTGTCTGAACTTAACTGGTGAGCTACTTTTCACCACCCCACACTACCATTTCATTTTATCCGGTCATTTGGGGCCACATTCCTGAAAGTGGTAAACTTCTAACTTTCTGAGCTACAAATTAGACTTTCAACTTAAAAACCACTTTGAGGCAACAAATACGTACTAACTGAAATTTACCATGACTAAAACATACCAATGAACAGAAGAGCAATTTCAAGTAATGCTCAAGAATACATATATATAACACAGGTGAGAGTGCGACACTGGAGCCCTCCTGACAGTGACAGCAGTAGGGTGAAGCGTCGCAGTAGTGCAGGGCCGGCTATGTCGCTGCCGAGCAGAGGGAGCCCAGAGGACCTTCTTGCAGGCATGGCCCCCGACCGCTAGGCCCCCACACCGGATCAACGGCTGGCCCGACTGTGGAAATTGATACCCAGCAGCGGAAATCTACCGTCCCGCCCCCCCACTTGGGCCCACAAGCAAGCCCACTAACAAGCTTACGCTGTCAGTGGGGCGCCTGTCAACACAAAAATCCCCCCACTGACCGGCCGTCCATCCCCTGCCACAGTGACCCCAGCGCAGCCAGCTAATAGGGAGAAGAGGAAGTGAGAGCACACAGCGATCGGCTCCATCCCCACAACAGCCAGCTGCACCCGATTCCCCGGCTGCATCTGAACCACCAGGCCGCATCTGACCTCCCCCCTCCCCAGCTGCATCTGACCCTTCCCCCTGGCTGCATCTAATTCCCCTCCTGGCTGCATGTGACCCTCCGCCCTGGCTGCATTGACCCCCCCCCTTGGCTGCATTGACCACCCCCCCCTCAGATGCATCTGACCCCCCCATGCCTGCATCCGACCCGTGATCTGCTCACCCTGCACCAATCGACCCAGCAGTAGGCATCAGGAGCTGCTGACAAGACCGACACGTGAGCAGCACACTGACGGGTTGTATCAGCCCCCGCCGATAATCCGCCAGCTGGTCAAAGCCAACGACCAGCTCCCTGCTACGACCTTAGCACCTTCGCTCACACTCACGCTGCCTCCGACTCCCTGGCTGCATCTCATCCCCAGACTGCATTTCATTTGTGACCACTTGTCCATCACTATAGTTCACTCTCCCGCCACATCTGACCACTGACTGCTTCTGACCCCCTGCTGCCCCTCATCTCCTGCTCACTGTATACAATGTTTCCACTTCTTTTCACTGTCACTCCCATCCTTCTCCACTTCCTACTACCCCCACTTATCCCTCCACCCAGCAATGAAGTAGCTCTCTCACCCTTCATCCTACCCAGCCACCTCACCCACTCCTCTGAACTATTCCTTCACTTTCAATCCAGTCTCCAAACATCCACACCCACCATCCAAACTCTCCTGCTCCCACCTCCTAAACCTCTCCCTGCTCCTCCTACTTGCTAATCCTGCCCCACTTCCCTCCACCACATCCCGTCACTTGCACCCCATACCTACGACCCATCACTAACCCTCGTAACCTCAACCTTTGACCCATTCCTCCAGCTCCCGCTCCCCCAGTCCCTCTACCTGGTGCACTCTGGAACACCCACCCAGTCTGGAACAAACTCCCATTCATCCATGACCTATTTATCTCTAACAAACTCTCATTCCTTGGCATCACTGAAACCAGGCTCACCCCTTTTGACACAGACTCACCTGTTTCACTCTTTTATGGCGAACTCAGTCTTTCCCACACACCCCGCCCCTCTAACATGGCAGAGGTGTTGGCTTACTGCTGTCCAATACCTGCTCCTTTACCCCTATTCCACTGCCACCCTCCACTACTCTCCCCTTTCGAAGCCCACTCCGCCTGCACCTGCTCTCTGTAACCTTCAGCTGGCGGCTGTCATCACCGCCCCCCTGGATCCACCTCCTCCTTCCTTGACCATTTCACCATCTGGAATCTCTTGGCATCACTGACCTAGTCCTCTTCTGCATCTCCTCATACCTAATGGATCGGAATTTCAGTGTCACCCACTCCCACACCTCCTCTTTGCCCTACCCCCTATCCGTCGGTGTCCCCCAAGGCTCGGTTCTGGGACTACTACTCTTCTCCATCTACACTTTCAGCCTAGGACAACTCATTGAGTCCCATGGCCTCCAGTAACATCTCTACACCGACGACACCCAGATCCAGCTGTATTGGCCTGACACCTCCCTACTATCCAAAATTCTACAATGCCCGTCCGCCATCTCATCCTTCTTCTCTATTCGCTTCCTTAAACTGAACATGGACAAAACCAAGATTGAACCCCCCCCCAGTAGCTCTCCCAGACTACCCGACCTAGCCATCCTTTACAACGACTGCTCACTCTCTCCAGCCCCCCATGCCAAGTGCCTCGGGGTAATCCTTGACTCTTCCCTCTCCTTCAAGCCTCACAACAAGGCTCTAGCCACCTCCTGCCAACTCCAGCTCAAAAACATTTCCCTGATTCGCACTTTCCTTGATCACGACACTGCTAAAACACTTGTTCATGCTCATCATCTCTCGCCTTGACTACTGCAACCTCCTGCTTACTGGCCTCCCTGCTACCTCCCTTGCACCTCTCCAATCTATCCTAAAATCCGCTGCCTGACTAATCCACCTGTCTCCCCCCTCTGCCAAGCCCTTCACTGGCTCCCCACTTCTCAGAGATCCCGGTTTAAAACACTAACCATGACATACAAAGCTATCCACAATCTGTCCCCTCCACACATCTCTGACATGGTCTCCCAATACCTACCCTCATGCACCCTGTGATCCTCCCAAGAGCTCCTTCTCTACTCCCCTCTCATCTCCTCCTACAACCACATACAAGATTTCTCCCGTGCTTCTGCTATATTCTGGAACTCTCTCCCCAACACATCAGACACTCACATACCCTGGGAACCTTCAAAATAAACCTGAAGACCCACCTATTCCGTCAAGCCTACAACCTGCAATGAGACCTGGTTCACCACACCGTCTCGCTATCTGTACCACCCCCTCACCTTAATCCTTAGTACTTAATCCTCACCTGTCCCTCTTAGACTGTGAGCCCACGTGGACAGGGTTTTCTTCCCTCCTGTATCTGTACGACTTGATTGTCCAACTATTTTGTACTTGTCCTCTTCTGCCCTTTCCATATGTAAAGAACAATGGAATCTAATGGCGCTATATACATAAGATATTCAGATGTTACACCAGGTAATTTCAAAGAACTAGGTATAGTAGTCTAGGTTTACAAAGAAAATTATGTTTATTTGGTTGTAACAATCAAACATTTTTCTAAACCACATATGCATTTGCACACAAAGGTTGATATGTTGAGAACTCTATGTTTAATACTTATTCCCATTATACGTGATAAGCAGTAGAATATACCACAATAAGAATTTATAAATTGTATTTGGGCTGCGTTCACACAGCGATGTTGCCAGAAAAGCACAGTGGAGCTCAGTCTTCCATTGCTTACCTGCATAGTCAACAATCCATTTTTCAGGAAAGCTTGGTTCAGCTACAAAACTGCCCGGTCATTGTGATCTGCTGCCTTTAATCGTTCTCCTGTGAAATTGTGTAACATGGTTCACAAAGGCAGTCGCGTGAGTGCATTCTTTGAGTCCCCAATAAAGTAAGGAAGACATTGAAAAGTTCCCAGGTGTTAAATGTTTCACTTCTTCACAATCTCCTAAGCAGCAATAAGCTTATGACAGATCTATATGGGGTCTGAGCGCCATGTCTGCCATATACAACAGGAAAATGCTACAGTGCATCATTGACCACGTACTGGTTAGGTTATTCTCCACTAATGAGAGTAAATATATTGCATATGCAGTGGCAATACGCAAAAAAAAAGTTGGAAATTGAGAGGCCTCAGGCTAATTGAAAATATGATGACAACCAGCATAATTTAGAGACCACTGAGGTGTCTCCATTAACATAACATCTAAAGAATCACCTAACATAGTTGGATGTTTTGCAACACCAGATACAGTTCTTGTCTTAAGTACTGCTTTGTTCCAATATCCTGTTGAGTAGATCAGAGTAAAAAATGTGCCATGTGTTATATTTTCAGTTAGCCATTAACAAAAAAATCAGCAACTAAAGACTTTATTTTTTCTATACACTAGCTAACAGGGGACACTGGGATTTTTGTGTACTCACCGTAAAATCCTTTTCTCCGAGCTCATCATTGAGTGACACAGGACAATGGGTGTATGCTTTCCTGCCACTAGGAGGCGACACTAAGTGGAAATAAAACTCCTTCCTGCAGTATACACCCATCCGTAGGCATAGGCCTTGTTCACACATCCTAATGCGTTTTTTAAGCCCTTAGAAAAACAGATCCATTTTTTAAGGTTGCCAATAGTGTCCCCTGAGGTCCTGGACGTTTTTGGCAAGTTTTGGGACTTAGTCATTTTTTCATTGTGAACGCATATGCGTTTTTGGACTTTGAAAAAAAATGTCCAAAATGTTCCCAAAAATGGATTTAAGGCAAAAACGGATGGTATGTGTGAACAAGGCCATAGTCAGTTTAGTACTAAAGCAGAAAAACAAGTTAACGTAATAAGGTACAGGAAGCATAAGCCAAGGTTATGTTTAGGCCATTGAAGGCTGTTAGGGCGGGTGCTGTGTCCCCCCAATGATGAGCTCGGAGAAAAGGATTTTACAGTGAGTACACAAATCCCTGTTTCTCCTTCGCATCATTGGGGGACGCAGGACATCCCAAAGCAGTCCCTGGGTGGGAATTAGACAAGTAACGGTTGAGCATCATGCGCCAGCCACTTACAGGTATGCGGCTGCTGCTTGCAAAATTTTTCTCCCTAGGCTTCTGTCTGCAGAGGCCTGGGTGTGAATGTTGTAGTGTTTGGTGAAGGTATGCCGGCTGGACCGGCCCATGAGGCGCACACTGCGAGTTGAGTGAGCCTTGATTCCTACTGGGATTGGCCTGTTCTTGACGCGGATCCACCTTGCTAATGTGGATTTAGAAGCCGCCATTCCTTTCCTAGGTCCTTCAGGGATAACGAACAGCGTTTCTGTTTTACAGAATGAGGCTGTTCAGGAGATGTAGTGTTTGAGGGCCCTTACTCAGTCTAAGGTATGAAGCTCTTTTTCAAAGCGGTATACCGCTGCTGGGCAAAAGGATGGTAGAACGATGTCCTCATTGAGGTGGAAGTGGGACACCACCTTGGGCAAGAAGTACGGAGAACTACCTTATCCATGTGGAAGGATAGAAGGATAGAAGGGGGGGGGATGATGACAGGATAGGGCGGCTAGTTCTGATATGAGCCTGATCGATGTGATTGCAACTAGGAAGGCAACTTTCCATGAAAGGTGGGAAAGATATGCTTCTTGCAGTGGTTCGAACGGGGCTTTTGAAGGGCGCCCAAAACTAAATTTAGGACCAAAACAGCCAAGGGAGTCTTGTAGGGGGGAAGGCCGCATGTGCAAGACCCCTTGGATGAACGTTTTGACCTGTGGTTTGGTAGCAATCCTGCGTTGGAATAGTACAGTTAGGGGGGAGGTTTGGTCCTTGATGGAGCTGAGTGACAGGCCCAAGTTAAGGCCTGTTTGAAGGAACTCCAGGATTGTAGGGATGGAAAATAGGAGTGTGTTATGGTAGCGGTCCTTGCACCACTGGAAAAGGTCTTCCAGGTGCGAAGATAGATGCATGAGGATGTCGATTTACGGGCATTAACCATGGTGGTTATGACCTCTGGTGAAAAACCTGTCTGGGTCAGGACCCAGGATTCAACAGCCACACCATTAAAGACAGGGCCCCCGAGTTCTGGTGGCAAATGGGGCCCTGGGTCAGGAGGTCCAGTCAGTTTGGGAGTAGCCAGGGCACGTCTGTGTACCACGCTCGTCGTGGCCAGTCTGGGGCAATGACTAATACTTGGACTCTTTCTGCTTTGATCTTTCTGATTACTCGTGGGATCGACGGCAGTGGGGGAATGATGTTTGGGAGCTGGAATTAGTGCCAAGGGAGGACCAGCAAGTCCACCCCTAGAGCTAAAGGGTCCCGAGACCTGTTACAAAGGCAGGAACTTTTGCGTTCAGCCTTGATGCCATCAGGTCTACGTCAGGGGTTCCCCAGCAACGACAGATCTGTAGAAAGACTTCTGGATAGACTGACCATTCTCCTGAGGCCAGTCCCTGGCGGCTTAGGAAGTCTGCCGCCCAGTTGTCCACTACCGGGATGTGGACTGCTGATCTGACCGACTGAGTTGTTTCGGTCTAGCGTAGGATATGTTCCACTTCGCACATTGCAGATTTGCTGTGTGTGCCGCCCTGGTGATTGATGTACTCTACTGCTGTTGCGTTGTCTGAATGCAGATGGGGCGACCGGCTAGAAGGTGGTGAAAGTGTTGGAGCACTAAGCGGATTGCCCGTAGTTCCAGAATGTTGATTGGGAGGTGTGACTCATGGGGCGTCCAGCGGCCTTGGGCCGTGTGTTTGCAACAGATGGCCTCTCAGCCGAGTAGGCTGGTGTCGGTGGTGACGACTAGCCATTGGACTGGGAGAAAGGATTTTCCCTGTGAGTAAAGATGGCAGTGTCCACCAGGTGAATGCCTTTTTGACTTGTGAGGATAGGCGGTGCTTGCGGATGAGGCTGAAGGGATTTTTGTCCCAAGCCGAGAGGGGGGCAAGCTGCAAGGGTCAGAAGTATAGCTGAGCAAAGGGAACTGCTTCCACTGCCACTACCATTTTCCCTAGGACCCCCATGCCGAAGCGGATGGATTGAGGTGGTCGACCGCAAAGGATGCAAACTCCTTTGCGAATCGCCATGGCCTTGTCTTGAAGGAGTATGACTAGCCATCGTGCGATGTTGAAGGTCATCCCTAGAAAGTTTAGCCTTTGGGCCGACATTGGGGATGATTTGTCTAGGTTTATGTGGGAGAGCGTGTCCGACGTTATTCAGATGCTTTCGAGGGAAGCCTGGAAGGATTAGCAGGTCGTCTAGGTAAGGAAGGACAACCACTGTCCACGAATGGTCATGACGGCCGCCATGACTTTTGTGAAGACTCGGTGCAGTTGCGAGGCTGAATGGCAGAGCAACGAATTGGAAGTGGCGTTTTTTGAACAGCGAACCGCAGATACTTTTGATGCGGGGGAAAAATAGGAATGTGGAGATATGCGTCTTGGATGTCGATGGTTGCTAAGAATTCTCCTTTTTCAATTGATGCGATTACTGAGCATATGGGATTCAATTCTGATTTGTCGGACTTTTACAAATTTGTTGAGGAGTTTGAGGTCTGGGATGGGGCGTATTGCTCCGTCTTTTTTCGGAACGACAAAAAGATTTGAGTAGTATCCTTTGAACTTTTCGGTCTCTGGTACTGGTGCTATGACACCGGTTTTGAGTAGTGAATTGATGGCTTTGAAAAACAGGTGCGCATTTGGTTTGGGGGGGATGCAAGAGGAAAAAGCGAGTTGGGGGCCGGGATGAGAATTCTATCTTGTAACCTGACACCACCAGTTTTCTGACCCAATTGTCATGTACAACAGTGAGCTATGAGTGGCGGACGTGTTGGAGATGTCCACCTATTGTGTTAGTGTCGATCGGGTGGGGAGGGAGTCATGCGTTGAATCTTTGTGGTCTAGTGCCCGTAGAGCGGGTTTTAGGGTGACTTTTCCAGGTGGGATTGGTCTTGAATGAGAACGGGGTATATTCGTCCCGCGGGTAGGGCGCACTGCGCCTATGTTAGCGGTTGCGGTGGGCCATCCTGATGTCCCGTGAGATGTGCGAATCGAGATTGTGGCTGTGGGCAGTGAAATGGCCGCGTGAGCCTTTGCTGGGGGAAATTTCCTTTTTTCCCCTGTGGCTTCAGAGATGAGATGGTCAAGCTTTATCCCTGAATAGGCGACCTCCCTGGTAGGGTAGGGTTATGAGGGATCTCAGATGCAGAGTCCGCATGCCATCCTCTGAGCCAAATAGTTCGGCGAATGGAGATGGCGTTTGTCGCTGCCAAGGCAGAGCAGTTTGCAGTGTCTAAGGACGCGAGCAAGAAGTACTTCCCGGCCCATGAGAGGTGGTCAAACAAGTCAGTTGCCTCTTGTGGGGGGGGGGGGGGAATGCTTGGGGGAGGGGGTTGAGGTCTTGTAATATTGCGTGTAGGGAATTTATTCAAGATACCGTTGCCTTTGTGCCCCACGCCGTCATGAATGAAGGCAAGAGGGCTGCTCCTGAGGCTTCAAAAGACCGAGCGTGCTAGGTTATTTATATGGCAGTCGTTAGAGTCTTTGATGTGTCTGAAAGAGTAAGGAGGTAGACAAAAAGGTTGAGTAAAAATAAAAAAAAAAGGGGTGAATGTGGTCAGAGACAGATAACATGTGCCTCCTTGCGACACTAAGGCTAGTTTCACATTGCATTTTTTTGGCATCACAACGGACAGTCACGGATCCGATTTGGCCCCCATATATCCCTATGAGCATGGACTGGTGCTCTGTGGCTGTCCGATTTGTCACTGATCCGATTCTTTGGTGTACCCAGAATCAGAGACTGCTCTGATTTTGGGCACAGCGGACCAAATCTGAAAGAATCGGCTCCGAACCAGTCCGCGGCTATTAACATGGGGGCCTGTGGAGCACAGGTCGGGGAAACCATCATATCATTTCCTGGACCCGATTTTAATGTACACTAAAACTGCTCCACTTCTGTTTAATTCCACTTCCGCAGTGTATATACATTGCAGAAGTAAAATTAACTAAAGCAAGTGTTAAAAAAAAATAAATAAAAATATATATATATATCTTTCTCTCTATCTCGGGCATGTCCCGAGATATCTAGTTCCAAGGGCTTAAGGACCTGGCGGGGCTGGGCTACTCGATCAGCTGATCGGTCAATGACCGCATCAGCTGAGAACTTTAAATCTGCCAGCCAAAAACAATCAGCGGAAGGCTTAAACCGCTCAGCTGATGCAGTCATGTGACCGAGCAGCTAATTGGGTAGCCCCGCCCCACCAGCTGATACACAGGTCCTTAAAGGGAACCAGTCACCTGGATCTAAGCCCCTACACTATCACTACCTGTCCCTGCACCTTCCTAGCTGCTCCCCATCTATCCCTCTCTGAGCTAAATCTGCCCTATAAAACAGCAGAAAAATAACTTAGAACTTACAGAAGTCCCTGAGGCTGGGGACTGAAAAGGCGGGCCCAGGCTCCATTCTGCCCCTCCTCGATGCAGCAGCACACGCCCACTGGGCGGCATTATTCTTTCTTCATCGCCACCTCCTCCATTTGGAATCTCCCACCCGCTTTACACTGTAAGGTAGCGGTTAGGATCGGCACGACAGAAGTCAGTGACTCAGGTATTTACTCACACAGCACACAGTTTAATGGCACAGTTCAGGTATTCACAGACCTCCAGGCACAACCCCATACAATCCCAACAGCTGATATAGAAGCTCTGCACCTTCCCCCGGGTAGGCTGTGTTAGGTCAGCACACAACCTCTCTCTCCTCACCGTCCGCTCATTAGCCTCATGAACGTCCACTCAGAGAGCTCACAGGCTGTGTTAAATCTTCACACAGCTCTCTACACAGCAGCTCCTGCTGCTGTCCAAACACTCTCCCCACAGCCCAGGGCAGCTCATATCATTTCCTATTTACCCGCACACGTGGGTGTCAGTGCTTTCAATCAGCACTCAGCTCCAGTAGCAGCTAACCCTGTGTGTGCTGCTACCGAGCAGAAGATACAATCTCCCATATGCTGTGTCCCGGTCAGGGGTCACATTGAGGTCGCATCACAACATGATAGGTGTAAAGCAGGTGGGAGATTCCAAATGGAGGAGGCGGCGATGAAGGAAGAATAATGCCGCCCAGCAGAAGTTATTTTTCTGCTGTTTTATAGGGTGGATTTAGCTCAGAGAGGGATAGATAGGGTGCAGCTAGGAAGGTGCAGGGACAGGTAGTGATAGTGTAGGGGCTTAGATCCAGGTGACAGGTTCCCTTTAAGCTAATGTCCCGCACATCACTGGACACACGCCGGAGAGGTGAGGACCTATTTTATTTTTAACCCTTACTTCACTCCCACAATGTATGCATATATATTGCAGAGTGAAAGTGCCCTGCTTGCCTGCGCTTTGCAGGCTCTGGCTTTTCTGTGTCCGGATCCGTGAAAATCACGGACCCGGACACAAATGGCATCCAGAGGCCACATCTGATCCGGTTCTTTCCTGTCCGTGGGGTCCTGCAAAAAACAGGATCCCCACAGACAGGAAAAAAATAAATAAATTGCGATGTGAAACCAGCCTAAGCTAAAACTGACTAACTATGCCTACGGATGGGTGTATACTGCAGGGAGGTTTTATTTCTCCTTAGTGTCGCTTCCAGGAAAGCATACACCCATGGTCCTGTGTCCCCAATGATGCGGAGAAAGATTTTTTTTTTTTTATCCTGAAGCAATACTCCAGGCTAATGGTGGGTTTACACGTTTCAATATCGTTGCGATATCGCAACTCAATGGCGCGGGAGCGCGCATTTAGTGCACGTTTCTCCCGCATCGCATCGGAAGTTTACACGCTGCGATATCGGAATACAACGTCCGTGCGATGTCTACGCCCCCCAACCCAGGAACGACCATTTAACATGGGAGTGAATGGGTGACGTAGAACATCGCATCGTAGTTGGGCTGTCACACAGCATGATCCGGCTTCAATCTCTATTCATTATTGGAGCATTGAATAGCACGCTCATTCAATCCCTGATATCGCATGGACATCGTTCCTGCATCGTATTGGACGTTCACACCATACAACGCAGGAACGAGATCGGCTCCAACGATCGAACTACGTGACTTTTCATTGAAATCGGACTCCGATATCGCAACGTGTAAACCCGCCATTATAGGTATGCATAATGGAAAGCTCAGTTGTGATCTGAACAGAGCCTTATGACAAGTAAGCTCTATGACACACAGAATGGTAGTGTATTGTAGGAGTCCTGAAATCAGTTTGACGATGGTGCAGGACAAAAGGAAAGAAGCTGGCAATTAATGACAAATGCTGAACAGTAGGAGGCAATGAAACTTACAAATGTCTACCTTCCACTAAGTCTACATGAGCGTATTTTCAGTCCAATTGCGGTTCATAAAAAAGTTGATATCACTAGTGACAGCACTAACTATTCAACTAGGCTGTTCAGATGAGATTTTTTTTTTTTTATTATCCCCTTCACCACCCAGTCTGTTTTTAACCTTCATGACTAGACCATTTATTTTCCAATTCGGATTAGTGTCACTTCATAATGTACTGTATTTTTCAGACTATAAGATGCACCTTTTACCTCCAAATTTTGGAGGAAAGTGTGGGGTGCGTCTTCTAGTCAGAATGTATATGCAGATGGATGCAGTCTTACTGTGGGGAGGGGAAAGAGGTGGACTGGAATCATAGGAGGAAGGAAACAGTCGCCGCTGCAGGAATCCTGTGGGTGGGGAAACCATGTGGGCCTACTGCTTAAAGTACTGTAATATTCACTGCTCTTGGAGAGGGTCCTCACGCGCACCTGTCAGTGATGAGAAGGGGGCATGGGGAGCAGCTACTGAATATTCCTTCACTTTAAACAAGACATGCTGGTAGTTAATAGTTCTCCTTAACTCGACATGAATGGCACCAATAAGATCTTAATGCAGCACTCAAGAGTTTTTTCTTCAGCACTAAAGTGTCACTTTATATGCAAGTCCCCTCCACCGGTTATTATACTCACCTACTGGCATCTTCATACGGTACTTTACCAACAACGCTCAGGTACTGCTGCGCTATCTTCCCCTTGTTGCTTTACCAAATTTTTTGCCTCTAATCTTTTTTTTTTTTTTTTTTTCCTATTTTCCACCTCTAAAACCTAGGTGTGTCTTATAGTCCGAAGCATCTTACAGTCAGAAAAATATCGTAATAACTCTGGTACGCTTCAACAGATGAAGTGGATACAATTTGCCAAATAACACATCAACTGGCCCAAGGAGATCTAGAGAAACATTTTGTGGATTGCTGAAAGGAAAATTGTTCTTTTTGGGTCCAAGGGCTGCACACGACCCCAATCTCTGAGGCACAGTACACTCTAAAGACAGTGAAGCAGGGTGATGCAAGCATCATGATAGGGGCATGTCTCACAGTATGGTGCCGGGCCTATTTACCATATACCAGGAATCATGGACCAGTATGCATATATCAAAATACCTGAAGCGGTTATGTTGATGTACGCTGAAGAGAAAATGCCCTTGAAATTGATGTTTCAACAAGACAACGACCCTAAACACACCAGTAAACAAGCAAAATCTTGGTTCCAGTCAAGACTGAGGTTATGAAATGGCCGTCATAGTTAGGCCGCGCTCTTCATGGAGGTGATGCAGAAATGTTCACCTCCATGGAGAGGGGCGGCGGCTTAACTACGCAATTATCCTAAGTACCTGGGACAGCTCCTCATTGCTGGGCAGCGTCCTCAATGTACATACGGTAATAGCATATGTACCGCACTCTTACAACCAGGACCCACCGGCTGTCAAAGCACATTACAGACAGCCAACAAATCCTGGCTATTCAGTAATGTCCCAATTTAACCCCTGAACTACCAATGATTTTAAGCATCATGTCTCTAGGGAGGGGGGGGGGGGGCAATCCCGAGAGACATGGTGCCACTGCATTTACATATGATAACCCTTTATCACTGGGGTTCATTACCACATATGCAGCATCTGTGCTCATATGCTGCACAGATGCTGCATATGCAATTGAACCCCACAGAATATACAAAAGTGGCCATCACCTGGGTGCTTTATTAGTCATCTTGCACCGCAGTGGTACATGATGATTACTTACTGTACCGGCAAAGCGGGAAATTTTAAACTTGCAGGCTTTTGCCAGCCGACGAGTTTAATGCATTTTTTGGCGCCACACTCGCACCGTGTGCTGCATGGTTCTCACGCACGTCAGAATCACGTGCAGTCGCAGCATGCTGCGACTGCACTCGCTTCTGACTTGCATTGCGAGTTAGGTGCAGGAGACTCGCAACAGTGAGCCCTGCCCGATAGAGCAACACTGGTCCGAGTGCAATGCGAGTTTCCCCTCGCATTGCACTCGCACGAGTCCCTCGCCCAGTGTGC
This sequence comes from Allobates femoralis, assembly GCA_033576535.1. NCBI lineage: Eukaryota > Metazoa > Chordata > Amphibia > Anura > Aromobatidae > Allobates > Allobates femoralis. The sequence continues at coordinate 190,205,277 of JARQOC010000002.1, read as the reverse complement.
CTTCAGCCTAATCAAGCAATACAGTGATGTAATGTGAGGCAGAATAAATAAATCAGCAGCAGTTGAAACATTGGAGATCGTTTTATGTTGTACACCATGATGTATAAGTGATAGGGTGACTTTATTCTTCAGGTCAGTGCAATTACTGCTACACCAGATTTACATAAAAGTAAAAACTTTTTTTTTTTTTTAGGATTGGCTACTATACTATAAAACACTTCTACAAATAAGGCATTTTTGCATTCAAGTATTTGTAAAGGCAAATAGTTTATCTTTCTGCAGACGGATTAATGAGAGTTTTCACTTTTGGTGAGGCAGATTTAAGATGAACCAGCAAATTGGGATTTTCAACACCAATCACAATTTCGTAAAAGTGATAAAATAGATAGTTTTCAGTTGTATTAGTACTGACCATTGAAATATATTGGGTCATTTTGGCCACGGTGATACAAAATATGTACCTTTTGGTTGTTTTTTTTTTTTTTACATAATTATTCCATTAAATGCATATATTTCTTATTTTTGCTCATTATTTAGTTTTTTTTTTTTTTTTTTTTTTTTTTAAAAGAGGACCTACCACCCCCTGGTGCTATGCTAACTGAATGCAGTGTGTCTGCTGTATTCAGGGAAGGGGTCCCCCATGTTTCTAGCCCCCCTGTAAGTTGGAAAAAAGACTATTAAGTTTATGGATAAGGAGTCCAGAGGGACTTACTCAGTAATGAGTCATCACTGTTGTATGGTGTTCTCCCCGCCTCCAGTCCTCTCTGGTCCACCTCCAGCCTTCTCTTGTTCAGCCTCCCGTATGCATCATCGCTGTTTCTGGTGTCCTCCCCACCTCCATCCTTCTGTGTGCCACCTCCAGCCCTCAGCGATGATATATACAGGAGGCTGAACGAGAGAGCTGGAGGTGGCACAGAGAAGGCTGGAGGCGGGAACAACACCATACAACAGCGATGACTCATTACTAAGCAAGTCCCTCCGGACTCCTTAGGCTGCTTTCACATCACGATTTTTGTTAATTTGTGGCTATCCACTGTAAAACGGATAGCCACGGATCCGATTTGGTCTCCATGTATCACTATGGGCACCGATTGTTCCTTATTGGCATCCGTTTGTGTCAGATTTTTTCCCGTCCCCAAAAATCGGAGCCTGCTCCGATTTTGGCCTTTCTTGAAAACAATTGGTCAGAAACGGATCCGATTTGCTGTTCTGCGCATGCTCAGAAGCAAGGTAAAGCCCTATCTCTGCTGATGATGGATCCGTGGAAAACACAGATCCATGGGCATCAGTGATATCTGTTGGCACAGATCTGTGCCTGTCCGTGTGATCCTTGAAATTTAAGGATCACCATGGATGTGCAAATAACGTGATGTGAAAGCAGCCTTATCCATAAGCTTTATAAAGTCTCTTTTACAACATACATGGAGGCAAGAGCCATGGGCGACCCCTTCCCTGAATGCAGCAGACACGCTGCATTCAGCAAGCATAGCACTAGGGAGCGACAGGTCCTCTTTGAATATTTTTATAATTTTTTTTTTCCACATCACGGGAGTCCTTATCGCTTGGGAGAAGAGTGCACTTCCCTCCCTGCCTCATAGATGCTGTGATTACTCCCCTAAATGCTGTGACCAAACAGGCCAAAGCAGGTGTGGGCACAGCGCTCCCCACACGATCACAATGACGTACCTATATTTCATGCATAGGGAACTCTGGAAACCATGATATTTAGGTACATCATGGGCCTGAAAGGGGTTAACCTGGGAAACCGTATTTGACTGTGTACATTTTAGTGTATAAGCCGACCCGTGTATAAGCCGACCCCCCTACTTTTGCCCCAAAACCTGGGAAAATCTATTGACTCGTGTATAAGCCGAGGGTGGACCCTAGCACAAGTATACAGCCCCCAGCAGTGTGGTATACACCAGCCCCAGTGGTAGTATACACGCAGCCCCAGTAGTATATACAGCCCCAGTGGTAGTATAGATGCAGCCCTAGTAGTATATACAGCCCCAGTGGTAGTATACAGGGCCCCAGCAGTATATACAGCCCCAGTGGTTTATACAGCCCCAGTGGTAGTATATACAGCCCCAGTGGTAGTATACAGGGCCCCAGCAGTATATACAGCCCCAGTGGTAGTATACAGGGCCCCAGAGGTATATACAGCCCCAGTGGTAGTATACAGGGCCCCAGCAGTATATACAGCCCCAGTGGTAGTATACAGGGCCCCAGAGGTATATACAGCCCCAGTGGTAGTATACAGGGCCCCAGCAGTATATACAGCCCCAGTGGTAGTATACAGGGCCCCAGAGGTATATACAGCCCCAGTGGTAGTATACAGGGCCCCAGCAGTATATACAGCCCCAGTGGTAGTATACAGGGCCCCAGAGGTATATACAGCCCCAGTGGTAGTATATACAGCCCCAGTGGTAGTATACAGGGCCCCAGCAGTATATACAGCCCCAGAGGTAGTATATACAGCCCCAGTGGTAGTATATACAGCCCCAGTGGTAGTATATACAGCCCCAGTGGTAGTATATACAGCCCCAGTGGTAGTATATACAGCCCCAGTGGTAGTATATACAGCCCCAGTGGTAGTATATACAGCCCCAGTGGTAGTATATACAGCCCCAGTGGTAGTATATACAGCCCCAGTGGTAGTATATACAGCCCCAGTGGTAGTATACAGGGCCCCAGAGGTAGTATACAGGCAGCCCCAGTAATGCAGGGCCCCCCCAGCGTCTCTCCGGTCACCTGTAAAGGAAACTATACTTATCACAGTGCTCTGTCCGCGCCCGCTCGCACCCGCTCGCAGCTGCCGACCGCGATCCTCCATCTTGCGTCTTCTTTCTTCCTGTTTCCTGTGCTCGTCGCAGGGAATGACGTCATTGCCCGCGACGAGCACAGAAACAGGAAGAAGACGCAAGATGGAGGATCGCGGTCGGCAGCTGCGAGCGGGCGCGGACAGTGGGCGCGGACAGAGCACTGTGATAAGTATAGTTTCCTTTACAGGTGACCGAAGAGACGCTGGGGGGGCCCTGCATTACTGGGGATGCGGGGGCTGCTGTATACCGATGTATACATCGGTATGTACCGATGTATACATCGGTATACAGCACTGACTCGCGTATAAGCCGAGGGGGGTACTTTTCAGCCCAATTTTTGGGCTGAAAAACTCGGCTTATACGCTAGTATATACGGTATATATATCTCTATAATATAAACATATACGACACAGACATAACAATACGGCAAGATGAATGAAGATTTTTTTTTATTTTTTCTTATTTAGTACACTCATGCAAAGGTCTTCAACAGAGAAAGACAGAAGCAAATGCATGGGCACAGTCCCTCCACCCGACTCCTTTCGGGCGCCACGGGTGGGTTTCCCATTTCCCATGTCCCTGGGACCCTTTCTCTCTCTTGTCTGTCCTTTCTAGCAGACTCCTCTCTTTTGTTAGGACTGGTGAGCATGGGATCCCTTGATCGTGGGTCATCAGCTTAAATGTCTTGGGCCAACACATGAACCAAAATCCCATCTATAAAGGTTTTTTATTTATCATATAAAAAACTTTTGCACTTTTTTATCCATCCAGGGTGCAGTTGGGCCCATAGGGGCGCCATTCATCTAGTGGTGCAGAAGCATCGTACTGTGCGGCCCAATGCTCAGGCAGCGGAGCGGTTGGGTAGCTTTCAGACACTCTGCATCATATGTACCAGTGTGAATGGTGCTATATGCAAGCCCAGTGTATGCATGGCAGGTCGCCTCCCACATCTTGCTGGTAGAGGTGATTTTATCAGCCAGCAGCTGAGTTTGCTCTACAATTGGGCTCTGACTGCGTCCTGTAAGTGCATTTGGTTTCTGTTTTTGGCATGGATGGTAAGCAGACTCCTCTCTCCTCAACCCTGGGACGGGCCCAGTGGCGTAACTTCAGGCCCATGGGCCCCGACGCAGAAGCTCCAATGGGGCGCCAATTATTGCAAATCTTTAATAGTCTGTTTCTATGGGCTAAAGGGACTTTTGGGGCCCCCTAGGCTGCAGGGCCCAGGTGCGATCGCAACCCCTGCACCTATTGTAGTTACGCCCCTGGATGGGCATCTCTCCAGCTCCATGATCTCTCTTCACCTACTGTCTAACGTCTCTGACAACGTTTTTCTCACATTCCCTCAACTTCTGGGTGTCCTACCCTTCTCTATTTCCTCTACCCAACCACTCTTATCTAGTTACCCCTCCAGACTGAGATGGGGCCCTCCCTGAATAGGGTCTGCCCAAATCCCCTGGCCTGGAGTGGTGTTGTGTTGGATGCAGGGGTGCAATTACCGGATAATGCCCCTCCTTACCAGAGAGTGGGGTACCACCTCTGTGGCGCCAGGACCCTATTGTGACAGGGTGATAATACAATTATTTTTATTTGGTTTGAAAAGCGGACATTTATTTATTTATCTAACTAGAAAAAAAAAAAACTTCTCTGCAGCACTCAGTTACTACCAATGATGTACATATGCTAACAAGCTGTAATATATATATATTAGCTGTAGTACCCGGCTACGCCCGGGTTAATAAATAACTGCTGTCAGTGTGGAGCCCCTTGGGACGGGGCACTCTGTGCCGGACCGGGGTGCTGCTGGGGGATGTCACGGCGGTCCTGGTCCGGTCCGTGTCCCGGGTCCACACAATAAAATGGGGGGTTATTTACAGGGGACACTGTAGAGCATCTAGCAGCTAGACTAAAAGCAACGTTTGAATCTGCTGTTGATACCCGGGCTAAGATGAGGTTCTTTGCATGCCACCAGAAACCTAAACTCTTTATCCCGGGTATGTTCCTCTGTTAATCTGTCTCCTTTCCTCAGACCTCTCAGGACCTCCACTGCTACTTGGCTCAGCTCCTGCTCCAGACTAGACTAAACTGCAGACTACCTGTCACTCTTGTTTTGTGGTAAACAACTTTAGCTCCTCCCACTAGTGCAGGTGCCAGCTAAGCTCCTCCCACTTTCTAGTGTAGTGTTGTGTGGGGATTAAACCTGTGTTGTTTCTGTGGCATATTACCCCTTGGGGTGCCACATTAGCTATAACAAAATAGAATTTGAATGTCATATTAATGACCTGTAGGAAAATAGAAGCTGAGCTGTGATTGATTGCTATAGGCAGCCTAATAAATCTCCAGCCAACAGTAATCCCTCCCCCTGGCCGGGCAGTATATGACTGATATCTGCCTTAATTCCCTATATGGCACATGTGTTGCACATTGGCTGTTTTTAATCTGATGTTTATGTTTGGAAAAAAGAGAATTTTGTTTACGTACCGTAAATTCTTTTTTCTTTAATCATCAATGGGAGACCCAGACAATGGGGTTTAGGGCACTGCCCTCCGGAGGTCACACTAGGTACTACAAGTTTGTAGACACCGCCCCCTCCGCTTATAAACCCCTACCGCAGGGAACATCCTCAGTTTGGTCTACAAGCTGCGAGGAGGAAAAATAAACCACACCCGAAACATCGGGAAGAATGCCGTGCACAAAACGGTTCAACAACCCGGCAAACACTGTCTCAACGGAGAACAGGGCCAATGCAAAACATGCAAAGGAACAACTGGGTGGGTACTGGGTCTCCCATTGATGATTAAAGAAAAAAGAATTTACGGTACGTAAACAAAATTCTCTTTTTTCTGGTCATCATAATGGGAGACCCAGACAATGGGGATGTCCTAAAGCAATACCCCAGGGCGGGAAGAGTTCCTCAACAAGACGGATAACATGGTTCCCCTTCAAAGGTGGGCAACCGCCGCCTGTAGAACCCGCCTGCCCAAATTTGCATCCGCAGAGGCATGGGCATGCACCATATAGTGCTTAGAGAAAGTGTGTAGGCTGGACCAAGTGGCCGCCTGACACACCTGTAGAGCAGATGCTCTATGTCGCAAGGCCCATGAGGCACCTACGGCTCTGGTAGAGTGAGCCTTCAATCCCACCGGGAGAGGCAAACCAGAAGACCGGTAAGCCTCTTGAATGGAAGCCTTAATCCACCTGGCTAAGGTTGACTTTGAAGCCGCGGACCCCTTACAGCGACCTGTCGTAAGAACAAACAAAGAATCCGAACTCCTAAAGGAGGCGGTTCTGGACACATAAATGCGTACAGCTCTCACGAGATCCAGAGTATGGAGGTCGCGCTCAACCTGATGAACGGGAGCGGGGCAAAATGACGGGAGAACAATCTCCTGGTTCAGGTGAAACGTTGAAACCACCTTTGGCAAGAATTCCGGCCGTGGACGCAACACCACCTTGTCTTGGTGAACCACCAGAAAGGGAGACTTGCACGAAAGTGCAGCCAATTCTGAGACCCTCCTCAGAGATGTAATCGCCACCAGAAAAGCCACCTTCTGGGACAGACGAGAAAGGGAAACCTCCCTCAGAGGCTCAAATGGCGGTTTTTGCAATGCCGCCAGGACCATGTTAAGGTCCCACAGATCCAGAGGTCTTTTGTAGGGTGGAACCATCCGCGACACCCCCTGCAGAAATTGACGGACCTTCGGGAGAAGCGCCAATCGTCTGTCAAACAGCACAGAAAGTGCTGAGACCTGACCCTTTAAGGAGCCAAGGGATAATCCCAACTCCAAACCCGACTGTAGGAATGCCAACAGTGTCGGGATGGACAAAGGCCACGGGGACCGGCCCCCAGAGGCACACCAGGTAAAAAAGATTTTCCACGTCCTGTGGTACATTTTCCTGGAAACTGGTTTTCTAGCCCGATTCATAGTGGCAACCACTGTAGGGGAGAACCCCCTGGATGTCAGCAGCCAGGCCTCAAGAGCCATGCAGTCAATCTGAGGGCCTTGGAATTGAGGTGGAAGAATGGGCCTTGCGCGAGAAGATCTGCGCGTTCTGGAAGGGCCCACCTGTGTCCGCCTGACAGTTGCCACAGGTCCGGATACCAGGACCTCCTGGGCCAGTCTGGAGCCACTAGAATGGCTACCCTGCATTCCGACCTGATTTTCCACAGCACCCTGGGAATCAGAGCCAGAGGAGGGAACACATACGGTAGATTGAATCTGGACCAAGTCAAGATCAGGGCGTCCGCTCCCAACGACTGGGGGTCCCATGACCTCGCCATGTATTGCGGAACCTGATGATTCAGCCGTGAGGCCATCAGATCCACGTCCGGAGTGCCCCATCTGCTGCAGATGTCCCGAAAGACGTCTGGATGAAGGGCCCACTCTCCGGCGTCCATCCCCTGCCTGCTCAGATAGTCGGCCTCCCAGTTTTCGACCCCTGGGATGTGAACTGCGGAGATCAGGCAGTTGTTGTCCTCCGCCCAGGATAGGATGCGGTGGACTTCGGCCAGAGCCTCTGCACTCCTGGTTCCTCCTTGATGATTTACATAAGCGACGGCCGTCGCATTGTCGGACTGAACCCGGATGGGTTGTCCTGAGAGGAATCTCTGAAAAGCCAGGAGTGCTAGATAGATCGCCTTGATCTCCAGCACGTTGATCTGTAATGCCGACTCCGACAGAGTCCAGAGGCCTTGGGCCCTGTGGTGTAAGAACACCGCACCCCAGCCCTTCAGACTGGCGTCGGTGGTCACCACTAACCAAGACGGTTTTATGAAGGACCGGCCCCGCGACAAGTGATGTGGTTGAAGCCACCACTGCAGGGAATCTCGGGTCGGTTGTGACAATGTCACCAGCCGATTCAGCGAGATCGTCCTCTTGTCCCACCTGCGTAGGATCTCCAGCTGGAGAGGACGGAGGCGAAATTGTGCAAACGGCACCGCCTCTATCGCTGCCACCATGCGACCCACCAGCTTCATCAACCCACGAAGGGATGATTGTGGTGACAGGAGCACCGCTTGTACTCCCGATCGGATCGCCACCTGTTTGGATTGTGGCAGAGACACCAGGGCTGAGGACGTGTGGAAGTCCATGCCCAAATAAGTCAAGGACTGGGTCGGAACCAGGGTTGACTTCTGAATATTGAGGAGCCAACCGAATTGTTCCAGAGACCGCATGGTCACATCCAGGCTCGCTTGACAGAGGTGTTCCGATGGCGCCCTGACCAGCAGGTCGTCCAAATAGGGAATGACGGCATGGCCCTGTCCGTGTAGGAGAGCCATCATGGAGGCCATCACTTTCGTGAACACCCGCGGTGCCGAGGCCAAGCCGAACGGCAGCGCCACAAATTGGAAGTGTTCCTCCCCCACTGCAAATCTCAACCATCGCTGGTGAGCCGGTGCAATGGGCACGTGAAGGTAAGCGTCTCTGATATCTATGGACGCCAAGAAGTCCCCCTGTGACACAGCCGCGATCACTGAGCGCAGTGATTCCATACGGAACTTCCGAACCAGCACGTGGCGGTTGAACAACTTCAGGTCCAGAACCGGGCGGAAGGATCCGTCCTTCTTTGGGACTATAAAGAGGTTGGAGTAAAAACCCCTGAACCTCTCCCCGGAAGGCACCGGGACCACCACTCCGTCTCTGCGGAGTCCCTCCAACACCAAAGAAAAGGCCTGAGCTTTTTCTGGGGAGGGGACCGACCGATGGAATCGGGATATCGGTTTTGACGTCAGCTCTATCCTGTAACCTCGCGAGACCACGTCTCGAACCCACTGATCTGAAACGTGAAGTAGCCACTCGTTCTGAAAGCGAGACAAGCGGCCCCCCACCTGTGGGGAGGCAGGAAGAGAGAGCGAGTCATGTAGAGGCGGGTTTGGGGGTGGCAGCTGCCGCCCCCGTCGGCTTCTTTGGACGACTCTTAGAGCGCCACTGAGAAGCGGGCTTGCCCCCTCGGTCCGTGCGAGCGGACGGTGCTGATGACTGTGAGCTGGACCGAAAGGACCACTGTTTTGGGTTCCTTTTAACGGTATACCGTGGCTTAGGTTTATTCTGCGGTATTTTAGACTCAGCAGAATCCTTAATTAGCTTATCCAGCTCTGTGCCAAAAAGCCTGTCACCAGCGAAAGGAAGATTCTGCAGAATCTTCTTGGATGTGGCATCTGAGTCCCAGAGACGCAGCCACAACAACCTGCGAATCGCAATAGCATTGGCCGAAGCCACAGCTGAGCGAGTAGCAGTTTCCAGAGTCGCCGTTCTGGCGTAGTCCGCATAGGCCCTTGCCCTTTCGGTAAGTGCCAGGACCTCTGGACTGGACCTTGCCAGGTCAGTGATACCATCCAAGCAGGTAGTAATCGCTTGTAAGGTCCAGACCGTGGCAAAGTTAGGGGCAAATGAAGACCCCACAGCCTCATAGGAAGACTTGGCGAGTTGCTCGACCTGTCTATCAGTAGCATCCTTCAGTGAGGAGCTATCAGAGGCAGAGAAAAGGGAGCGTGCAGCAATCCTGGTCATGGAAGCATCCACCTTCGGGGACTGCGACCACTCCTGAAGCACCTCCTGGGAAAAGGGGAAACGATTGTCCTTGGGTTTGCGGACATAACGCCGCCCAGGATATAACCTGGGGGCTCTAATCACCCTTCCGAAATTAGTATGGTCCATAAAGGAGCCACTTGGTCTAGCCTCCGGCCGCAGCCATTGATAGACCTCCTTCGGGTGCACCGTCACCTCCTCAGGGGGTGTCACGAGACGTAAGGTCTCGTTGATAGAGGACACCAGATCCTCCACCCCATCTGGTGGTTCAGACACAGATACAGACCCGAAAGTCGAACCCCCATCATCTTCCTCACCATCAGAGGAACGCTCCTCCTCAGAGAGAGTCTGGAGTTCGGGTGAAGCCTCACGACGAGCCCGCTTAAGGGGTCTCACAGCAGAAGAGGGAGACACCCGGGGGTAACTGGAAGGAGTAGCTGGGCTATCCAGTCTCCTATTAAGTGCCTCCAGGGATTGCGACATGGAGGACAGCTGAGACAACAGAGATTCATTGATCCTGTTCTGAGTCTCCCAAGGCCCTGAGATCACCTGAACCTCGGGGTATAGCACCGGGTTTGCTGACCCAGTAGTTGCAGCCCGGGCTTCTGGGCGTCCACAGTTATTGCAGGACCCCTCCACCAGTGTTCCATTGCACGTAGCACATGTAACGGTGGTCTCGGCCGCCTTAGCAGCACGCTTCCCAGCTGAGGACATGGCCGCAGTAGGGGTAGATAAGCTCAATTGCAGACAATAAAACCGGGGATCCCGGTGGCTTACCGACCGCTGTAAGGCGGTTATGAGGGAGCGGTGTGTGTGTGTGACCTCCGCGCTGTCTTCCGGTCTCCCCTCTTGGAGTGCAGACGCACGCTGCATACAGTTCCCAGCCGGGCAGTGAGGGTAAAGATGGCCGCCGACAGAGAAACTGTGGGCGGCGCCGAAGACACGCGGGAAACACACACACACGCCCCGCGGTGACGTCACCGCACGGGCTGCATCCCATCCTCCAAGCATCCTTCTCATGAGGGAGCTGGAGCCCGCAGGGCGGGAAACAGTGTAAAAAACAATGTACACAGACTGCAATAACATGTCACACATCCGCAGCCTACGGCCTCAGCCCCTGTGACACACAGGGCGGTCAGCCAGGGTGACCCCAGCACAGGGTACACCCGCAGAACCGCGGACCCGAGGGCAACGCGCGGTCTGAGTGTCATGAAGCACATAAAGTGCCAGACACTACCCCCAGGCACACAGGAGACACCGAGTGCCTCAGTGCCGGTCCGGTCTGTAAGCACCATTTAGGGAGGCCTCGGACGGGGGTGCAGCACCAGTCTGGAGTGTAAGCACCATTTAGGGAGGCCTCAGACTGGGCCGCTCAGCCCAGTCCGGAGTGTAAGCACCATTTAGGGAGGCCTCGGACTGGGCTGGCTCCAGTCCGGTCTGTAAGCACCATTTAGGGAGGCCTCGGACGGAGCGGAGCTGTGCAAGGCTCCCATCTCCCACTCACCAGAGCCCCCCAGAGAGGGATGGAGAGGAGTGTAACAGCGTACCGGGAGAACACCAGGTGTCCAGGCCCTAGGCCCTCCGGTACCTCCACCAGCGTGTGCCACTAAGGGTGAGCGGGGAGGCTGTCACCGGTCCCGCCTGGGACCTTATTACCTTGTCTTCAGACGCCATCACGTAAGTAGTGAGAATGCAGTGAAGTGCAAGCAAAGCGTGATCCTCCGAGCACACTAAGTTTAAAACTGAGGATGTTCCCTGCGGTAGGGGTTTATAAGCGGAGGGGGCGGTGTCTACAAACTTGTAGTACCTAGTGTGACCTCCGGAGGGCAGTGCCCTAAACCCCATTGTCTGGGTCTCCCATTATGATGACCAGAAAATAAAGATAGCACACATGTGAGGCGAGTTGTGTGAGGTGATTTGTGCACATCTGTGTCTGTCTGTGTGGTGTGTGTCCCTGGGGTGTGTATGTGTGTGGTCCCTGTGGGGGGGGTCCTGTGTGGTGTGTGTGTGTGCCCCTGTGGGGTGAGTGCATGTGTCCCTATAGGGTGTGTATGTGTGTGTGTCCCTGTGGGGGGGGGGTCTGTGTGGTGTGTGTCTCTTTGTGGTGTGTGTGTGTCCCTGTGGGGTGAGTGCATGTGTCCCTATAGGGTGGCTATGTGTGTGTGTCCCTTTGGGGGGGGTCTGTGTTAAGTGTGTGTCAGGTGTGTCTCATTGTGGTGTGTGTGTGTCCCTGTGGGGTGAGTGCATGTGTCGCTGTAGAGTGTGTGTGTGTCCCCTTGGGGGTGTGTGTGTGTCTCTGTGTTGTGTGTGTCTCTTTTTGATGTGTGTTTTTTTTCGGGTGCGTGGTGAGTATCCAATGTTGGGGCTGCACCTTAGCGACTATACACTTGCTGTTACTCTTTGTGTGCGTGTGGTGTGTATACATGTCCCATGTGTGTGGTGAATATCTCATGTTGGGGCCCCACCTTAGTGACTATATGCTGGTATATGCTGTTAGTCTTTGGCGCTGTCATTAAGCCCCTCTCATTCACAACTGTCAACTGGTAACGGTCACTTTTTCCCCATTATGTAGATAGGGGCAAAATGGTTTGGTGAACTGGAACGCGCAGGGTTAAAATTTCGCCTCACAACATAGCCTATGACGCTCCCGGGGTCGAGACGTGTGACTGCAAAATTTTGTGGCAGTAGTTGCGACGGTGTACATGCCAATCCCGGATATACACACATACAGCTATATATATATATATATATATATATATATATATATATATATATATATATTATTATATATATATATATATCTCTATAATTGCCGTAGCTGACTTCCGTCTGTCCGGCGCTACTTCCTGTGGCTTTGTTCACGTAGCTCGGAACTTTCTCCAGGACTCTGTCCGCGACCCGCGAAGCAATGCCCGCAAAGCGGGCATTGCGAGCAGTAAAAACAACCACCACCACCACCACCACCATAACATCACACAAGGCATTTTTACATAAGACATCACATAGTAACAAGAACACAGTCAGTCCCAAAGTCAGCTGTGACCACCTGGCCCTTGGACACTGGCTGCCATGCACACATCAGGTGCACTAGCATGGAGCTGGCATGCTCCCATCACTTACCCACTGGGGACGGATCACTTCCAGCACCTCCTCACATGGCAGTGCTCTGGACTTCTAAATCCCATCGTCCTCTCCTCACTCACGACACCTGGCAGGTTCCTATCCAGCCTGTTCACTCACAGCTGCAACCCAGTGAGTCAATCAGCACATCTTCACTCACACACAGACCTGAGATGTGATTAACCCCCTGTGCACCATTCAGGTTTAGCCCAGCAAAGCACTCATCCCCACAGGTTCAGCCGCTCATTAGGCTCATGAATGTATCGGATCTTCAGCACTCACACTCAGCTGTTTTACTCAGCTCATGAAAACCCTTCAGCTGTTAACCCCCTGTACATCGGACAGGTTTCACACACCACACACAATCAGGAAAACCGGCCCATGTGAACACAGACCTGCATTGATAACCCGTGTGATGCACCCGGCCAGGGGCCACATCACCACACCTCACTTTCTACGCACTTCACTCACTTTCTCTGCACACATACACACACACACATACTCCGCTATACTTACCACCGTCCCTGCATCACCGACATGTCGCCGCCCCCGAACTACTCGATCAAATATCGCGTCCAAAAAGTCTCGCCAAACTTCCCGGACGCCATATTGGATCCAGTCGTCCGCGGGCGCCGACATGTCAACTCAGGATCCAGCCGGCAGGGAAGACGCAGGGTCGGTGCTAACTATAGCAAAGTGTCTGTGTGTGTGTATGTATGTATGTGTGTGTGTGCTGACCACTCTGCCCACAGCACTGCACTCACCAATCTCACCGCACTGCTAACCACTGAGCCACCCCACTCGCTGCTAACCACTGAGCCACCCCACTCGCTGCTAACCACTGAGCCACCTGTATACACACAATTCATTTCACCCCACTCCCCTAACTATTAGTAAATATACTATATATAGATTCTAGACTACCCGATTCTTTCGAATCGGCCCGCCATCTATATATATGTAATTATATAGGAATTATCAGTATTATGTATGTGATTATGTATAAATTAGTGAGTCGCGCCTATTCTGCAAGGACTCGCAACGCCCGCTTGGCGGCCATTACGAGTGAGGCTTTGCGAATCAGTGGCGCCGGCAATGCTTCACAGGTCGCGTGGGCGCTGCGCCCACGCCCACAACGACGGAAACAGCGCCGAAACTTACGGAAGTGCGTTAGGGAAATTATATATTACATACTGATAATCTATTATATAATTGCTGTAGCGACTTCCCTCGCACACGCCGCTACCTCCGTGGCTTTGTTCGTGGCCGCGCATCGCCCACGCGACTCACTCGCAATGGCCGCGAAGGGGGCGTTGCGAGTCGTTGCAGCAGCCTGAGCAATGCCCTATACACAGATTCTAGAATCCCGATGCAATCGCATCGGGCTCACAGCTAATTATATTATATATATATATATATATATATATATATATATATATATATATATATATATATATATATATATATATATATATATATATATATATATATATATATATACACATATACACACACACACTAGCTGTAGTACCTGGCTACGCCCGGGTTAATAAATAACTGCTGTTAGCTATAACAAAATAGAATTTGAATGTGTCATATTAACCTCCCTGGCGGTCTGTTTAGTTCTGGAATTTGTTGCTAAAAGCGGGCTACCCGCGTTCGCGGTAGATGCGGTTAAAAAACCGCATCTACCGCATCTGCCGCACTTGTGCCGCACTTGCGGCGCGGTTGCGGTAATCTGCATAGGAACCAACCACCTCTGATGACCCTCATACATTGTGATGCCGCGATTTAGCCCCGCCCCTTTATGACGCAATCAGCCTCACAGCACTATAGCAGGCTGAGAGGGGGCGTGCATAAGGGAGGGGGCGAGCCGACATGATGACCACAGCACAACAAGTCCCAGCACACACAGGGAGACGGCCTCAAGTACCAGGCATGTAAGTGTCTAAAATCATTATCTCACTTCTACTGCAGCCACTTTTCACACAACAACAGTGCTGCTAATGGTTTACTAGGCTGCAGGGGCACATATTAACAATGTATGAGGGTCATCAGAGGTGGTTGGTTCCTATGCAGATTACCGCAACCGCGCCGCAAGTGCGGCACAAGTGCGGCACAAGTGCGGCAGATGCGGTAGATGCGGTTTTCTCACTGCATCTGCCGCGAACGCGGGTAAGCCCGAGCCTGACTCGGGGTTAACGCTTCTGGTAGTGAATGTTAACCCCGAGTCAGGCTCGGGAATAACGCTAGGAAGGTTAATGACCTGTAGGAAAATAGAAGCTGAGCTGTGATTGATTGCTATAGGCAGCCTAATAAATCTCCAGCCAACAGTAAACCCTCCCCCCGGCCAAGTAGTATATGTTACCTCACACATACACATAATAGACAGCTCATGTGACTGACATCTGCCTTAATTCCCTATATGGCACATGTGTTGCACATTGGCTGTTTTTAATCAGATGTTTATGTTTGGAAAATAAAGATAGCACACGTATGAGGCGAGTTGTGTGAGGTGATTTGTGCACATCTGTGTCTGTCTGTGTGGTGTGTGTGTCCCTGGGGTGTGTATGTGTGTGTCCCTGAGGGATGGGGTCTGTGTGGTGTGTGTCTCTGTCGTGTGTGTCTCTTTGTGGTGTGTGTGTCCCTGTGGGTTAAGGGCATGTGCCCCTATAGGGTGTGTATGTGTGTGTGCCCCTGTGTGGGGGTCTGTGGTGTGTGCGTATCTGTGTTGTGTGTGTCTGTGTCTCTTTGTGGTGTGTGTGTCCCTGTGGGGTGAGTGCATGTGTCCCTATAGGGTGTGTATGTGTGTCCCTGTGGGGGGGGGGGGGGTGTCTGTGTGGGGTGTGTGTGTCTCTGTGTTGTGTGTGTGTCCCTGAGGGGTGAGTGCATGTGTCCCTATAGGGTGTGTATGTGTGTGTATGGCACATGTGTTGCACATTGGCTGTTTTTAATCAGATGTTTATTTTTGGAAAATAAAGATAGCACACGTATGAGGCGAGTTGTGTGAGGTGATTTGTGCACATGTGTGTCTGTCTGTGTGGTGTGTGTGTCCCTGGGGTGTGTATGTGTGTTCCTGAGGGATGGGGTCTGTGTGGTGTGTGTCTCCCTGTGGGGTGAGTGCATGTGTCCCTATAGGGTGTGTATGTGCCCCTGTGTGGGGGTCTGTGGTGTGTGTCTCTGTGTTGTGTGTGTCCCTTTGTGGTGTGTGTCCCTGAGGGGTGAGTGCATGTGTCCCTATAGGGTGTGTATGTGTGTGTCCCTGTGGGGGGGGGGTCTGTGTGGTGTGTGTGTCTCTTTGTGGTGTGTGTGTCCCTGTGGGGTGAGTGCATGTGTCCCTATAGGGTGGCTATGTGTGTGTGTCCCTGTGGGGGGGGGGGGGGGGTCTGTGTGGTGTGTGTCTGTGTTGTGTGTGTCTCTTTTTGATGTGTGTGTTTATTTTCGGTGTGCGTGGTGAGTATCCAATGTTGGGGCTGCACCTTAGCGACTATACACTTGCTGTTACTCTTTGTGTGCGTGTGGTGTGTATACATGTCCCATGTGTGTGGTGAATATCTCATGTTGGGGCCCCACCTTAGTGACTATATGCTGGTATATGCTGTTAGTCTTTGGTGCTATCATTAAGCCCCTCTCATTCACAACTTTCAACTGGTAACTGTCACTTTTTCCCCCATTATGTAGATAGGGGCAAAATTGTTTGGTGAATTGGAATGCGCGGGGTTAAAATTCCGCCTATGACGCTCCCGGGGTCCAGACGTGTGACTGTGCAAAATTTTGTCTCTATAGCTGACAGCTGTCGATTTTCCTCCCACACGTTTCCTTTCCCTTTGGCTCCCATTATGTAGATAGGGGCAGAATTGTTTGGTGAACTGGAACGCGCAGGGTTAAAATTTCGCCTCACAACATAGCCTATGACGCTCTCGGGGTCCAGACGTGTGACTCTGCAAAATTTTGCGGCTGTAGCTGCGACGGTGTAGATGCCAATCCCGGATATACACACATTCAGCTTTATATATTAGATATTCTCAGTAAAGAAAAGGAAAACTGGGCACTATCCGTAGTGTGCAACCGGTGAGATCTAGAGCGATCCTCTCTGACCGAAGGTATAGATCGAATGGAGGTGCACACTATATGTAAGTGACCAAGTTTAAATAGCAGAAAAATAGATAGTGGCACTCACCATGATGATCTTTATCACTTTATTACGGTATCCAAGAACACATTCCGGAAAAACAAACGGTGGGGGAGGGAGGTGCGGGAGCGAAGACGACGGCAACCGTTTCGCAGCTCAGTGGCCGCTTCAACGTTTTTTCAAAAATCTCAAAAATCTTATCTTTTTATTTCTGACGTTCTTGGTACATACATTGGCCAATGTCTGTTTGCTCATCAACTGCGACAAAGTGACTTCAGATTCCTTGGGAAAAGGTGTATGGCGATCCGCGCTGCCAGACTGACTCGCATCAAAGAAGACACTTGTCTTCATCAGGGATCCCTGATGAAGGTGCCAGGTGGGCACCGAAACGCGTCGGTGAATAAAAGAAGGATTTGATCAACACTTCATTTACAAGTGTCTTCTTTGATGCGAGTCAGTCTGGCAGCGCGGATCACCATACACCTTTTCCCAAGGAATTTGATGCTCTTCCACGCCTGAGTGGTTCGGTGAAGGTCCAGCAGCAGCCATCAGGATATTATTCTTAACACGTCTACAAACCAGTTGTGGGTGTCACAACTGGACCAGGTGAGTGGACCCTTGTTGCTCACCAGAGTGCAGATTTAGTGTCTAGTGATAAGGGCACTATTGCGCCTCTTGTTCCCCCACCCCTTTTGTATTTATCAAAGTGACTTCAGGTCTGATGAGTCCTAATGCTGACATCCCTGCCTTCCTTGTCCTCCCTATCCCACCACTAAGTGGGCGGACACCATCTCGACCCTAGACCACCTCTAGGTGATGAGGGTGCAAATTGCAGACATGGAGCCAGCAACTCCACACGATACAAAAGAGAACAGGTCGAGATGGTGTCCGCCCACTTAGTGGTGGGATAGGGAGGACAAGGAAGGCAGGGATGTCAGCGTTAGGAATCATCAGACCTGAAGTCACTTTGTCGCAGTTGATGAGCAAACAGACATTGGCCAATATATGTACCAAGAACTTTAGAAATAAAAAAATAAGAATTTTGAGTTTTTTGAAAAAACGTTTTTAAACTTTTTTCTCATATATACACAGCTTGTTAGCATATGTACATCATTGGTAGTAACTGAGTGCTGCAGAGAATTTTCTTCTAGTTGTTTGACCCAGCGTCCCTGCTGGCACCAGTTCACATTATGTCTGAGTGCTGTACATTTTTTTTCTCTTTCTTATTTATTCATATAGCGCCATTAGGTTCCATGGCGCTTTACATGAGGAAAGGGCAGACAAAGAAATGTATAATAAATGTGGACAATCAGGTCACTCAGGTACAAGAGGGGAGAGTATCCTGTCAGCGTGGGCTCACAGTCTACGAGGGGCGGTGGGGATATAGTAGGAGGGAGAAATGCCGGTCGTGGGTCTCATGCAGGTTTTAGGCTTGACGGAAGAGGTGGGTCTTCAGGTTTCTTTTGAAGGGTCCCAGGGAAGGAGAGTGTTTGATGTTTTGGGGCAGAGAGTTCCAGAGAATGGCAGATGCACGGGAGAAATCTTGTATGCGGTTATAAGAGGAGACGAGATGGGAGTAGAGGGGGAGCTCATTGCAGGATCGCAGGTTGTGTGAGGGTAGGTATTGAGAGACCAAGTCGGAGATGTATGGAGGGGACAGGTTGTGGATGGCCTTGCAGGTCATGGTTAGCGTTTTAAACCGGGACCTCTGGGAAGTGGGGAGCCAATGAAGGGCTTGGCAGATGGGGGAAGACAGGGGAATAGCGGGAGGACAGATGGATTAGTTGGGCATCAGAGTTTAGGATGGATTGGAGAGGTGCAAAGGAGGTAGCAGGGAGGCCGATGAGTAGTAGGTTGCAGAAGTCGAGGCAGGAGATAAGAGCATGAATAAGTATTTTAGCGGTGTCGTGGTTGAGGAAAATGCGAATCCATGAAATGTTTTTGAGCTGGAGTCGGCAGGACGTGGTGAGGGCACCAATGTGGGGCTTGAAGGAGATGGAAGAGTTAAGGATAAACTCGAGGCACTTGGCATGGGGGACTGGGGAGAGTGAGCAGTCATTGACGAGAATGGATAAGTCAAGTAGTGGGGAAGAGTTGCTTTGGGGGGTGGAAGACGATGAACTCAGATTTTTCCATTTTCAGTTTAAGGAAGCGAGCAGAAAAGAAGGATGACATGGTGGACAGGCATTGTGGAATTTTGGAGAGTAGAGCGGTGAGGTCAGGTCCAGACATTTGGGTGTTGTCGGCATAGAGGTGGTACTGAAGGCCGTGGAACTCAATGAGTTGCCCTAGGCCGAGAGTGTAAACAGGTCATTACGTATCAAGTGAACCAATGATTATTGCCTCTATATTTTTAACTCTTGAGATCTTGTTATTTGATAATGGCATTACAGACAATGCAAAATGTAAAGAAAAAAATATTATAATATATATATATATATATACACATAGGCTAGAAATAAGATAGAAAACAAAAAAACACCATTCTACTCAGAACTGTACAGGCTTTCACCAGATATGTCACAAGAGTATCTTTGTTAATATTTTACCCATTGTGAACGCAAACACAAAATTTTAAAACACATTTCCAAAAAAACAATTTAAAAATTCCCCAAAAATCCACGTGTCTGCTATTCTCTTATCCACATCTGTACTAAAATTCAAGTTGGGATCGCGGTGGGATCATATTTTAAAATATTTAATTACTAGCTGTAGTACCCGGCTACGCCCGGGTTAATAAATAACTGCTGTTAGCTATAACAAAATAGAATTTGAATGTGTCATATTAATGACCTGTAGGAAAATAGAAGCTGAGCTGTGATTGGTTGCTATAGGCAGCCTGATAAATCTCCAGCCAACAGTAAACCCTCCCCCTGGCCGGGTAGTATATGTTACCTCACACATACACATAATAGACAGCTCATGTGACTGACATCTGCCTTAATTCCCTATATGGCACATGTGTTGCACATTGGCTGTTTTTAATCTAATGTTTATGTTTGGAAAATAAAGATAGCACACGTATGAGGCGAGTTGTGTGAGGTGATTTGCGCACATCTGTGTCTGTCTGTGTGGTGTGTGTGTCCCTGGGGTGTGTATGTGTGTGTCCCTGTGGGATGGGGTCTGTGTGGTGTGTGTCTCTGTTGTGTGTGTCTTTGTGGTGTGTGTGTCCCTGTGGGGTAAGTGCATGTGCCCCTATAGGGTGTGTATGTGTGTGCGCCCCTGTGTGGAGGTCTGTGGTGTGTGTATCTGTGTTGTGTGTGTCTCTGTGTGGTGTGTGTGTGCGCGTGTCCCTGTGGGGTGAGTGCATGTGTCCCTATAGGGTGTGTATGTGTGTGCCCCTATGGGGGGGGGGGGGTGTCTGTGGGGGGTGTGTGTGTGTCTGTGTTGAGTATGTCCCTTTGTGGTGTGTGTGTGTCCCTGAGGGGTGAGTGCATGTGTCCCTATAGGGTATGTATGTGTGTGTGTCCCTGTGGGGGGGGGGGGGGGGTCTGTGTGGTGTGTGTGTCCCTGTGGGGTAAGTGCATGTGTCCCTATAGGGTGTGCATGTGTATGTGTGTGCGTCCCTGTGGGGGGGGGGGGGGGGGGGGGGTCTGTGTGGTGTGTGTGTCCCTGTGGGATGAGTGCATGCGTCCCTATAGGGTGGCTATGCGTGTGTGTCCCTGTGGGGGGGGGGTCTGTGTGTCCCTGTGTGGTGAGTGCGTGTGTCGCTATAGAGTGTGTATGTGTGTGTGAGTGTCCCTGTGGGGTGAGTGCATGTGTCCCTATAGGGTGGCTATGCGTGTGTGTCCCTGTGGGGGGGGTCTGTGTGGTGTGTGTGTCCCTGTGGGGTGAGTGCATGTGTTCCTATAGGGTGGCTATACGTCTGTGTCCCTGTGGGGGGGGGGTCTGTGTGTGTGTCTCTTTGTGGTGTGTGTGTGTGTCCCTGTGTGGTGAGTGCATGTGTCGCTATAGAGTGTATGTGTGTGTCTTTGTGGTGTGTGTTTGTTCGGGTGCGTGGCGAGTATCCAATGTTGGGGCTGCATTTTAGCGACTATACACTTGCTGTTACTCTGTGTGCGTGTGGTGTGTATACATATCCCTGTGTGTGGTGAATATCTCATGTTGGAGCCCCACCTTAGTGACTATATGCTGGTATATGCTGTTAGTCTTTGGCGCTATCATTAAGCCCCTCTCATTCACAACTGTCAACTGGTAACTGTCATTTTTTCCCCATTATGTAGATAGGGGCAAAATTGTTTGGTGAATTGGAATGCACGGGGTTAAAAATTTCACCTCACAACATAGCCTATGACGCTCCCGGGGTCCAGACGTGTTTGCGGCTGTAGCTGCGACGGTGTAGATGCCAATCCCGGATATACATACACACACACATACACACATTCAGCTTTATATATTAGATTACAGCGTCATTCCCACATCAAGTGATGTAAATATGAATATTATTTTTACCTGACATTCGATTTTTATTTTTTTTTTCTATATGAAGTAACTTAAGTTAATAACAAGTAAAAAGTTTAGAATTTTGTTCATCAATTTTTTACAGATTTTTAAAGTTTTGAAAAAGTGTGAATTTTGGCCTGGCTTTCACCAGATATGTGACAAGACTATATTTATTAATATTTTACCCATGCGAACGCAAAATTTTATACTTACATTTTCTTATGTGAATGAGGCAGTCAGTCTACATCTTGGAGGAGATAACCTTAAGATGCCAGTCTATGTTCCCACAGGATGATTCTTAAGCAGTACTGAACGCAGCAAAACCTGAGGATCCTAGAGTCCTTGACAGGAGATTAGCTATGATCGTTGTCTGCGTTTTTTGTGCGTTTTTCCCATTGACTTTAGCAAGAACGCAGGAAAATAATTAACATGTCATTTCTCTCCCATCCGCACGAAAAACGCAGGTATTTCACAGTTCTTGACACTACCAATGTGTGGGCACAGCGTTTCTGTGAAACACATTGGTTGTGCTGGGAATCAAAACCGCAGGAACAAATTAGCATACATTACCATAAAACCAATGGTAAACCGCAGGCAGAAACCGCAGGAAAAAACACAGCAAAAACGTCCTGTGGGCACATACCCTTAAGGGGATGTCACACGCGTCGATATCGCTGTCAATGTCGCTCATACGTCACGGATTTTCAGTCGCTCGAGCGACGTAAAAGTGACGCAGGAGCGACATTGAAGCGTGTGACCAAGCGATGCAACCAGCGATGTGTCGCTGATCGCAGGTTTCACTGCCAGATGTAAAACCTGTCGCTCATCGCTCAGTAGACCTTGTGCATCGCTGCGTGTGACACTAAACTCAGCGACGTATTTTCTATTTTGACACCGTACAAGCGACTAAATAAAATCGCTCGCAAGATGGCGACATCACCGCATTGCTGGGTCATATTGACGCGTGTGACATCTTACCTGCGATAATTCTACATCGCTCAGGCGATTAATAATTTGTGACGCATGAGCGATATCGCGGGCGACATTGACACGTGTGACAGGCCCTTAATAGTTAACATTTCAGCCGAATTCAGGCTACTGTACTCTCCAAAGATTGTGAAAATGAAGAAGTAGAATTTACTTTTTTGCATCCTTCTGGTCCAGCGCCATCCTTTGTGTATCCAAGAAAATCTGTAAAAAAATTAACTGATGAAGAAAAAAAATTCAAAACTTAATTTGTAATTAAAGTTGTACTTCATAAAGAAAAAAAAAAAAAAAAAAAAAAAAAATATAAAAAATTAAAAATCTAAAGACGTCAGGTAAAAAAATATTCATATTTAGATCACTTGATATGGTATGACCCATTGACGCTGTAATAATTATATATTTTAAAATATGATCCCACTGCGATCCCAACTTGAATTTTGGTACAGATGTGGCAAAGAGAATAGCAGACATGTGAATTTTTGGGAATTTTTAAATTATACTTTTTTTTGGAAATGTGTTTTAAAATTTTCCGTTTACATGGGTAAAATATTAACAAAGATCATGTGACATATTTGGTGAAAGCCTGTACAGTAGAATGGTGTTTATTTTTTTTCTCTATCTTATTCCCAGCCCGAGATATGACAAAATGTAAAGCGATACCAGGCCAAAATTCACACTTTTAAAAATCAGTAAAAAAATTAACTGATGAAGAAAAAAAAAATTCAAAACTTTTTATGGTGGTGTGAGGAGATCCAGGAGAGGGCGTGCACGGTCAGTGATGCCAAATGATTCCAGTATCTGAAGTAGAAGGGAATGGTCAACAAGTGTCAAAAGCGGCAGATAACGTGATTCGAAAAAGCCAGGATGGAGAGTGTTCACGGACCTGCGCTACACTGTATATGTTAAAAAGGGGGTAGGGGTCAAACGATCTTCATCACTAAAGCTGTATTTCCGTCGCGTTTCGAAGTTAGTCCCAACTCCTTCCTCAGGGAACAGGAATAACTCAGAAACGCGTCGGAAATAAAGCTTTAGTGATGAACATCGTTTGACCTCTTTTTGACATATACAGCGCAGGTCCGTGAACACTGTCCATCCCAGCGTTTTTGAATCACGTTTATTGTTTTGAGGTGTGGACCTTGAGGCAGCCATCTTCTATACTTTGACGCTTGTTGTGTGCTACACAACCCCCCAGGTGAGTGGGCTTGTTAGGTCTAGTCTCTTCACATATAAAACATAAGACCCTATTGTACTTCCCTTTCCCTTTTTAGAATCTGAAAAGCGGCAGACAGGTCAAGGTGGAGTAGGATGGAGTAGTGACGCTTGCTCTTGGCAGTCAGTAGGTCGTTGGTGACTCTGGTTAAAGATGTTTCAGTAGAGTGGTGGGGTCAGAAACCAGATTGTAGGCGGTACTATATGTATACACGTAACCCCTTGGTGACAGGGGCCAAACATGTACAGTGGTTGTGTGCCATAGCCATCTGAAA
This sequence comes from Allobates femoralis, assembly GCA_033576535.1. Taxonomy (NCBI): domain Eukaryota; kingdom Metazoa; phylum Chordata; class Amphibia; order Anura; family Aromobatidae; genus Allobates; species Allobates femoralis. The sequence continues at coordinate 190,181,762 of JARQOC010000002.1, read as the reverse complement.
CAGGTTCAGGAGCTGAGCACACTCCATGCATTATGGGGTCCAATTGTTAAATAACTAGCACCCAAGTGAAATTGATGCAGTGAGAGGGAACACCAAATTCATGAGAACAAATGCATTTAAAAGTATTCCAACATGGCGGCCATCAGCACCCAGCTCTCATGGTCTGCTGTAAGTCCTCGTGTTCGACACGTTAAAAACACTCATAAGGCAAAGCCTGCAGCTGGAGTTCTTTAAAAACTGTCAATCACATTATGACTCCCTCATCGCCGATGTGAGTCCTTGCATTATGTAGATAGATAATGATACTGAAATACTCTACAGTTTTGTCTAAATGGCTCCAATGGGCTCTTCACACTCCAGTTTACCCCCCTTCCAATTTCCTGTTTCTACGGCCTTCCCTCATTGATTAACATGATTTATAAAATTGTAAGTAGTTAATTGTTTGATTGTACTCCATTTGATGCTAATATGCACTACAAATCTCTGAAGCTATATGAGACTATATAAAACTCGAAGTTACTAGACTCTGTATAATACTACCTCAATTTTGACTTACCGTATATACTCGTGTATAAGCCGACCCCCCTACTTTTGCCCCCAAAACCTGGGAAAATCTATTGACTCGTGTATAAGCCGAGGGTGGACCCTAGCACAAGTATACAGCCCCAGCAGTGTGGTATACACCAGTCCCAGAGGTAGATACAGCAGCCCCAGTGGTAGTATACACGCAGCCCCAGTAGTATATACAGCCCCAGTGGTAGTATACAGGGCCCCAGAGGTATATAGCAGCCCCAGTGGTAGTATACAGGGCCCCAGAGGTATATAGCAGCCCCAGCGGTAGTATACAGGGCCCCAGAGGTATATAGCAGCCCCAGCGGTAGTATACAGGGCCCCAGAGGTATATAGCAGCCCCAGCGGTAGTATACAGGGCCCCAGAGGTATATAGCAGCCCCAGCGGTAGTATACAGGGCCCCAGAGGTATATAGCAGCCCCAGTGGTAGTATACAGGGCCCCAGAGGTATATAGCAGCCCCAGTGGTAGTATACAGGGCCCCAGAGGTATATAGCAGCCCCAGTGGTAGTATACAGTGCCCCAGAGGTATATAGCAGCCCCAGTGGTAGTATACAGGGCCCCAGAGGTATATAGCAGCCCCAGTGGTAGTATACAGTGCCCAGAGGTATATAGCAGCCCCAGTGGTAGTATACAGTGCCCCAGAGGTATATAGCAGCCCCAGTGGTAGTATACAGGGCCCAGAGGTATATAGCAGCCCCAGTGGTAGTATACAGTGCCCCAGAGGTATATAGCAGCCCCAGTGGTAGTATACAGGGCCCCAGAGGTATATAGCAGCCCCAGTGGTAGTATACAGTGCCCCAGAGGTATATAGCAGCCCCAGCGGTAGTATACACGCAGCCCCAGTAATGCAGGCCCCCCCCCAGCGTCTCTCCGGTCACCTGTAAAGCAAGCTATACTTATCAGTGTCCCGCTCGCACCCGCCGCTGCCGACATCCGCGATCCTCCATCTTCATGCGACTCCTCTTCCTGTTTCCTGTGCGCGTCGCCGGGAATGACGTCATTGCCGGCGACGCGCACAGAAACAGGAAGAGGAGTCGCATGAAGATGGAGGATCGTGGATGTCGGCAGCGGCGGGTGCGAGCGGGACACTGATAAGTATAGCTTGCTTTACAGGTGACCGGAGAGACCCTGGGGGGGCCCTGCATTACTGGGGATGCGGGGGCTGCTGTATACCGATGTATACATCGGTATGTACCGATGTATACATCGGTATACAGCACTGACTCGCGTATAAGCCGAGGGGGGTACTTTTCAGCCCAATTTTTGGGCTGAAAAACTCGGCTTATACGCGAGTATATACGGTAATTACAAAAAAATTCATCTGAACTGTACGATTCTGATATTCTGCCTATTGAACTCGATTGTAAAATCCATTAACTTGTATGATTTTATCTATTCAATAAAAATATTTTGAACATAAACAGTCAATTACACAATATTAATATCACTGAAGCATAACAAATAATCAAGCAACTGCAGGTTCAAGTCATTAAAAAATAAATTTTATCACTCTTTCTCCAAATGTAGATAAAAATAAAAAAACAATATGGAATCAAAAAGGTCTTTACATTCAATTAAACGTTAAAAAGAAAAACGTCTCATCAGTTAGGCATCGCCAGAATCACTGACCTGCAGAGTCATTTTAATCACACAATGAAACAAAACAACTATTTGGCATTTTTTTTTCTTCATTCACCATTTCTGCACACTTGGATTTTTTTTCTCTGCTATTCAATACATAAGGAAAAAAAATAAATCTATTTTACTATCATTTTAATGACATTCTGCAATTTACCGAGATCTTCAATCTTCAATGAAGACTTGTCAGTTGTAGAATTTGTCCTGAAGAATTTGCCAACATCTGGCAAGGCAGTAGTTTGTCTAGTTATCTCCATGGGCAAACACCACTGCCCCCTAACTACACAAACTACTACCTCAGTCAGACATTGGCATTACAAGTCGTCTTGATGCCATCTTCCATAAACATTTCATTTCTGTGTAAATAAAAAAAAAAAAAATGATTGGAAAAGTAGATCCATTGTAGTATAAAAATCAGCATATTATAAAATACAAGTCCCCTCCTTGATAGTTATAAAACCACCCACCCCTTAATTTCCAGAAGATGCTTTACCCCAGGGAGAACAGATGTGGAGCCCCTCTGGCGGGATGCCACAGGGAGGTACTGCACCCTAAACAGAAGGTGTGGTGTCTCCGTAGTCGTGGATGAGGAGGAAACCCAGAGTCTGCACACAAACGCACTCACAAGACACCTTAGTACAGGGGACTGGTATTCAGTAGGTCCCAGCGGGGTGGAGCTTAGATGAGCGGGAGACGCGAGTGACAGTTACAGACAGCCAGGCAGACGGTGACAGAAGAGGAGAACAGACGGACACAGGGGACCCCGCAGCCGTGACAGGAGGGCACCTCTAAGGATAGAGGTGACCCAGACAAAGAAGGGGGACACTCCAGGACTGGTCGGAGCCAGCTGCAGAGTCCAGGTCAACGCCAGTAAACCGGAACTGAGGCTGTAAGTTAAAGGGAACCTAACCCTACAAACTGACCCCCTGCATCTTTAGACCTGTCCCTGCACCCCCTCTTATCATTTCTAGCCATCCCTTTTGCAGAAAAAAAAAAAAAAAAAAAACGATTTAGTAAAGTAGAAAAGTTATATTTACGTCCGTCCTGTGTGAGTTCTCTGTTTCTGAATATAGTCTCAAAGGCTGGCCTGTCTGCTGCTCCCTTGCAATTATGCACGCCCCTCTCTCCTTGCCAAGAGCCTGGTCGCGTCATGAAAGGGGGCGGGGCTAACGGCATGACGTGAGTTAGCCACGCCCCTTTCATGACGCGACCAGGATCTTAGCAAGGAGAGAGGGGCGTGCATAATTACAAGGCTGCAGCAGACAGACCAGCCTTTGAGACTATATTCAGAAACAGAGAACTCACACAGGACAGACGTAAATATAACTTCTTTTCTACTTTACTAAATCGATTTTTTTCTGCAAAAGGGATGGCTAGAAATAAGAGGGGGTGCAGGGACAGGTCTAAAGATGCGGGAGGAAGGGGGGGGGGGGGCAGTTTGTGGGGTTAGGTTCCCTTTAAAGGTTTATCCCAAACCGGCAGGCTGTGGGCCTAAAGAAGGAGCCATAGCACCACAAGACTAAATCCCACCTCTGTCCCAAAGTAGGTCCAAGACACTAACAAGGGAAAGGATTAAATACCAGTGACAGGAGGGATTGTCTTCTCATTGCTCCCATCCAGACCGGAGAAGAGTCAGAAGTACCTTTTAGTAACAGACCTGGGGACTGGAGAACGGGCTCTTTAGTCTGGTTGACAAGAGAGCTAAAGCAAAATACAGATCAAGAAAGTTATTGTACAGACACCTCTGAAGCCTCCAAAATCCGCAGCTACAAACCCTGGTGAGCCCAACTGTACCGTGTACCTTTATCATCTAGTACCAGTAAAGAACTGTTTGAGCTAATATGGTCTCTGGCATTATTCGTCACCCGGAGGACCTCAACAGCACCACAGAGCCAAGGACTACAACTTCGCCTATGGGAGCTGTACTACCAAAGCTGCTTCACCATCATCTCAGCGGCCAGCTGCAGCGCTAGTAACCATATTACCAGGTACCACAGGTGGAGTCCATGTTTCCCTATCCAAGTTCCTCCTCAACCAATTGAGTACCCAGGGCACAAAACCGGGACCCGATCAGCCGTGATCCCCCACCAAAGCCACCGTCCTGGTATCCGAGTAACCCCTTCCCTGTCAGCCAGATTCACATTTATGGAGACTCAGAACCAAACCCATGTACCAGAAGAGCAAAGCCTCACTGCCCCACTGCAGCTCTGTGCCTGTTATGTCCAACTCATCTATTCTGGAAAGGTTATTTATTGTAACCTCTACATGGAAAAAATATTAATTAGTCTTGCAGAAATCATAACCAAGTACTACACAACACACAGAGGTATACAAGCATAGACTATTGGCCCACACACCTGCACGGAGCCTAAAAATAAGTGCCAAGACATACAACTAGATGAATCTTAAATCGCACCCAGTATCAAGGCTCCCAGATTGTCAGAAAATAAGACTCCGTTATTCATCATGTTCACTACGTCCTGAACTGAGCAGGAATCTTCATTTTTTAAAGTGACATCGTGTAAACTATGTGACACATGCCAGTGAGACACTGCCTGTAAAGGGAACCTGTAACCCCCTTTGGGCGTTCTAAACTATACCCACCCAGCAGCAAAATGATGTAATTAGGGTTCCTGTAACCCCTCTATATGCCCAGACATCCCTGCAAACCTCAGAAATTAACTTTTATTCTCTCCCACTCTGTATGTAAATGACTCCAGAAAAGGTCGGGGGGGGGGGGGGGGGGGGGGGGTGGTATGGGGGTCTGCTCTCCGTGCTCCATTGAAGCTACAGTGCCCAAAGTCTCGCGAGATTCTGTTGCACAGGCACTGTGCTGCTTCAATGGAGCATGGTGACTGCGCCAGTGCACAGGCGCAACAGTATTGCCTGTCAGTCAACATGAATACACAGGGTGGGTGGCGGTTTCAATAGAGTGGGGCAGGTATTTCACGCAAGGGGCGGCGAGGGGCACAGAGAGCAGTCCCCCGGACCTTTTCAGGAGTCATTTACATACAGCACGGGAGAGAATAAAAGTTCATTTCTGGAGGTATGCAGGGGGACATCTTGGCATAGAGGGGTTACAGGAACCCCAGTTACATCATGTTACAGCTGGTGGGCAGTATAGAACACTCAAAGGGGGTGATAGCTTCCCTTTAAAGATTTTTCACCATTATGCCCCATAAAAATAATTTGCAGCATATTCTTGTAATTGAGCCACTCACAGGTCAATCCTTAAAGGGAACCTGTCAGCTAGTTTAAGCCCCTTAAAGGGGAACTCCGGGGAGAGAAAACTTTTACATGATAAAGCAGAGCTGTAATCTGCAGTTCTAGGATCTATATAACACTTAAAAATCAATAAAATCTTACCTGCTCTTTTGCTCCCACCCCCCTCAGGGTCCAAGAATTTCAGCTTCATGCTGCTGGTGAAAAGAGGAGGTGTCAGGAGCGTGGATGCTTGGAGCTGTAGGATCATCCTACATTCCAGCCCCCTCACACTTCTGAATGGGGAGGGTGCATGGCAGGGGGCCTGCCACCAGTCCCTTGGTCACAGTACAATCCTTCCCCTGATATACAATCTTATGTAATGTAACAGCGCTGTACTGGCTTCAAATAGTAATGATGTCAGCAAGCAGATAGAAACACACTGTGGTCATCTGCTGTACAATGGTGCATAATGTGTGCTGTCATGTATGAGAATAGGAGCAGTGGCAGAGCATTGCATTGATCAAGTCAGCACTGGTATAGTCTCTCCTCCACCATAGCAGTTGGTAAATTCCTGTCCCCTCAAACTGTAGCACTATGGATATTTTCCTAGCAGATATGAACTTACAAAGCATTTTTGTCACATCTGCAGCATGTCAACTCTTGCATTTTTGTTTTTGCATTCTTCTCAGCATTCATGCTGCGTTTATTTGATGTGTGTTCTTGGGTGCAGATTACATATCTGCTTTCTCTACAGTACTGCCCATACAGAAGTGTGATGGGGCTGGAATGTAGGATGATCCTGCAATTCCCAGCATCCACGCCCCCTATACATCTCCTCATCAGCAGCATGTAGCTGAAATTCTCGGACCCCTGATGGGGGGGTGAGAGCAAAAGAGTAGGTATGATTGTTGAATTATAAGTGATCTACAGATCCCAGAACTGCAGTGTGCAGCTCTGCTTCATCATGTAGGAGGACATCGACGGTACTAAAAAGTTCTCTCTCCCTAAAGTTCCACCTTGAGCTAACCTTATCAGTACCTGCAGTTTCACAGTACTGTTCTAATCATCACTGTCTGAGCTAATAGTGTAATGTTAAAGATGAAAAAAAAACAGCATTTGTACACTTACATTTTTCATGTAAATATGGGAGGCACAGTGGCTCAGTGGTTAGTACTGTAGCTGTGCAGCACTGAGGTCCTGGATTCAAAGAGTTTGTATGTTCTCCCCATGTTTGCATAGGTTTCCTCCCACATTTTAAAGATATACCGATAGGATGTTTGGATTGGGAGCTCCAATGGAGACAGTGTTGCAAATGTGCTATGGAATTAATAGCTATATAAATCAATAAATATTATATTATTAAATGTGGCAGTGTGTAGTCACATTGGAGAACATAGGAACTCTGACAGGTTAATAGTAAACTCACTGAAAACTTCTTTGTATACAGGACCTGCGTGAAGTCCCAATCATGTGACCATACTGGGCGGAGCTAAGCACGCAAAATCATTATGGGCTATGGAGACTTTAATCAGATGATCGTGTCATCACACAGGTCCTACAGCATCTTCAGACATTCAGCAGCAATGTTGTGTGTGTAAGATTATATAATCACACACACCTTCAACCCTGGCTCAGTTTCAGAAATGTTGGTGATGGTCCTCCTGATGCTCACTTTACATTGTAATGTCACATGAACACCACAGCTTATCAGCAATTACTAACGGCCTGTTTAAAGGGATCCGGTCACCTCCAAAACGCCTCCTAAGCTACCAAAACATGTCCCTGCAGCATCCTATCACTAATCTCACACTCCTTTTGTCTCCCAAAAGCATCCTGTGAAAGTGCATAAAAACGTTTTAATACTTACTCATTAGGGATTATAATTAGCAGGGGCTGTATTCTTTAGCCCTTAGGGTGTGTTGTTTTGCAGCTCCAGGATCCACCCTCTCTCTAGCTGTTTGCGCTGCTTGTGCTGGCATTGCCCTCCCCGCTCTCTATCACTCACAGAATGCAAATCATTAGTCCTGCCTTCAGCTGCACATCACAGCAGCACAGACAGAGAGAGGGTGGATCATTCAGGCTGCAAAACAACATGCCCTGGTGACTAAAGAATATAGCCCATGATAATTATAATCCCCAATGAGCAAGTATTAAAACGTTTTTCTCCACTTTCACAGGATGCTTTTAGGAGACAAAAGGAGTGTGAGATTAGTAATGGGCTGCTGCAGGGACATATTTGGATAGCTTAGGAGGTGTTTTGGAGGCGACAAGATCCCTTTAAGGCTGCCTTCACACTACGGATTTTTAAGTTCCGATGCTGTCCGATAAAAATCGGACAGCATCGGAACGATTTTGGTCCCCATGCAGCCCTATGGGCATCGGACCCAATAGGATGTGCACTAAATGGCATCCGATTTGGTCCGATCCGATTCTGTCAGATTTTTTTTTTTTTTTTTTTTTTAAATCGGTGCAAAAATCGGAGCATGCTCCGATTTTTGCACCGAAAATAAAATCGGACAAAATCGGATCAGACCAAATCGGATGGCATTTAGTGCACATCCGATTTGGTCAGATGTTTTTAGCATGGGGCCCTATGGAGTAGGGTCCGAGGATACATTGGATGTGTCCTCGGACCCAATTTTACTGTACTGAGCATGCTCAGTACAGTAAAAATGCTCCCTAAACATCTAATTACATTGCGGAAGTAAAATTAAGTAAGGCAGGGGTTAAAAATAATACACCATCTATGCTCACCTGTCCACGATCCACCCGGCGTCTCCAGCATCTCCTGCCTGTAGGACCTGCCGTGATGTCAGTCACATGACAGGTTACCTCGGTAACCGGTCATGTGACTGTGACATCACGAGAGGTCATAGGATCAGAAGAAGATAGCTGGAAGCGTCGCTGGACTCGTGGATAGGCAAGAATAAAATTTTTTTTATTTTTTATTCCGGAGGAGAGGGAAAGGAGGGGGCCGCACAGAGGGGTGAAGAGGGGGGCCGCACAGAGGGGTGAAGAGGGGGGAAAAAAAGAGGGGGGAAACAGAAGGGAGAAGAGCGGGGAGCACCAGGGGTGATGAGGGGGACACACAGGGGTGATGAGGGGGACACACAGGGGAGAACAGCTGTGACAGGTGACAGCAACTGATCCTGCAGAATGTCGGATCGGATGCCTATTTAGCATCCGATTGTAGGGATCAGTTTATATCCGATGCTGTCGGACTTATATCGGACAGCATCGGATTTGACAAAATCGTTATGTGAAAGTAGCCTTACTCGCACTCAAACTCGGTCATCAGAGGGAAGTATGAAAACTGCTGCCTATTAGTGGTTCAAATACTACTGAAATGCCACAGATGCAGAAGATTGGCATCATTGACTGGTCTGTGTAAGGTCACACCTACTGAGGCATTTTCAGGAGGAACAAAAAGGAGAGGAGCAGCACAAAACACTTCTAAAAATAGAACAAAAATGATGTTTGGGGTATTTGCTTAAGCGGACAAGTCAGAAGCGATCCATGTCAGGATATTATGCTGTGCTGGGACGTTGCAGTGACTACACACTGTCATGATTCAGACATGAACGGTTTGAACCTGCAATAATTATGAAAGACTGAATATGTTAGGCTGCTTTCACATCAGTATTTTTGCGGAATCGTGAACGATTTACAGTGGCAAGACCCTATTCCTTCTCTATGGGACTTGCGGCAGGTGCGGTTATTGCAGAGATCTGGCACTTGCGGTAAGTCCAAAAATGCAGACAACTTTTGTTGGATCGTGGCAAAACCATACTTGCCGTAAATCCCATAAAAGAAATGAAGGGTGGTTTGCCGCAAGTCAGCTGTTAGGCGGCAGATGCTGCAAATCTGATTGATCTGCCGCGATTCATTAAAAAAAACGCTGATGTTAAAGGTCCCTTAACTATGTTTTGGCCTCCAAATATTCACATTATTTGAATTAACCAAAGTTACGTTTGCTAGAGCTTTAGATGAGGTTCCATTATTACCCAGTAACAAAAATGGCCACTTATAACGGAGTATGGGAGAAATGACATCTTGGCCTGATGATGGCTGAATGCATCAATGGGGAATCCTGTTTGCCTCCACGATCAGTCATCAGGATTTTACATTAGCACAACTTAGAAACTGGCAAAAGCGTGATGTAATAACTAGCCTGGTACAGGTACACCAGTGCCAAGCAAGAATGCAGACCGTCAACAATTCTGGCAGTTTCCTATGCTTTCCAGGAGCCGGGCACCGGATATCTCCAGTCCCTATTATTATTACAGCCTTAGTTCTGCTGCTTTTCCTATTAAACGTATTTTACACTGAACTTTAGGCGGCAAATAGCTTCATAACCTGTAAGGGGTTAACAGCTCAGCCTGCTATTCCTCAGCCATCCTTACTGCTAGGGAATGTGTGAACAGACTGCCCACTCAGCCAATAGGGGAGGCCATAGCCTTTAAAATCTGTGCTCCTAGCCAATGAGACAGGTGGAGGCGTTTTGACAGTGAGGTTAGGGTGTCTCTTGCTCTGCCACGCGTGCACCCATCAGATGACACTGCTGCAGACCAGGCCTGGAAGGGCTCCGGACCCCTGAAGCATATGTGAGCTGAATACACCAGAGCCATCAGTGCCCCATGGACTGTGCCCAGATGTGAGCGTCCTGGACGCAGATTGGCAACAGATACACCAGTGTTATTAAAGACATCCTACACAACACAGGGTGAAACGTATGGATGACAGGTCGGATTCCCAGTAATGATCCTGGTGCTGATCCGGGAGGATTCCTGCAGCTCAGCACGTTCAGAAAATAGCCGTGCCAACAAATATGGCGCCTACATGACGGCCTATAGATACCACCTAGTCTAACTGCTGGGCTGTACAGGCCTACGTGATAATGGAGCACGCCAGGGGGGTATACTGTAATAATCCCATGTGGGCACAAGTACGCAGGGCACATAAAAGCTTTACAGAATGGTAATCACATGTGGGCTCTGCTCAGAAGGGAGCTGCAGTATAATCCGATTCGGGCACATGTAAACTGTGTTAATCAAGTGTGGGCACAGTACCAAGGGCATATGGAAACTGCAGTGTAATAATCCCATGTGAGAACTGGACACAACACCATCCCATGTGGGCACATGAACGCTTTACAGAATGGTAATCCCATGTGGGCTCTGCACGCAGCACAATCCCATGTGGGCACAAGTACCCAGGGCACATGAAAGCTTTACAGAATGGTAATCCCATGTGGGCAGAAGTACCCAGGGCACACGAAAGCTTTACAGAATGGTAATCCCATGTGGGCAGAAGTACCCAGGGCACACGAAAGCTTTACAGAATGGTAATCCCATGTGGGCACAAGTACCCAGGGCACACGAAAGCTTTACAGAATGGTAATCCCATGTGGGCACAAGTACCCAGGGCACACGAAAGCTTTACAGAATGGTAATCCCATGTGGGCAGAAGTACCCAGGGCACACGAAAGCTTTACAGAATGGTAATCCCATGTGGGCACAAGTACCCAGGGCACACGAAAGCTTTACAGAATGGTAATCCCATGTGGGCACAAGTACCCAGGGCACACGAAAGCTTTACAGAATGGTAATCCCATGTGGGCACAAGTACCCAGGGCACACGAAAGCTTTACAGAATGGTAATCCCATGTGGGCTCTGTATGCAGCACAATCCCATGTGGGCACAAGTACCCAGGGCACACGAAAGATTTACAGAATGGTAATCACATGTGGGCAGACGTACCCAGGGCACACGAAAGATTTACAGAATGGTAATCACATGTGGGCAGAAGTACCCAGGGCACATGAAAGCTTTACAGAATGGTAATCCCATGTGGGCACAAGTACCCAGGGGACATGAAAGATTTACAGAATGGTAATCACATGTGGGCACAAGTACCCAGGGCACATAAAAGCTTTACAGAATGGTAATCCCATGTGGGCACAAGTACCCAGGGCACATAAAAGCTTTACAGAATGGTAATCACGTGTGGGCACAAGTACCCAGGGCACATGAAAGCTTTACAGAATGGTAATCACGTGTGGGCTCTGCTCAGAAGGGAGCTGCAGTATAATCCGATTTGGGCACATGTAAATTATGTGTTAATCAAGTGTGGGCACAGTACCAAGGACATATGGAAACTGCAGTGTAATAATCCCATGTGGGCACAGTACCCAGAGCAGGAGAAAGCTGTACAGTATTGGTAATCACAAGTGGGTACAGTACACAGGGCATATGGAAACATATTGGCACAGTACCAAGGCATGTGGTAGCCAAAATGTAATAATCTCATGTTGGCACTGCAGGAGTGCATGTGGGAGTTGAGAATGATGTGGGCACAAGAAAGTTATAGTGTGGTAATGTGCAGGTACAGCACCAGGGGCATGTGGGCACTGCAGTGTAATAATCCCATGTTGGCACAGTACCCATGGCAGCCAAAAGGAAATCATGCAATTGGGGTACTGCACCGAGGGAATATGGAAACTGCAGTGTAATAATCCCGTGTGGGCACAGTATCCAGGGCACACTACGCAAATGATATGGGAGCTGTACAGTATCTGCACCCAGGGCATGTGGGCACTGCAGTAGAATAATCCCATGTGGGCGCTGCAGTGTGACAGTCCCATGTGGGCACTGCCATGTTGCCGGAGCACGTGTTGGCGCCCTGCAGTGATGAGCACATACCAGTGTCGCCCTCTCCTCCGTGTCCTCAGCCGCCGTCCATGTCTCCGTCCTGTCCTACCTCTCCCTGCCGCCCTCTTGGAGCCTCCCTCCCGGCCGCTGACTGAGGCACTGTGACTTACTGACTTGTTCAGCTTCTCCTCGCCCCCTCCATTACAACCGGGGACGTCACGTGACGTCTCACCAATAGAAGCGCGCGCATTTCTTTTCTTAAAGGGGCAGTACACCGCTGTGAGGAGATTGTACCTCTGTAGCGTTGAGCAGGCTGTTGGGTCATGAAGTTCTAATGAAGCTGCAATAATATAATATTAGTTTATATTACGAAATATGCAACTTTACATTAATATACAACCCTAATTCTAAAAAACTTGGGGCACACTGTAAAATGTATAGAGAACAGGAATGCAATGGTTTGGAAATCTCTTATGGCCGCTTTACACGTCACGATATCGCAACGCAACATCGTTAAAAAGTCACGTGGTACGGCCGTTGCACGGTTACAGTTGATATCATTCGTGCGTTGTGTCGTGTAAATGGACAATGCGACGCGAAAACAACCTAACTACGATATTGCAAGAAGATTGTGCAAGCCCTTCAACCGTACAATATTGTATATGCGATGTGGAATGATCGTGCTGTGTGACAGCGCAACTATAATTTGGAGCGCAACTTCCCCTATTCACTCCAATGTTAAATGCTCGTTCCCTGGGTTGCTCATACTCAGCATACACCATCGCAGTTGCGTTGCCTGTCAATATCTCCGTGTGTGACATCTCCTATGCGATCTTGGACAAGTGCCAAAAACATGCGCGCTCCCGTGAGATCGTATGCAATATCGGAACAATATTGCGCCCTTATTGTAAGGTGGTGCGGGAGGGGTCATGGCTAAGAAGCAGCACATTGCACATAGATGAGGGTCCTGAGTGGATGTGAGGACTTGTGTAACAGGGGCATTATGTCCTTACAGGCCACATGATGCCGATGGCGTCAGCTGGCCAGGACCAGATGTACAGCTCCATGAGGGAGAAAGTGGTTTACTGAACCACCACTTGATGACCACTATGTACAGTAGATAGCGGGCACATAACTTGCCGTCCAGTCACACAGAGCATTTCTATACACAGCCTCTTATCTTTCCCGACCTCACTAAGTTCTGCTTCCTTCACAACAGTTCAGTAAGGGTGCCTTCACATTAGCGTTTGGGGCCGCAGCGTATGCTGCGTTCCCATACGCATTCAAACGCATGCGCACTGCGTTCCTATGTTTAACATAGGAACGCATGGTGCCTGCGTTTGCTGCGTTCGGGTGCGGATGCGGACGATATCTGCTCCTTCCGGTGTCCAGCATCCGCACCCGGGACGCAGCATGTTGCATTTTTTGTGCGTTTGGGGATCTTGGAAGATCAGCAAGCGTCCCCAAGCGTACAAAAAATGCATTGCCGTCAATGGGTCCGCAGTGTTCAGCGCTTGACAGCGCTGGAGAACGCTGCGGACCCATTGAAAAATCTCCCGGTGGCCGCCGGTGATGTCACAGGAGCTCACCGACGGCCACCGGGAGATCAGCTCTGCCTCTGCTGATCTCCTCTCCCCGCCGCCTGTAATTTGCTAGCGATGTCGGCGGGGAGAACAGCTGATTTGTCAGCTGTTTGAATCTTCCCGCGCCGACATCTCCTCACAGTGTCGGCGCGGGAAGATTCAAACAGCTCTCAGATCAGCTGTTCTCCCCGCCGACAGTCCCGGAGCTTACCGGCGGCAGGGGGGCGGAGATCTCCGGCGCTGATCTCCGCCCCGGACAGCGCCGATTGGCTGCCGGGCTCCCTAGTGATGTGTCCGCAGGCGGACATTATCCGCTGCGGACACATCAAAGTGTCCCTGCTTTTGACAGCGTTTGTGTCTGCATGCCATCAGCATGCAGACACAAACGCTAATGTGAAGGCAGCCTAACAGTCACATCTTAAATCCGTGTCTCTGCATCTGGTCTTTTTCTGAAAGAAACTGATTTTCCAATATGGCCAAACTTCTCCCCACCCCAGTGTATAAGAATTTCCACATATCTCGTAGTACAAGGCTCTGGAAAAGTGTTATAACTCCTCTCCCCTCAAAAGAAATCAAGCAAAATTTTGGACTTCCAAATCAGAATGCCCCCCTCCCGTCAAAGCCCCACAGTGTACCTAAACTGTGTGGCATCCCACTGGTCAGTGCGCCACAGAAGGGGTACTGCACCCAGACAAGTGTGTGTGGTATCCCTGTCACCAGAGGATGGTAATGTTCAACCTGAGGCCTCATCCCCACATTCATGTGTGGCGCCTCTGCGGCTAGGCGCCACAAAGTGGTATTGCACTTTATTATAAAAATGTAATATTATTTGTAAGTTGCTAATTTGGAATTTAAACCTTATGGAGTAGTCCAATAAAAAATCCAACAGAAACGAAAAAGGGCACCACTACGACCAGTAATCCTTCTCAGGCAGTGGAATATGCATGTGAGGCGGGAAGCACTAGTGCGACCGGTGGTGCCAGTATAGTAAAACAATTCGCCATCAAAATGTAAGAAAACGGCACTCACCAGGTCAGCGGGTAACGGGATCTTTATTGCGGGAACATACAAAGTGCAGGGAGGGGGCGCCGAGGTGACCCCTCCCTGCACTTTGTATGTTCCCGCAATAAAGATCCCGTTACCCGCTGACCTGGTGAGTGCCGTTTTTCTTAAATTTTGATAAACCTTATGGAGTCTGTTTCTACACTCACTTAGGACCACACCACCTAGAGTAGGGGGAACCAGTACTTGGTAGATCCCAGGAGGGTGGGGGCGGAGCTTAGGATAGAGGAAGAGTGACAGTTGACAGTTTACCTCAGATGGTGCTGGGAAGGCAGACAGAGTGGTCAGGCCTGACAGCCCAGCTGAGAGGAGGGTGTCCCATCTTTAAGTAGGGACCCAGGACAGAAGGCAACGGGGCAGGACTAGTAGGAGCCAGCTGGTCACGTTGAGGGAACACCGGCGACACGGAAAGCCGAGGCAGCCAGGAGTTCAGCCCCAACTGCAAAACTGACGAGCTGCAGGCCCAACAGAACCGGGTTGCTGACAGCCCCACAGAGGTACCTCACCCCTCAAGCCCAAAAGACGGTTCTACACTAGAGGTGGAGGACTGAATCACGGTGGCGGATGGGAAACTTGTGCATTCCTGCTGTTCCCATCTGCACCGGTACAGGTCCAGTGGAGCCTACTAGATACAGGCTGCAGGACTGGCAGGTGAGCTCTGCAAGTGTGGGAAAGATTGAGAAAGGAAGAAGGAGACCCTGAACGACTTAAGAGAGGACATCTAGAGATTCCATAAGAGGAACCCTGAGCTGGCAACATCCACCATGTAAACCAAACTGTACCGTGTTTTGTTTATGTCATCAACCGGTACAGAGTAAAGTGGAGTTAAACTTGAACTGGTTTCCGTTATTCTTCCCGCCGGAGCCTGAAGGGCTCAGAATCAGCAGCATCACCATCTCCATCACTGCCCTCCCTCATCATCTTTCTTTATTGCTACCCTGAGGTAAAGCTCCACCGGTGGGGAGCTATACCACACTTTGCTGCCCCATCCATCACCTCAGCGGCTGGCTGGCAGCGCCGGTACCAAATTACTGGACACTACAGGTGGTGTCACGATCCCTGTAAATAATCCCTTTATCCCCCATCATCAACATCCACCCCCAGTTGAACACCAGGGCATGGCATCGGGATCCCGTCCATCCGTGACTCCCTATTCAGCAGACCCGGTCAGGGCTGCCACTAGAAATTTTGGGGCCCCTTACTAGCAAAATTTTGGGGCCCCCCTGAGACTCCACCCCAACTCCGCCTCCACCCTCACTCCGCCTCCATCCAGGTTCCGCCTCCACCCACGCTCCGCCTCCACCCATCAAACCTTCCATAGTTTCACCACCCACTATGGGAAAAACTCCCTTTCTGCACCACGTCCTCACCAATCACTCATTAATCTCTTTCTATACATTGTTCTTTATCAGAGCTGTGGAGGGATGTGAACAATAAATGTTACATGAGGCAGAATAATACTGATGCTGTTATTCATCACCTTGTACAGGGGTGGGGAACCTTTTTGCTGTTGGAGGGACATTTGGACATTACTACTGTCATTTAGGGGCCGCACAATCACAATGACAATTACCAGCTACATTAAATTAATTTACTCACCTAATTTGATGGCTGCAGCTGCTTGTCTGTGTCCTGCGATGTTCGGTGATATCTGATCTTCCAGCTTTGGGTGCTTTCACATAACGATTTTAGCATTTCCGATGCTGTCCGATGAAAATCGGACAGCATCGGACCGATTTTCGGACCCCATGTATGCCTATGGGCATCGGACCGAATCGGATGTGCACTAAATGCCATCCGATCTGGTCCGATCCGAATCTGCCCGATTTTTTTATCGGTGCAAAAATCGGAGCTTGCTCCGATTTTTGCACCGAAAATAAAATCGGACAGATTCGGATCGGACCAGATCGGATGGCATTTAGTGCACATCCGATCCGACCCGATCAACTTAACATGGGGCCCTATGGAGAAGGGTCCGAGGAAACATCTCATGTCTCCTCGGACCGATTTTAGTGTACTGAGCATGCTCAGTACACTAAAATCGCTCCAAAAGTGAATGAATGGGTTAATTAAAAATAAAAAAATCTATGCTCACCTGTCCACGAGGCCCACGTCGTCTCCCGGCGTCTCCGGTGTCTCCAGGTATCTTGCCGTTTGTGCTGATAAGACCTGCCGTGATGTCACAATCACATGACTGCCAGGAACCAATAGCCGGCAGTCATGTGATTGTGACATCACGAGAGGTCCTGGCAGCACTGAGACAGAACAGCAAGGCACCGGAGACGCGCGGGACCGTGCAGGAGTCGTGGACAGGTGAGAAAGGAGAGAAGGAGAGGAGGAGGAGGACAAGAGGAGGAGGACAAGAGGAGAGGAGGAGGACGCATAGGAGGACCGGGGGCCAAGAGGGGAGACACAGGGGATGAGAGGACCGGGGGCCAAGAGGGGAGACACAGGGGATGAGAGGACCGGGGGCCAAGAGGGGAGACACAGGGGATGAGAGGACCGGGGGCCAAGAGGTGAGACACAGGACCGGGGGCCAAGAGGGGAGACACAGGGGATAAGAGGAAAGGACCGGGGGCCAAGAGGGGAGGACCGGGCGATAAGAGGAGAGGACAGGGGGCCAAGAGGGGAGACACAGGGGATAAAGAAGAGGACCGGGGGAGAGACTGACAGCTCTCAGGGAGCGATCTGACAGGAGGGCGGGCATCCTATTTTCTGTCGGAATCGGATGCCTATTTGGCACCCGATTCCAGGCATTAGAAGAATCCGATGCTGTCCGATTTATATCGGACAGCATCGGATTTTACAA
>JARQOC010000002.1:190079334-190164142 GCA_033576535.1 Allobates femoralis | reverse complement strand
GGATAGTAAGGAGAGCACAGTGAAAAGGACAGAGGTTGTTACCAGAAGAAACATCATAGAGGGCCTCTGAAAGACTTTGCATCCTTTGGTGGCTACCCGGCCACCTACCTGAAACCAAGTGAATGTGTACCAATGACAATGGCTGTGTAACCTGGAAAGCTGCTTCACGTCACCAGTAAACACCCGTGCAGAGCAAGAAAGTTTCCTGTGTCTTATTTCTATTAAGTTGGTCATCTGTGTTCTAGTCACAAGAAGACTGCGCCTCCCTCTGCGTGAAACCATTATCTTTACCTCACTGCCCCGGGGACTTCGCTCCGCCTGCAGGGAGCGACATCATCTGGTTGCCTACCCATCATCCCCGGAGGTCTGCAGGCAGTGATGGTGCCATCACCAGATACTGCAGGTGGGGTCACATTAAAAAACTTATATTATTTTACTAGTAACAGTACCTTAAATACCCTGATCCTGGGGTGCGTCAATTGCACTTAGCATCCACATGTTTAATATTTCTGTAGCAGTTAGAGCCACCTTAATTTACGGGGTGCAGGTATCCAGAAGCTCAAGTTGGGCAATATAATATATTGGGAACTACAATGACAAATTTCCATTTTCACATCTATTGCTACTTGTTTCTGGAAAACACCCATAGGGTCAACATTGTCACAAAACCTGTAGATGAAATCTTAGAGGTTTGAAATTCCAAATTGGGGTCACTTGAAGAGGGTTTTGCTCTGGCACGTATGGGCTCTGTATATGTAGTGTGCAAATTAGGAAACTGTGCTCCAAAAGTCAAATAGTGCTCCTTACCTACCAAGTCTCATAATGTGGCCAATTCCATGCGGGGTGTAGTTTCCAAAATGGTGTCACTTTTGGGGGTTTCTGCTATATTAGACCTTGGCAGTTCTAAAAATTCGACATAGCATTCACAATCTATTTCAGACAATTTTAAAGTCCAAAAATCAAACTGCATTCCTTTCCTTCTGAGCCCTGGCATGTTCCTAAACAATAGTGTGAGGCACCGCCGGCATGATCCCCATGGCCGGAGCGCATCACATGCAGGATCAGGGTATGATCCTATTCACACTGGCCGGTTTTCCTGTGATGATGCTGTGTGAACCTACCCGGAACACAAGGTGTTAAATGTGAGAGTGACTGCTGTAGATGTGAGCCTAATAAGCGGCTGTGAGTGGCTCCTGAGATCGATGGGGCTCTGAGAAAAGGAATGGATGTTGATTGCTGACAGCCCAGGTGGGTGTGTCAGGTGGGTGTGTCCTGAGGAATAACAGCCCAACTGGATGAGTCAGTGTGGGAGTGGCAGGCACGATAAGAGCCTGCCAGCTGAGTGTCTGAGAGATTCATTATCAGCCAGAGATCAGCCTGAGAGGATGGTGATCCATGAGCAGCCACAGTCCAGAGCAGTCCAGTCCAGGGCTCTGTGTGAAATGAAGGGAGCATGCTAGCTCAATACCGGTGACCAGGTCCAGTGTTGTTACAGCTCCTGGAGTGGGGAAGCCGGGGCTGACCCAGGTGGAGACTGGTCCAGGCGTGTGGTTGAGACACGTCCGGGAAAGGAGCCCTTGGGGACGCTTGGTGGACCCGTGACCCAGGCAGCGAGACCCGGATCCGTGCCCGGTAAGAAAGTTCTCGAATGTTTGTGTGAACTGTGCAACTTGGTGCGGAAAATGTGCCAGGTGGGCATAGCCGCCAGAGGTCCGAATAGATAGTCAGTGAGGGACCTGTTTAACTATATGTGTATGTTATGGCTTAGGTAGAAAGGCCATGTGCGGAGTCTGTGGGAGAGCCCCAGCTGGAGTGGATGATTTTGGAGGCGTTCCATCCCTGTGGGACGAGAGGGAGGCTTGGCCTGCTGCTTGCACTGGGTACCTGTCCCTCAACCACGGCCTCTAATGGTGTGGGTGTGCCTGTGGCCAGAGACAGGGGTCAGGAAGGCTCCTAGAAGGGTAATGTGGCGCCCCTGCGTCCAGGAGGCCACAAAGGGAACTGCAGCCAGGCAGGTAGGACAATTGTTGCACAACAACACCCTCACAGCCCACATAACCCACGTACAGTAGGTGGCAGCATCCAGCCCTGAGATTGGTGACTCTAGGCAAACGAGGGGTGGTGGATTTGGAGGAGTGGGTTGGGCACACACGTAGTCAGGTGACTTGACAGTAGAAATAGTGAGGGGGAGGAGGAAGGAGTTCAGTAGGCCCAGGGTGCCGACCAGCAAAGACCAAGAACAGGCCAGAGAACAGCAGAAGACAGCAGAAGGTTGAGCTAAGCTGAGCAGAAAGAAGGGCTCACACGTCCTGTGAGTGTAAGGGTACCTTTACACGCGGCTACATTTCTAGGGTGGCTACAGGTAACTGACTGGTTGCAGTGAAATCATGGAGACAAGGTTCTATCTTGTTGCTGTGTACAAATGGAATAATCTCTCCATGATTTCACTGCAACCAGTAAGTTACCTGTAGCCACCCTAGAAATGTAGCCGCGTGTAAAGGTACCCTAAGGTGTAGGAGCGCAGAATCTGTACCGAGCCAGTGTGAGCCGGAGGAGAGAGAAAGCACGTCCGAAGCCGATACCACCAGGAGTGTGAGAAGAGAGAGAGGGACGGTGATACCCGGGCCCTAGGAATACAGCTGAAGCTACCGACTGCAGGTGGAGTAGCCCTCCTACAATACTGAAAGACGCAGAGGGAAGGAGCCTGGTAGAGCCTTACACTTGAGGACTGCGGGAGGCTGGGCTGAGTAGAGTGTCGGCTCTAGAGGGGACCGTAGTTTACCCGGAATCCCCAAACAACACGACGGGGGACCACAGCTTCACGTTAGGGTCCCTACCCCAAAGGACAGGCAGCTCAGTGACAAACACGAGGACCCACAGGGGCCTGAGTCACCGCCATACTGTCCGGTGTCACACACAACGAAGTAAACCAGAGAACGTTAACAGCCCGGAAAGGACTCAGAGACTGTGTGAGGGGTCACAGAGAGAGAGACCTGGCTGCAGAGTAAAGGGAACCCGGATAGGGAGAGTGAGCCCGTGTATTAAGAACTGAGACTTGTAAGAACTGTAACTGAACTGTAAATTGACTTGAGGAACTTTGAGAGTAAAACACGGAAAACCCTGAATCTGCTTCCCTTGTGTCTCTGCGTGAAAGCGATTCTCTCCATACAGGACTACAGAAAACCCTCCACCTGCAGAGCCACAGCACAGCTTGTCAACACCAGCATTGAGGAGAGATTCTTGCAGCGTCTGCACAGTAAGTGTACTCAGTGGCGTAACTACCGGCATAGCAGCCGTAGCGGTCGCTTTGGGGCCCGGCGCTTGTGGGGGGCCCGGACCCAGCGCCGCTACGCAGCCGCTGCTATACCGGCAGCTGCGCCTGCGATACATACAGG
The DNA here is from genome assembly GCA_033576535.1 of Allobates femoralis. Classification (NCBI taxonomy): domain Eukaryota; kingdom Metazoa; phylum Chordata; class Amphibia; order Anura; family Aromobatidae; genus Allobates; species Allobates femoralis. The sequence goes on along the minus strand of JARQOC010000002.1, from coordinate 190,160,747 downwards.
GGCGGACTGGCCTGGCGGGCCCCGACACTTTGGGGCCACGCCCACTAAGTCCCGTTCCCATACCCCCCTGGGTGCTGTAGGGGGGGCCCGGACAGAAAGGGGGGGCCCATTGGTCCCCTGAGCGCCCCCACATGTCATACAAGGGGGCCCCTGACCGCTGCCCCCACACGCTATCCTCGGGGCCCGCTGACCGCTGCCTCCATTACTGCTGCGTCCCCCCGGCCGCTCTCCATTACTGGCGGGCAGTCGTGCTGATCTGCCTGTCATGTGGGCTGTAGCCGGCGCCGCTCTATTTCCTGTATCGCCGACTACAGAGTCACACTACATGACAGGCTGTGGCTGCGATCAGCGCGACTGCCTGCTGCAGGTAATGGAGAGCGGGGAGCCTGTATATACCCACCAGGGACCTGTATACCACCACCAGGGGCTCTGTATACTACCACCAGGGGCCTGTATATACCCACCAGGGGCTCTGTATACTACCACCAGGGGCCTGTATATACCCACCAGGGGCTCTGTATACTACCACCAGGGAAAAAAACTCACCAAAATTTGCCAGGTAAATACCCATTGCACTTAGCAGCGGCTGTCAGCTCCTCTGGAGGCAACACAGGTGTCTGTATGCCGGTACTCAATCACCTGCAACCCACAGTGGGGGCGGTTGTGGCACCAGCGTCCGGCCATGCTGTCAGGGAGGTGACTGGTGGCATTTAAAGACACGAGGTTACCAAGGGCTCTGCCATTCACGGTGCATGCAAGGCATAGTGTCAGAACAGCCTATTGGTCACGCCCTTCTATTAGATCAGGCGGGCTGTTCCGCACTGATTACATGCCTCACATAACGACAGACGCCCCCCAGAGGGCTCAGCCTCAAACTGCAGATGAAAAAATGCAATGAAACACTAAAGATGAAAAATGTGAGGTGTTAGTTGGTATTTTGGCCAAAAAACGTAAGCTGGTAACCCACGGTCAAGGGCCCTCACGCTTACCAGTCCTAACCACATGCCTTTTGAGACATGTACAATTTAATTTAGATTGTTCACCGAATGGACTTAAAAACAGACAAAAAAACTCACCAAAATTAAAATTGTACATGTCTCAAAAGGCATGTGGTTAGGACTGGTAAGCGTGACCAATAGGCTGTTCTGACACTATGCCTTGCATGCACCGTGAATGGCAGAGCCCTTGGTAACCTCGTGTCTTTAAATGCCACCAGTCACCTCCCTGACAGCATGGCCGGACGCTGGTGCCACAACCGCCCCCACTGTGGGTTGCAGGTGATTGAGTACCGGCATACAGACACCTGTGTTGCCTCCAGAGGAGCTGACAGCCGCTGCTAAGTGCAATGGGTATTTACCTGGCAAATTTTGGTGAGTTTTTTTGTCTGTTTTTAAGTCCATTCGGTGAACAATCTAAATTAAATTGTACATGTCTCAAAAGGCATGTGGTTAGGACTGGTAAGCGTGAGGGCCCTTGACCGTGGGTTACCAGCTTACGTTTTTTGGCCAAAATACCAACTAACACCTCACATTTTTCATCTTTAGTGTTTCATTGCATTTTTTCATCTGCAGTTTGAGGCTGAGCCCTCTGGGGGCGTCTGTCGTTATGTGAGGCATGTAATCAGTGCGGAACAGCCCGCCTGATCTAATAGAAGGGCGTGACCAATAGGCTGTTCTGACACTATGCCTTGCATGCACCGTGAATGGCAGAGCCCTTGGTAACCTCGTGTCTTTAAATGCCACCAGTCACCTCCCTGACAGCATGGCCGGACGCTGGTGCCACAACCGCCCCCACTGTGGGTTGCAGGTGATTGAGTACCGGCATACAGACACCTGTGTTGCCTCCAGAGGAGCTGACAGCCGCTGCTAAGTGCAATGGGTATTTACCTGGCAAATTTTGGTGAGTTTTTTTGTCTGTTTTTAAGTCCATTCGGTGAACAATCTAAATTAAATTGTACATGTCTCAAAAGGCATGTGTGTTAGGACTGGTAAGCGTGAGGGCCCTTGACCGTGGGTTACCAGCTTACGTTTTTTGGCCAAAATACCAACTAACACCTCACATTTTTCATCTTTAGTGTTTCATTGCATTTTTCATCTGCAGTTTGAGGCTGAGCCCTCTGGGGGGCGTCTGTCGTTATGTGAGGCATGTAATCAGTGCGGAACAGCCCCCTGATCTAATAGAAGGGCGTGACCAATAGGCTGTTCTGACACTATGCCTTGCATGCACCGTGAATGGCAGAGCCCTTGGTAACCTCGTGTCTTTAAATGCCACCAGTCACCTCCCTGACAGCATGGCCGGACGCTGGTGCCACAACCGCCCCCACTGTGGGTTGCAGGTGATTGAGTACCGGCATACAGACACCTGTGTTGCCTCCAGAGGAGCTGACAGCCGCTGCTAAGTGCAATGGGTATTACCTGCAAATTTGTGAGTTTTTTTGTCTGTTTTTAAGTCCATTGGGTGAACAATCTAAATAAATTGTACATGTCTCAAAAGGCATTGTTAGGACTGGTAAGCGTGAGGGCCCTTGACCGTGGGTTACCACTTACTTTTTGGCCAAAATACCAACTAACACCTCACATTTTTCACTTTAGTGTTCATTGCTTTTTCATCTGCAGTTTGAGCTGAGCCCTCTGGGGGCGTCTGTCGTATGTGAGGCATGTAATCAGTGCGGAACAGCCCGCCTGATCTAATAGAAGGGCGTGACCATAGGCTGTTCTGACACTATGCCTTGCATGCACCGTGAATGGCAGAGCCCTTGGTAACCTCGTGTCTTTAAATGCCACCATCACCTCCCTGACAGCATGCCGGACGCTGGTCCACAACCGCCCCCACTGTGGGTTCAGGTGATTGAGTACCGGATACAGACACCTGTGTTGCTCCAGAGGAGCTGACAGCCGCCCAAAAAATTGTCAGTTCTAAAGGCGGGTTCGACTGTAACCCCTAAGGGCCCCGACCGTGGGTTACCAAGTTTAGTGTTTTTTTGGCCAAAAACAACTAACCACTCACACTTCACTTAAGTCTTCATGCTTTTAACTGCAATTTGAGCTACCATGGCTCGCTAATACCAAATTAATTCAGTCAAAGGCATGTGTTAGAGGCGTGACCAATAGGCTGTTCTGACACTATGCCTTGCATGCACGTGAATGGCAGAGCCCTTGGTAACCTCGTGTCTTTAAATGCCACCAGTCACCTCCCTGACAGCATGGCCGGACGCTGGTGCCACAACCGCCCCCACTGTGGTTGCAGTGATTGAGTACCGGCATACAGACACCTGTGTTGCCTCCAGAGGAGCTGACAGCCGCTGCTAAGTGCAATGGGTATTTACCTGGCAAATTTTGGTGAGTTTTTTTGTCTGTTTTTAAGTCCATTCGGTGAACAATCTAAATTAAATTGTACATGTCTCAAAAGCATGTGGTTAGGACTGGTAAGCGTGAGGGCCCTTGACCGTGGGTTACCAGCTTACGTTTTTTGGCCAAAATACCAACTAACACCTCACATTTTTCATCTTTATGTTTCATTGCATTTTTTCATCTGCAGTTTGAGGCTGAGCCCTCTGGGGGCGTCTGTCGTTATGTGAGGCATGTAATCAGTGCGGAACAGCCCGCCTGATCTAATAGAAGGCGTGACCAATAGGCTGTTCTGACACTATGCCTTGCATGCACCGTGAATGGCAGAGCCCTTGGTAACCTCGTGTCTTTAAATGCCACCATCACCTCCCTGACAGCATGGCCGGACGCTGGTGCCACAACCCCCCCACTGTGGTTGCAGTGATTGAGTACCGCATACAGACACCTGTGTTGCCTCCAAGGAGCTGACAGCCGCTGCTAAGTGCAATGGGTATTACCTGGCAAATTTGGTGAGTTTTTTTGTCTGTTTTTAAGTCCATTCGGTGAACAATCTAAATTAAATTGTACATGTCTCAAAAGGCATGTGGTTAGGACTGGTAAGCGTGAGGGCCCTTGACCGTGGGTTACCAGCTTACGTTTTTTGGCCAAAATACCAACTAACACCTCACATTTTTCATCTTTAGTGTTTCATTGCATTTTTTCATCTGCAGTTTGAGGCTGAGCCCTCTGGGGGCGTCTGTCGTTATGTGAGGCATGTAATCAGTGCGGAACAGCCCGCCTGATCTAATAGAAGGCGTGACCAATAGGCTGTTCTGACACTATGCCTTGCATGCACCGTGAATGGCAGAGCCCTTGGTAACCTCGTGTCTTTAAATGCCACCAGTCACCTCCCTGACAGCATGGCCGGACGCTGGTGCCACAAACCGCCCCCACTGTGGGTTGCAGGTGATTGAGTACCGGCATACAGACACCTGTGTTGCCTCCAGAGGAGCTGACAGCCGCTGCTAAGTGCAATGGGTATTTACTGGCAAATTTGGTGAGTTTTTGTCTGTTTTTAAGTCCATTCGGTAACAATCTAAATTAAATTGTACATGTCTCAAAAGGCATGTGGTTAGGACTGGTAAGGTGAGGGCCTTGACCGTGGGTTACCAGCTTACGTTTTTGGCCAAATACCAACTAACACCTCACATTTTCATCTTTAGTTTTCATTGCTTTTTCATCTGCAGTTTGAGGCTGACCCTCTGGGGGCGTCTGTCGTTATGTGAGGCATGTAATCAGTGCGGAACAGCCCGCCTGATCTAATAGAAGGCGTGACCAATAGCTGTTCTGACACTATGCCTTGCATGCACCGTGAATGGCAGAGCCCTTGGTAACCTCGTGTCTTTAATGCCACCAGTCACCTCCCTGACAGCATGGCGGACGCTGGTGCCACAACCGCCCCCACTGTGGGTTGCAGGTGATTGAGTACCGGCATACAGACACCTGTGTTGCCTCCAGAGAGCTGACAGCCGCTGCTAAGTGCAATGGTATTTACCTGGCAAATTTGGTGAGTTTTTTTGTCTGTTTTTAGTCCATTCGGTGAACAATCTAAATTAAATTGTACATGTCTCAAAGGCATGTGTTAGGATGGTAAGCGTGAGGGCCCTTGACCGTGGGTTACCGCTTACGTTTTTTGCCAAAATACCAACAACACCTCACATTTTTCATCTTTAGTGTTTCATTGCATTTTTTCATCTGCAGTTTGAGGCTGAGCCCTCTGGGGGGCGTCTGTCGTTATGTGAGGCATGTAATCAGTGGGAACAGCCCGCCTGATCTAATAGAAGGGCGTGACCAATAGGCTGTTCTGACACTATGCCTTGCATGCACCGTGAATGGCAGAGCCCTTGGTAACCTCGTGTCTTTAAATGCCACCAGTCACCTCCCTGACAGCATGGCCGGACGCTGGTGCCACAACCGCGCCCCACTGTGGGTTGCAGGTGATTGAGTACCGGCATACAGACACCTGTGTTGCCTCCAGAGGAGCTGACAGCCGCTGCTAAGTGCAATGGGTATTTACCTGGCAAATTTTGGTGAGTTTTTTTGTCTGTTTTTAAGTCCATTCGGTGAACAATCTAAATTAAATTGTACATGTCTCAAAAGGCATGTGGTTAGGACTGGTAAGCGTGAGGGCCCTTGACCGTGGGTTACCAGCTTACGTTTTTTGGCCAAAATACCAACTAACACCTCACATTTTTCATCTTTAGTGTTTCATTGCATTTTTTCATCTGCAGTTTGAGGCTGAGCCCTCTGGGGGGCGTCTGTCGTTATGTGAGGCATGTAATCAGTGCGGAACAGCCCGCCTGATCTAATAGAAGGGCGTGACCAATAGGCTGTTCTGACACTATGCCTTGCATGCACCGTGAATGGCAGAGCCCTTGGTAACCTCGTGTCTTTAAATGCCACCAGTCACCTCCCTGACAGCATGGCCGGACGCTGGTGCCACAACCGCCCCCACTGTGGGTTGCAGGTGATTGAGTACCGGCATACAGACACCTGTGTTGCCTCCAGAGGAGCTGACAGCCGCTGCTAAGTGCAATGGGTATTTACCTGGCAAATTTTGGTGAGTTTTTTTGTCTGTTTTTAAGTCCATTCGGTGAACAATCTAAATTAAATTGTACATGTCTCAAAAGGCATGTGGTTAGGACTGGTAAGCGTGAGGGCCCTTGACCGTGGGTTACCAGCTTACGTTTTTTGGCCAAAATACCAACTAACACCTCACATTTTTCATCTTTAGTGTTTCATTGCATTTTTTCATCTGCAGTTTGAGGCTGAGCCCTCTGGGGGGCGTCTGTCGTTATGTGAGGCATGTAATCAGTGCGGAACAGCCCGCCTGATCTAATAGAAGGGCGTGACCAATAGGCTGTTCTGACACTATGCCTTGCATGCACCGTGAATGGCAGAGCCCTTGGTAACCTCGTGTCTTTAAATGCCACCAGTCACCTCCCTGACAGCATGGCCGGACGCTGGTGCCACAACCGCCCCCACTGTGGGTTGCAGGTGATTGAGTACCGGCATACAGACACCTGTGTTGCCTCCAGAGGAGCTGACAGCCGCTGCTAAGTGCAATGGGTATTTACCTGGCAAATTTTGGTGAGTTTTTTTTGTCTGTTTTTAAGTCCATTCGGTGAACATACTACCACCAGGGGCCTGTATATACCCACCAGGGGCTCTGTATACTACCACCAGGGGCCTGTATATACCACCACCAGGGGCCTGTATACCACCACCAGGGGCTCTGTATACTACCACCAGGGCTCTGTATACTACCACCAGGGGCCTGTATATACCCACCAGGGGCTCTGTATACTACCACCAGGGGCCTGTATATACCCACCAGGGGCTCTGTATACTACCACCAGGGGCCTGTATATACCCACCAGGGCTCTGTATACTACCACCAGGGGCCTGTATATACCACCACCAGGGCCTGTATACCACCACCAGGGGCTCTGTATACTACCACCAGGGGCCTGTATATACCTACCAGGGGCTCTGTATACTACCACCAGGGGCCTGTATATACCACCACGGGCTCTGTATACTACCACCAGGGGCCTGTATATACCCACCAGGGGCTCTGTATACTACCACCAGGGGCCTGTATATACCTACCAGGGGCTCTGGGCTCTGTATATACACCACCAGGGGCCTGTATATACCACCAGGGGCTCTGTATACTACCACAGGGGCCTGTATATACCCACCAGGGGCTCTGTATACTACCACCAGGGGCCTGTATATACCCACCAGGGGCTCTGTATACTACCACCAGGGGCCTGTATATACCACCACAGGGCCTGTATACCACCTACCAGGGGCTCTGTATACTACCACCTGGGCCTGTATATACCACCAGGGGCTCTGTTATACTACACCACCAGGGGCCTGTATATACCACCAGGGGCTCTGTATACTACCACCAGGGGCTCTGTATACTACCACCAGGGGCTCTGTATACTACCACCAGGGGCCTGTATATACCCACCAGGGGCTCTGTATACTACCACCATTGGCCTGTATGTACCTACCAGGGCTCTGTATACTACCACCAGGGGCCTGTATATACCCACCAGGGGCTCTGTATACTACCACCAGGGGCCTGTATATACCCACCAGGGGCTCTGTATACTACCACCAGGGGCTCGTATATACCACCACCAGGGGCCTGTATACCACCACCAGGGGCTCTGTATACTACCACCAGGGGCTCTGTATACTACCACCAGGGGCCTGTATATACCTACCAGGGCTCTGTATACTACCACCAGGGGCCTGTATATACCCACCAGGGGCTCTGTATACTACCACCAGGGGCCTGTATATACCACCACCAGGGCCTGTATACCACCACCAGGGGCTCTGTATACTACCACCAGGGGCCTGTATATACCCACCAAGGGGCTCTGTATACTACCACCAGGGGCCTGTATATACCCACCAGGGCTCTGTATACTACCACCAGGGGCCTGTGTATACCCACCAGGGGCTCTGTATACTACCACCAGGGGACTGAATATACCACCACCAGGGGCTCTGTATACTACCACCAGGGGCCTGTATATACCACCACCAGGGGCTCTGTATACTACCAACAGGGGCCTGTATACCACCACCAGGGGCTCGTGTATACTACCACCAGGGGCTCGTATATACCACCACCAGGGGCTCTGTATACTACCACCAGGGGCCTGTATATACCACCACCAGGGGCCTGTATACACCACCAGGGGCCTGTATATACCACCACCAGGGGCTCTGTATAACTACCACCAGGGGCTCTGTATACTACCACCACCAGGGCCTGTATATACCACCACCAGGGGCCTGTATATACCACCACCAGGGGCCTGTATATACCACCACCAGGGGCCTGTATATACCACCACCAGGGGCCCTGTATACCACCACCAGGGGCCCTGTATACCACCACTGGGGCCTGTATATACCACCACTGCGGAGGCTGCTGTAATACTGCTGGGGCCTGTATATACCACTGAGGAGGCTGCTGTATACCACTGGGGCTGCTGTAATACTGCTGGGGCCTGTATATACCACTGGAGAGGCTGCGGTATACCACTGGGGCTGCTGTATATACTGCTGGGGCCTGTAAGGGGATGTGTCTTGAAGGGGCGTGTCTTGGAGGGGGGGCGTGTCTTGGAGGGGCGTGTCATTGGGGGCGTGTCTTGGAGGGGGCCCCGTTCAAAAGTTTGCTATGGGGCCCTGCCAGTTCTAGTTACGCCCCTGAGTGTACTGAACATTCCACAATAGACTTAACCCTTTCTGCCCCGGGGAATACAGTTCTACCCACTGGAACTATCCCATCTAAGCTGCTATTCCATCATCCCCGGAGGTTCTGCAGCAGCGGCGGCCCCATCACTGGCCGCATATAGTGGGTGGCGTCACGACTGACAATCCCCTGTAAATATTCCCCTTTCATTGCCGAGCCCGGGACACGGTCCGGACCAGGACCACCCGTGACTTCCCCAGCAGCAGAACCGGTCCAGTACCGAGTACACCGGTCCCAGTGGGCCCAACAACCTGGCGTCACGAACAGGATCTATCTACCTGGTCAAAAAGAATTGGACCCCGTGCGCCTAAGACAATGTGTTCTGGACTTTCCCACCAAAATCTGACCTTAATGGCGGCCAGGGGAGGGTAACGCCATGTGCAGAGGAGGCGTAACCAAAACTCCCATCGTGGGCCGGCCCGGTCAAAGGCGCGAAGAGAAGGACCCGCCCTGGCTCCCCTTAACTCCAAGAGAGCCAGCCGTCACTCTGAAAGAAAAGCCTCCGCCCTTAGACCCTCCTCCTAACAAGCTGGCGGGAGCCAAGAAGGAAATCGTCATCAGGAGGGAGCGGAACGAACAACCGGAAGAGAAGCAGTCGCCATTACAGTACATGAGGACGGAAGCGGAGGACGCCCAGGAGAACGCTGCTGAAGACAAACCACAAGTGATCCCGGAGGGCCCATGGAGTGACCCGGTGGAGGAACGTGGCCAGGGAGAGACCCTGTGTGACCGCTGCGAGATGGCGGAAGGCGGCCGAGCGCGTCCATACGTCCCAGATACCCGGAGGGGTATATTGCGACTGTTGCCCCAGCAGATGACCCGGATCCATGAACAGCGTACTCGGATCCAGCTTGATATTAGCCACCACCAGCAGACCTACCAGACAGTATCAATGCAACCCGGCTGGGTTGAAGACACCCGTGATCGCATGGAGAGCGAGGGTGGATGCCGTACCGTGACTCTGGTGGATTTATCTGTGCCCAGCGCTGCACCGCGCCCTATCCGGAAAGAGACTGACCCGCTCGGAGTCCTGGAAGAAAGATGGTTATCCCTACCGGAGCCCCTGATACCAGCACCTATGACGACCGAGGTGATAGGAGAGCAGCTCCGCTGCTGGTGGGAGCGGGACGAAACCAATGATGACATGATGGGCTTCTTAGGAGATCTAGGTGGTCCTGTAGGCCCTGTAGAACTCGTAACTAGAAATGAATACCTGAAAAGATGTAGTAAGAGATGGGAACAGGAAGAATTGAAAAGGCTAGAAAAGAAGCGGGATTTGATTGCGCAGACACATTATTTAAAAAACGTTGCCAGAAGAGATGATAGCATTACTAGATCCCAGAGGCATGAAGGCAGGATTGTTAAAATTAAGCATGCAGAAGGATATGCCTTTGCTCGAGAGCCTTGAATAGACTGTGACATATTCATCAACCGCCGTGATGTGGAATCGCACTTGCCAGAGAAACACCCAGACAGGGAAGTGCAGGTTGGAGAGTGGGTCTCCTACATTATTGTACAAGGAGCAAGAGGCCCGTACGGCATTAGAGTACAGAGACTGTGTTTGAATACAACAGAGGATGACATGCCTGCATTGGAGGAATCTAATCCAGTAGTACCACCGGACCCAATTGCTAACATGGGTCCTACCATTGACTTAACAACTGTTCCAGTAAAGATCACAGCAGACAGCAGATGCAGCTACACAGACTCCAGAGAGTTATTTGCTGATTCAAGCACTGCAAGACCCCGAGTTATTCCCAAAGAGGAGAGGACCGCCAACACTCCCATGGAAGGTCAAGCTAGAAGGAAAGAAGGAGTGAGATCCGGATTCTGCATCCTGAAAGAAGACAAGAAGAAGACTTGTAAGTGTGAATGAGGTGTTTTCCTTATTGACCCCATCCCATACCTGAATGAATGCTAGCATACCCCTGTCTGTTTTATATGTCATTGACATTGGCTACCACGAACAATGAGCTGGTACGAACTCTCCCTTGTATATAGTTGAGCACCTTAGTGTGCTCCCCTTTGGTTTTAAGACCAGGTTTGCACATGAGGAGTAGTGCATGAGACTTTGACTGTTTGAATTTTTGAATCGTGAACTTTGAACTCTGAAGCTTTTTTGAGAATTTTTGCACTTTTTGAAGAAGAATGTTTTTATACTTTTGATATAAACTAATGTTTTATATGTGTTTTATAGAAAAGAGAGAATGCGTTGTAGCATTAGACCCCGTAGAGGTCCAGAAGGGTAGAAATGAGAATATACCCATGCACTTGTTTATAGTTAAAGTAATGTTTAAGAAGACTCGAACCTCCCGCATGGGAAGAACCAAGTATACGTAATGTTTAATGTTGTTATGAAAAATAAAATGTTTTCAGGGAGATCCATGACGGGCCGCGCGAGGACGCGCTAGTTAACTCCGGGAGAGTGTGGCGCCCTTGCATCCAGGAGGCCACAAAGGGAACTTTAGCCAGGCAGGTAGGACAATTGTTGCACAACAATACCCTCACAGCCCACATTACCCACGTACAGTAGGTGGCAGCATCCAGCCCTGAGATTGGTGAGTCTAGGCAAACGAGGGGTGGTGGATTTAGAGGAGTGGTTTGGGCACACACGTAGTCAGGTGACTTGACACTAGAAATAGTGAGGGGGAGGAGGAAGGAGTTCAGTAGGCCCAGGGTGCCGACCAGCAAAGACCAAGAACAGGCCAGAGAACAGCAGAAGGTTGAGCTAAGCTGAGCAGAAAGAAGGGCTCACACGTCCTGTGAGTGTAAGGTGTAGGAGCGCAGAATCTGTACCGAGCCAGTGTGAGCCGAAGGAGAGAGAAAGCACGTCTGAAGCCGATACTACCAGGAGTGTGAGGAGAGAGAGAGGGATGGTGATACCCAGGCCCTAGGAATACAGCTGAAGCTACCGACTGCAGGCGGAGTAGCCCTCCTACAATACTGAAAGACGCAGAGGGAAGGAGCCTGGTAGAGCCTCACACTTGAGGACTGCGGAGGCTGGGCTGAGTAGAGTGTCGGCTCTAGAGGGGACCGTAGTTTACCCGGAATCCCCAAACAACACGACGGGGGACCACAGCTTCACGTTAGGGTCCCTACCCCAAAGGACAAGCAGCTCAGTGACAAACACGAGGACCCACAGGGGCCCGAGTCACCGCCATACTGTCCGGTGTCACACACAACGAAGTAAACCAGAGAACGTTAACAGCCCAGAAAGGACACAGAGACTGTGTGAGGGGTCACGGAGAGAGAGACCTGGCTGCAGAGTAAAGGGAACCCGGAGAGGGAGAGTGAGCCTGTGTATTAAGAACTGAGACTTGTAAGAACTGCAACTGAACTGTAAATTGACTTGAGGAACTTTGAGAGTAAAACATGGAAAACCCTGAATCTGCTTCCCTTGTGTCTCTGCGTGAAAGCGATTCTCTCCATACAGGACTACAGAAAACCCTCCACCTGCAGAGCCACAGCACAGCTTGTCAACACCAGCATTGAGGAGAGATTCTTGCAGCGTCTGCACAGTAAGTGTACTGAACATTCCACAATAGACTTAACCCTTTCTGCCCCGGGGAACACAGTTCTACCCACTGGAACTATTCCATCTAAGCTGCTATTCCATCGTCCCCGGAGGTTCTGCAGCAGCGGCGGCCCCATCACTGGCCGCATATAGTGGGTGGCTTCACGACTGACAATCCCCTGTAAATATTCCCCTTTTATTGCCGAGCCCGGGACACGGTCCGGACCAGGACCACCCGTGACTTCCCCAGCAGCAGAACCGATCCGGTACCGAGTACTCCGGTCCCAGTGGGCCCGACAGTAACCATGGCTGATCCGATAGGGTGCTACTCAGACGCAGGGTACAGTCATCGACCTGGAGACCTGCCATGAGATGGAGGTTTGGTGGCGACTAGTGGCCCGGACAGTGGTGAGTAGGCCATGGTGACGCGTGGTTAGCCCGGATTCTACGTTTGACCAGGTCCCTGTTATGGTCATGGAGGAGCCACAGTCCATGGATGTATTATGATGGGCTGTGATCGGGTGTAAGGATGCATGGGGTCCATGAATATTGTATGATGGATCACATGTGGTATGTAAGATCCCGGTCAGGCAGGAATCCTGACTACGGGATATATATGGAGTCATCAGGCTGGGTGACTAAAGCCTGGCGGCAGGTACTGCCATTGGGACCCACAGGACCCGTTGAAGCGTATGTAGCGAGGGTCAGACGCAGGGGTTAAAAAGGGCTCCTAGAGTGGGGACACCATGGTTGAACCAGGTGGACTCTGACCGGGACGTAGGTTGAGATGCGTCCAGGAAGGAGCCCCTTGGGGATACATGACATACCCGGTACTCAGGTTGCTCAATCCCTGTTCTGAACCGGAGGTGTCATCATTGATATATATATAGTAAACTGATAAATGTATGTGTAAAGTGTATATAGGCTGGAGGCCGTAGCCACCACGGGAGCTGTTAGTAGAGCTCCAATGGGGACAGAGAGATGGTTACAGGTCCCGGGTTATGATAAGACGTTAATGTGCAATAAGTGTTATGAAATGTTATATGTAAATGTATGGTGTATTTATGTAAAGTGTTTATAATCAATGTGCAATGTGTCAAACATGCTATCCGGGTTATGTTATTAATATGTGAAAATAAACGGGTAGACATTGGTTAACTTATAAACACATATTGTTGTCGTTATGCAAGCGGGTTCCCCGGGTGCTACCTCACAATAGTTTCTGACCTCTTATTGGGTATCCCTGTATACATGAGAAATTAAACAACAAATTACAACCATTGTTGAAAAATGGAAAATTTTCGGCTGCAACAACATTTTTTGGAAAAAAAAACAAATTAGTAATTTTTACTGTCTAAGGTTTTAAAATTCTGTGAAGCACGTGCAGGTTCAAGATGCTCACAATTGCTATAGATAAATTCCGCAATGGGTGCAGTTTTTAAATCGGGGCCATTCAGTTGGGATTCCAATGTTTAGGCACATCAGAGGCTCTGCAAATACGACACGGTGTCTCCAATATAAGGGGTACGTTACACACAGTGATATCGCTGTGTGTGAAAAGCAACATCGATCAGGCCCCTGCTGTGAGGTCGCTGATCACTGCACATCCTTCAGGACCATTTTTTGGTCCTTGGTCTCCTCCTGGTCAGCATGCATGCAGTGTGTGACAGCAAGAGACCAGCGATCAGCGACCTCACAAGCTAGTAACCATGATAAACACCGGGTAACTAAGCAGCGCGCGCTGCCTAGATACCCGGTGTTTACCAAGGTTATCATCATCCTCCTGTTTACAGGCTGCATTAAGCGGGAGGACGCTGGTAACCATGATGAACACCAGGTAACTAAGCAGCGCGCGCTGCCTAGATACCCGCTGTTTATGTGGCGCCCCTCTGGCTAGGCGCCACAGAGAAGTATTGCACTTTACAAATATATGTGTTTCTCTGTAAGTTGTGGGTTTAGGGTTTAACCCATGGAGTCTGGTTTTACACACACACGCACAACACTAGGCCACTTTACAGTAAAGGGACTGATTATTCAGTAGGTCCTGAAGGGGGTGGAGCTGGGGTTAGTGTAGAAAGAGTTGAGTGACAGTTAGTTAGACAGTGCTGGGAAGGCAGTCAGAGAGGACGTGCCTGACAGCACTGCTGCCAGGAGGGATCCCCATCTCTAAGAGGGGGCCCAGGACAGAAGGAAACGGACCAGAACCGATTGAAGCCAGCTGGTAACGTTTGGGGAACACCGGCAACACGGAAAGCCGAGGCGGGTCAGCAGTTTATCTCTGGCCGCAAACCGATGAGCTGCGGGCCCTTAATCACCCGGGTTGCCGTTACCGCCACAAGAAGGTACCTCACCCCTCAGTACCGAAACAGGTCCAGGACACTATAGGTAAAGGGCCGAATTCCGGTGGCAGGAGAAAAACTGGTTAACTCCTCCGTACCGGTAAGGAACAACCCTTACCTACTAGCTACAGACCAGGGGACTGGCGGAAGAGCCCTGCAAAGGTGGTAAAGAGAGAGAAGGACAGAAATAGACCCCGAAAGGCTTGAGAAGGAAACATCTAGAGACTCCGTAGGGAAAGCCGAAACCGGCAACTATCACCCGGTAAACCAAACTGTACCGTGTTAAACCTTAACATCTGCCGGTACCCAGTAAATTGGAGTTGGAGTTGAACTGGTCTCTGTCTTTCTTCTCGCCGGCGCCCGGACGGCTTCAGCATCACCAGCATCTCACAGGAGGGGTAAGAACAACCACTACTCCCCTCATTCCCCTCATCATCCTCCATCACTGCTGCCCTGAGGTAAAAGCTCCACCTGTGGGGAGCTGGACCACACTGAGCTGCACCCATCATCACCTCAGCGGCCGGCTTGCAGCACCGGTATCCATATTACCGGGATCCATAGGTGGCGTCACGTACTCTCTTCATCCCCTGTAAATATTCCTCCTCCATCTAACAAATGACAGCCAGTGCACAAAACCAGGAACCCGACCACCCGTGACTCCCCAGTTTAATCCATCAAACCCAGGCCCGATATCCGAGTACCCCTTGCCCTGGGCTCATCATTTATCATGGTTACCAGCGATGTGGAGGTGGCTCCCTGGTCCCTGGTTGCTGGCTGCGGAGGAGATCTGCCTGTCTGACAGCTCCCCAGCGACCACACAGCGATGTCCCAGCGATCCTGGTCGTTGTCGGGATCACTGGAACATCGCTGTGTGTAACGGCACCCTATATGTGGTCACTTGTGGGAGTCTCCAATGTTTAAGTGCTCTATAGCATGGGGGAACCTAATAATAATGGGCCCTCATCACGCTGAGAATACTAGCCCCCAGCGGCCATGTATTTACAGCTTGATTGGCACCATTAAAAATCAGGGGTAGACGAATCACCGAAAATTTTAAACTTTTGAAGCCAAGATACTAAGAATTTGTGGGGGATGAGGGTGGCAGCTGCAGCTGTGCTTTATTGTGCAGATGATACAGCGGCCTCATTGGTTTATGATTTATTTATTTTACACTAGCTGTGAGCATCTAAGTGGGTAGTCTGATGCCAAATAGTTATTACAATAGTCGTGAGTGCGGTGAGAGAATTGTGTGTATACAGGCGGCTCTGTGGGTAGCAAGTATACGGTGGCTCAGAGGTTAGCAGGAGGCGGTGGCATCAGTGGTGCAGGAGTGCGGTGCGGTCATGAGTTAGCATGAGGCGTGGGCAGTGGTTAGCAGGGGGCAGAGTGCGGCAGGGGCAGGACAGGGGATGGGCGAGGACAGGCGGCGGGCAGAGGACAGGGCGCTGGGCCAGAGGACAAGGGGCAGAGGCGGGGGGGCAACAGGGGGGCGGGCGAGGACAGGGGGCAGAGAGCAGAGGCAGGGGGCAGAGGACGCAGAGGACAGGGGGCAGAGGACGAGGGCGGAAGAGGACAGGGGCAGAGGACAGGCAGAGGACAGGCAAGGCCAAGGACAGGGGGGCAGAGGACCAGAGGCAGACGGCAGAGGACAGAGGCAGAGGACCAAGGGGGCAGAGGACAGCAGAGGAGGACAGGGAAGCGCAGAGGACAGGGGCGACGCAGAGGACAGGGGGCAGAGGACGCAGAGGACAGGGGCAGAGGACGCAGAGGACAGGGGGCAGAGGACGGCAGAGGACACAGGGGGCAGAGGACGAGGGGCAGAGGACCAAAAGGGGGGCCAGAGGGGCAGAGGACGCAGAGGGGGCAGAGGAGCAGAGGGACACAGAGGGGGCAGAGGACACAGAGGGGGCAGAGGACAGGGGCAGAGGACCAGAGGACGGCAGAGGGGGCAGAGGACCAGAGGGGGCAGAGGACACAGAGGGGGCAGAGGACACAGAGGGGCAGAGACCAGAAGGGGCAGAGGAGCAGAGGACAGGCGCAGAGGACAGGGGCAGAGGACGCAGAGGACAGGGGGCAGAGGACGCAGAGGACAGGCAGGGACGCAGAGGACAGGGGGCAGAGGAGCAGAGGACAAGGGGGCAGAGGGCAGAGGACAGGGGGCAGAGGAGCAGGGGGGGCAGAGGACACAGAGGGCAGAGGACAGGGGGCAGAGGACGCAGAGGGGAGAGACACAGAGGGGCAGAGGACAGGGGCAGGCAGGGGGGCAGAGGACAGGGGGCAGAGGACGCAGAGGCAGAGGACAGGGCAGAGAGAGGGGCAGAGGACGCAGAGGAAGGGGGCAGAGGACAAGGGGGCAGAGGACAGGGGGCAGAGGACAGGGGGGCAGAGGACAGGGGGACAGAGGACACAGAGGGGGCAGAGGACCAGAGGGGGGCAGAGGAACAAGGGGGCAGAGGACACAGGGGGCAGAGGACAGGGGGCAGGGACAAGAGGGGCAGAGGACAGGGGGCAGAGGACACGAGCAGAGGACAGGGGGCAGAGGATGCAGAGGACAAGGGGGGCAGAGGACGCAGAGGACAGCAGAGGGCAGAGGACAGAGGGGCAGAGGACCAGAGGACAGAGGGGCAGAGGACAGGGGGCAGAGGACGCAGAGGGGGCAGAGGACACAGAGGGGGCAGAGGACAGGGGCAGAGGACAGAGGGGGCAGAGGACGCAGAGGACGAGGGGGCAGAGGACCAGAGGGGGCAGAGGACCAGAGGGGGCAGAGGACCAGAGAGGGGGCAGAGGACGCAGAGGACAGAGGGGCAGAGGACAGGGGCAGAGGACAGGGGGCAGAGGACGCAGAGGACAGGGGGCAGAGGACGCAGAGGACAGGGGGCAGAGGACGCAGAGGACAGGGGCAGAGGCGCAGAGGACAGGGGCAGAGGACAGGGGCAGAGGACACAGAGGGGCAGAGGACAAGGGGCAGAGGACAGAAGGACCAGAGGGGGCAGAGGAGAGGGCAGAGGGGCAGAGGACCAGAGACGGGGCAGAAGTCGCCAGGAGACAGGGGCAGAGGACGGCAGTGGACAGGGAACAGGGCAGAGGAACGGGCAGAGAGCAGAGGCAGGGAGAGGACCAAGAGGGGGCAGAGACAGGGGGCATAGACAGGGCGGCAGGAGAGCAGAGGACCAGGGGGCAGAGGACCTGGGGCCAGAGAGACAGGGGCAGAGGACACATGGGCAGAGGACTAAGAATGGGAGAGGAGGCAGAGGCAGCAGAGGACAGGGGGCAGAGAAATGCAGAGGACCAGAGGGGCAGAGGACGCAGAGGACACAGGGGCAGAGGATCGCAGAGGACAGGGGGCAGAGGACCAAGTAGGGGCAAGGCAGGGGGCAGAGGACAACAGAGGGGGCAGAGGAACAGAGGGGCAGAGGACCAGAGGGGGCAGAGGAGCAGGAGGGTGCAGGAGCAGGAGGTGCAGAGGACCAGAGGGGGCAGATGGTCGCAGAGGACGCAGGGGGCAGAGGAGCAGAGGGGGCAGAGGACGCAGAGGACACAGAGGGGGCAGAGGACAGAGGCAGGGGGCAGAGGACCAAGGACAGGGGCAGAGGACAGCAGAGGGGGGCAGAGGACAGAGGGTGCAGAGGACAGCAGAGGGAGCAGAGCAGGGCAGAGGAAGGACGCAGAGGACAGGGGCAGAGGACGCAGAGGACAGGGGGCAGAGGACGCAGAGGACAGGGGGCAGAGGACGCAGAGGACAGGGGGCAGAGGACCAGAGGACAGGGCAGAGGACAGGGGGCAGAGGACACAGGGGGCAGAGGACACAGAGGGGCAGAGGACACAGAGGGGGCAGAGGACACAGAGGGGGCAGAGGACACAGAGGGGGCAGAGGAGCAGGGGGCGAGGACGACCAGAGGAAGGGGCAGAGGAGCAGGGAGGGGCAGAGGACGCAGAGGACAGGGGGCAGAGGACGCAGAGAAGGGGGCAGAGGACGCAGAGGACAGGGGGCAGAGGACGCAGAGGCAGGGGCAGAGGACAGGGGGCAAGAGGACAGAGGAAGGGGGCAGAGGACAGGGGGCAGAGACGGGGCAGAGGACCAGAGGGGGCAGAGGACACAGAGGGGGCAGAGGAGCGCAGAGGACAGGGGGCAGAGGAGCAGAGGAGGGCAGAGGACAGGGGGCAGAGGACCAGAGGAGGGGCAGAGGACAGGGGGCAGAGGACAAGAAGGGGGCAAGGAGCGAGACAGGGGCAGAGGGCAGAGGACACAGAGGGGGCAGAGGACACAGAGGGGGCAGAGGACACAGAGGGGCAGAGGACGCAGAGGGGGCAGAGGACAGAGGGGGCAGAGGACGCAGAGGGGGCAGAGGACGCAGAGGAGAGGGGGGCAGAGGACAGGGGGCAGAGGACGCAGAGGACAGGGGGCAGAGGACACAGAGGACAGGGGGCAGAGGACACAGAGGGGCAGAGGACAGGGGGCAGAGGACAGGGGGCAGAGGACACAGAGGGGCAGAGGACAGGGGGCAGAGGACGCAGAGGACACAGAGGGGGCAGAGGTCGCAGAGGACAGGGGGCAGAGGACACAGAGGGGGCAGAGGACGCAGAGGACAGGGGGCAGAGGACGCAGAAGACACAGAGGACAGGGGGAAGAGGACACAGAGGGGGCAGAGGACGCAGAGGACACGGGGCAGAGGACACGGGGCAGAGGACACGGGGCAGAGGACACGGGGGCAGAGGACACGGGGGCAGAGGACACGGGGGCAGAGGACACGGGGGCAGAGGACGCAGAGGGGGCAGAGGACACGGGGCAGAGGACACAGGGGCAGAGGACACGGGGGCAGAGGACACAGAGGGGGCAGAGGACACAGAGGACAGGGGGCAGAGGACACGGGGGCAGAGGACAGGGGGCAGAGGACGCAGAGGACAGGGGGCAGAGGACGCAGAGGACAGGGGGCAGAGGACGCAGAGGGGGCAGAGGACGCAGAGGGGGCAGAGGACACAGAGGGGGCAGAGGACACAGAGGGGGCAGAGGACACAGAGGGGGCAGAGGACAGGGGGCAGAGGACACAGAGGCGGCAGAGGACACAGAGGGGGCAGAGGACACAGAGGGGACAGGGGGCAGAGGACCTGTTAATCCCTTGCAGCCCGGCTCTCACCTCTGCGTCCCCTCCCGGTGCTGAGCGCGGTGTTCCCCCGGTGTCAGCAGTGCAGAGCTGTGGAGAAGGCTGGCATGGAGACTGCGCTGTGCAGCATGATCCCGGGTGTCAGGCTCCAGTGTCAGCCGCCTCCTGTCAGTGCAGCTACCCCCCGGCAGCCATGTGCTGCCGCCTCCTCAGTGCCCGGGCACCCGGGGAATGTGTGTACGGAGAGCGGCGAGGAGCCGGCCGCACACACTGGAGGCTCGGCTGTAACCCCTGCACTGCCGGGCGCCTCCTCCTGACAGTGTACTGATGTGTGGAGCAGGGGCTGAGGACATGATACATGAGGGGCGGCCTCTGGGCAGACAGCAATGGCAGAGGGTGGAGGGGAGAGGCTGTAGGGCACATCGGAACTTCCGAGGTCGGAACGTTCCTGTGCTGCTGCCTGTAGCAGGGGGGGCCCTGCACTGGATGACGTCACCAGCCCCTGGGCGAAGTCCGTCACGGAAGTGGCCTTCGCCTTTTCAGGAAGTGGCCTTCGGGTTTTATATAATAGATACTGTGGCGCCAGGTTGGTTTCCATACACTCAACTCTAATCTCTAGTGAAAATGGACAACACACACACTGGAGACACGAACGTGTGAAGGGGACCTTAAACAAATTTGGGAACAATATTTGAGGGAAAAGGTATATTGTGTACATACAAAAAGTCTTAGATCTTTGAATTCAGCTCATGAAAATTAGGAGCAAAAACAAAAATGTTGTGTTTATATTTTTTTGTTTAGTATTGTTTGCGGCTGTTGAAGTCTTATCGTCTGTCACCATGCTTCCTGGAATATCTAAAACTGCCCACACACTTTCACTAGGTAACAAGGAAGTTCCACAGTTTCTGCATTAAAATTTATGCTGGAATTAGTTTAGCATGCAAATTTTTTCAATGGGCCTCACAGAATAAGGCTTTAGCCAAGACATCTAGTTCTGCTTATTCTTAACAGAGAGCCAATAATAGGAGAGATTAAAACGCTACCTGTTCAATGTTTCTTTGACCAAATGTTATGACCCATCAAAGTAATCAGAGATTAAAGAGAATCTAGCTCTTTCAAAGATAAGTCCAGCAATACCTTTATATGACCATTTCTCCATTACCGAGAAATTAGCCCATAAATTGATAATCAAGTGGTTACGGCAGATCGAAGGCTCAGTCGCTTCAGCTCCATTTCCGTCAAATGCCACATCCTAGTACTTGACTGATGGCCACTATGCTGTGTGACTTCAGGCAAAAGAGTCATCAGTGTCACGCCAGTGACTCGCACTAATGGCAAACGCCGCCCTTCTCACTGTGGTCACCGTTCTGCTCATCCCAGCCTCAATTTGTCTCC
The DNA here is from genome assembly GCA_033576535.1 of Allobates femoralis. NCBI lineage: Eukaryota > Metazoa > Chordata > Amphibia > Anura > Aromobatidae > Allobates > Allobates femoralis. The sequence goes on along the minus strand of JARQOC010000002.1, from coordinate 190,139,724 downwards.
CTGAGCTGCCTTCTGTAGCCTTTCCAATTCTGCTTTATCGTCTTGCTGCTGGTGAGTTCCACATGGTTATAGGGAGGCATGGACAGAATCTGCAGGAATTTAAACCCATGTTATCTAGCAGAGCTTAGGTTCCCTAGCCAATCCATTTGTAGCAGGGGCTTGATAAGGCAGCTCCAGCCACCATGCCTCATATGATTCAGGTTCTAGATTATCTCCCATCCTTCCTGTATTATCTCACCTGTTACCGACCCAGCTTCTTTACCCATCCTGTCTGAACTCTCTGCTTCTGACCTCAGCTTGTTTTCTGAACATGAGCTGCCTGCCCTGAACTTCAACTGTCTAATTACGCCTCTGTTAGCGCTCTTGTACCGCATACATCAGTCTTGACCCGTTGGTCAGCTGCTGCAGTCCCAGGGACTACCCTGCAAGTGGTACCTGATATCTTCTGGTGCCCAGTTCATCCACATCCTTTGGCCAAAACCTCTGTTCTTACAGCTAGAAGGAAGGAAGTGTACTGGGGTCATGAATTCAAGTTGGATGGTTATATAGGCATATGCAAATCCATTGAGGTGATTGCTTGCCACTTCTGGTGGCCCTCACTGATCAAGGATGTCCCGGACTTTGTTTCTGCTTGTTCACATTGTGCCAGGAATACGTATTCCAGGGACAAATCAGCTGGTCTTTTTCAACCTCTGATGGTAAATACTGCTGCCTGGCAACATATTGTTATGGAGTTTATCACAGACCTGCCTCTCTCCAAGAGTTACAACGCCATTTGGATATCAGTATTATTATTATTATTTATTTATAGAGCACAATTGATTCCATGGTGCTGTACATGAGAAAGGGTTACATACAAACAAGTTAAAAACAGGGCAGCACAGTGGCTCAAGTGGTTAGCTCTGCAGCCTTTGCAGCATTGGGGTCTTGAAGTCCTGGGTTCAATTCCCACCACAGACACTAAGGACAACATCTGCAAGGAGTTGTATGTTCTCCCCATGTTTGCATGGGTTTCCTCTGGGCACTCCAGTTTCCTCCCACATTGTGAAGACATACTGATAGGATGTTTAGATTGTGAGCTCCAAGAGAGACAGCATTACTCATGTATGTAAAGTGCTATGGAATTAATAGCACTATATAAATGAATAAATTATTATTATAAATACAATGAACAAGCTAACAGTGACAGACCGATACAGAGGGGAGAGAGGACCCTGCCCTTGCAGGCTTACATTCTACAGGGTAGTGGGAAGGGAGACAGTAGGTTGGGTCTGCTCTAGTGGTGGTGGAGTGCCAGGTCCAGCGGTGGTGAGGTGGCACTGTGGTCATTGCAGGTTGTAGGCTGTTCTGAATAGATGGGTTTTCAGGTTCCGCTTGACTGTTCCGAGTATAGGGAACAGTCAAGTCATTTTGGGGTGCAGAATTCCAGAGAATGGGGGATGCTCGGGCAAAGTCTTGCAGGCGGTTAGATGAGGAATGTACAAGTGTGAAGGAAAGAAGAAAGTCGTGGGAGGATTGATGATTGCGAGTTGGATGATATTGGGAGATTAGTTCAGAGATATATGAGGGGACAGATTGTGGACGGCTTTGTATGTCAATGTTAGCAGTTTGAATTGGATATGATGGGAAATTGGGAGCCAGTGGAGGGATTTACAGAGGGGAGAAGTAGAGGAATAGTGAAAAGAGAGGTGGATTAGTCGGGCAGCAGAGTTAAGGACAGATTGAAGAGGTGCAAGAGTGTTAGCAGGGAGGTCACAGAGGAGTTTGCAGTACTCGAGACGAGAGATGATGAGGGCATGCACTAGTAGTTTAGCAAACTGAGGGTTGAGGAAGTGATGGATTCTGGAAATATTTTTGAGTTGGAGGCGGCAAGAGGTGGCAAGGGCTTGGATGTGCGGTTTGAAGGACAAGGCAGAGTCAAGGGTTACTCCGAGGCAGCAGACTTCAGGTAAAGGGCAAAGTGTGACGTCGATTATTGTGAAAGATAGGTCTGGTAAGGAAAGTGTGTGAGATGGAGGAAAGATGATGAGTTCGGTTTTGTCTACATTGAGTTTTATGAAGCGAGAGGAGAAGAAGGAAGAAATGGCTGATAGACACTCTGGTATTCTGGACAGCAGAGAGGTGACGTCTGGACCAGAGAGGTAGATCTGAGTGTCATCAGCATACAGGTGATACTGGAAGCCATGGGACTTTATGAGTTGCCCAGACCAAGAGTATAGATCGAAAAGAGGAGGGGCCCCAGGACAGAGCCTTGAGGGACCCCAACAGAGAGAGGATGGGGCAAGGAGGTTGTGTGGGAGTGGGAGACACTAAATGTGCAGTTGGAAAGGTAGGAGGAGATCCAGGAGAGGGCAAAGTCAGTGATACTAATGGAAGAGAGGATCTGTAATAAGAGGCAGTGGTCGACTGTGTCGAATGTATAGGACAGGTCTGGAAGGAGGAGGACGGAAAACTGTGTTAGTTTTGGCTGCGAGTAAGTCGTTAGTAATTTTGGTCAGGGCAGTTTCAGTGGAGTGGTGGGGGCGGAAGCCGGATTGAAGGTCGTCAAAGAGAGAGTTGGATGAGAGGTGGGATGAGAGTACAGTGTAGACATGCTTTTCGAGAAGTTTGGAAGCGAATGGAAGCAGGGATATGGGCCGGTAGCTGGATGTAGAAGTGGGGTCAAGGGATGGCTTCTTTAAGATAGGTGTAATTGTTGCATGTTTGAAAGCAGAAGGAAAGGTACCAGAGGTTAGTGATAGTTTGAAGAGGTGGGTTAGGGCTGGGATAAGTGTTGTGGTGAGGTTGGGGAGGAGGTGGGATGGGATGGGGTCCAGTGCACAAATGGTGAGGTGCGATCTGGAGAGGAGGTATGCAAGTTCTCCGTCGGTGATGGAGGGGAGGAGGGTGAGAGGGGGAGGAGAGTGGTCTGGTATACATGGGGGTTGTGGTAGTTTGGTAGCAAAGACCTGTCTGATCTGGTCGATCTTGTTGGTGAAGTATGTTGCAAAGTCTTCTGCAGAGATACGAGAAGTAGGAGTGGATAGTGGGGGGGGGGGGCGGAGGAGGGAGTTGAATGTGTTGAATAACTGCCTGGGGTTGTGGGACAAAGAGGATATGAGGGTAATGAAGTAATTCTGTTTAGTGGTGGTGAGTGCTGACTTGAATTTGAGAAGTGCTTGTTTGAATGCTGTGTAGTCTTCCTGTGAGTGTGTTTTCTTCCAGCGCCACTCTGCAACCCTAGATGCTCGAAGCAGATTTTTAGTGGTGTCTGTGTGCCACGGTTGTCTGTTGGTTTGTCCAGTTGACAGCGGCAACTGCATCAATAGCTGATGTGAGTGTAGAGTTGTAGAAAGCAATGGCATTATCTGTGTCGTGGAGTGAGGATATGGATGATAGTGGTGAAATGGTGTTGGAGAGTGTGTGAGTGTCAAGATGTGTGAGGGTTCTGCGAGGATGTGCGAGTTGGTGGACATGGGTGGCAGATGAGGAAGACGAGGATGAGAAGATAAGTAGATGGTGGTCAGAGAGGGGGAGAGGGGAGGTTATGGGTTTAGTTGGGGAGCAGAGGTGGGTAAGATGAGGTCTAGTGTGTGTCTGTCTGTGTGGGTGGCTGTGGAGGACCATTGAGAGAGGCCAAAGGATGAGGCAAGTGACAGGAGTTTGAAGGCTGTTGACAGGTGGGAATGTCAGCAGATAGAAAGTATGGGAGCCACATGGAGAATTGGTCAAAGAAAGTAGTGGTTGGACCTGGTGGTCGATAAATGACGGCTACTTGGAGGTTGGAAGGAGAGTAGATACGGACAAAGTGCGCTACAAAAGATGAGAGGATGACGGAGGGAGGAAGAGAAATTGGGTTGAAGATGCAGTTGCTAGACAGGAAAAGAGCCATTCCTCCATCGTGTTTGTTGCCAATGCGGGGTGTGTGGGAGAAAACTACAGTAACACAGCGCAGCAGGGGAGGCTGTATCGGAGGGTGTCAGCCATGTTTCTGTGAGGACCCAGGAAGGAGAGTCTGCGAGAGGTAAAGAGGTTATGAATGTAGTGGAGTTTATTACGGACGGAACGGGCATTCCAGAGTGCTCCAGAGAGAGGGGGCGGTGGAGAGGGGGTCAGGGAAATAGGTTTTATATTTAGGAGATTGCGGCTCTTTCCTGCATGTGTGGGGTGATAGGAGGGAAGAATAGTGGGGAAAGTTGGCTGTGGAGGTCCTGGGTTGGGAGATATGTCTCCAGCGGATAGCAGCAGCAAAGAGAGAGCAAGCAGGTGGGAGAATGAGAGTGGCCGGCTTGTTTCGTGTTTCTGCAGGAGGGGTGAGAGATTGAGAAGTAGGACAGCAGAAGAGCTCAGGTGGGGAGATAAGAAAGATGGGGAGATAAATATTTTTCCATGGAGTAAAGGAGTTTGAGGGTAGAGAAATATGGAAAGGATTAGTGGAGCAATTATTGTTAGGGCATAAGTAAGCATGGTTAAAGTGTTAGTGGGAAAGTAAAGTCTTAGAGAAAGTCAACAGATGGATATAGCTTGTACCTTCTGGTTCCACTGGTTTATCTATGGAATATCTCTGCAGACCAACTTAATGAAATCCCACTTTGTGAAATCACACAGGCCTGTCCTTCCCAGTAAACTAGTTCTCTAAGATGGCCCATTCCCTTGACTGGTCTTCTCTCCTCACCTTCATACAAGTTTGCTCCTTGGAACCTTGGACCATTCAACATTCTCAGGCAGGTCAAGCCAGTGACCTTTAAGCTTCAGCTGCCACCGAGTTTTCGGATCCCAAATTCTTTTCATATCTCAGTCTTGAAGCTTGAAGATCTTAATTGTATCTCCAAGACCCATTCTCCTGTCCCTGCACCTGTTCCTGAGGGCTCCTTGGATGTGTTTGAGGTTAAGGCCATGTTGGAATCTAAGAATATCCAGGGGAACACTTTCTATTCAATCAATTGGAAGACTTTCGGTCCTGACGACAGAGTTTAGGAGCCTGCTGGGAACATCTTAATCCCTGCCATTCTTCAAAGATTCCTCCGATGGTCTGGCCAAAATAGAGGGAGCATAAGGGGTAGGGAGTACTGTCACACCAGTGACTCGCACTAGTGGCAAATGTCGCCCTACTCAATGCGGTAACCATTCTGCTCATTCAAGCCTCGGTTTGTCTCTTGTCTCCTACCTCTCCACTCCTGATCCCTTCTTCTTTTAGGAACCTGTGCTGCCTGCATCAACCTTGGACCATCTGACTAGGCTTCTGTCTTGTCCTCCTGTACCATGTACATCTGCCTTGACAGGTTGGTCAGCTGCTGCAGTCAGGGAACTACCCTGCAAATGGTATCTTGTGTCTACTGGCAGCCCAGTCTACCGGTAAACAATTAGTTACACCTCTCCTGGGTAAGCTCGGCAAGTGGCACAACTGGTCTACACCCACCAACGTTATAATTGGTCAAGCAGGAAGTGGCGTTACTAGGTAGGGATTAGTCTGCTTTCACATCACGTTTTTTTTCCTGTTCGTGGGATCCTACTTTTTGTCGGACCCCACGGACAGGAAAGAACACCAGAGGAGGTGGCCTATTCTGTGTCCAGGTCCGTGATTATCACGGATCCGGACTCAGCGGGGCATTTTCACTTCCGCAATGTATAATATATATTGCGGAAGTGAAATTTAGTAAAAGAAAGCGTTAAAAATAAAAAATCTGTATGCTCACCTGTCCGCCATCCACTGCTGCCTCCAGCAAGGTCAGGGTGCTTATAGGACCTGTGGTGATGTCACAACCCGATCAGCTGATCGGGTCACATGACCGCAGATACCGCGGGACTGAGTCATGTGACCCAATGACGCTGCCGGGTTTTGACATCACGGCAGGTCCTATTGCCCGGGGCTTGCTGGAGGCAGCAGTGGATCACGGACAGGTGAGCATACAGATTTTTTATTTTTAACTCTTTCTTTTACTTAATTTCATTTCTGTAATGTATGTATATACATTGCAGAAGTGAAATTAGACGGTTAGGAGCAATTTTAGTGTACTGAGCATGCGCAGTACACTAAATCGGGTCCAAGAAATGATCAGCTGTTTCCTCGGCCCCGCGCTCATAGACTCCTATGTTAAAGGCCGAGGATCGGATCGGATTTGGCCTAATTGCCATCCGATTTTGTGGGATCCGATTTTTTGCTGTGCCCAAAATCGGAGCAGTCTCCGATTTTGGGCACAGCAAAAAATCAGACAGAAATCAGATCCCACAAAATCGGATAGCAATTTGGTCAAATCCGATCCGACCCCCATAGGATAACATGGGGGCCAAATAGGATCCGTGGCTGTCCATTTTACAGCCACGGATCCAAGAAAAATGTGATGTGAACGCACCCTTAGAGCTGAAGTAACAGAGGTTTCAGCTCTACATCCTCATTTGCATATCAATTTAAATGCTGATTTCTCAGTAACAAAGGTTGTCAAGGCTGTCAAGACTGGCAATGTAAAGATATTTCTGGACTTGTTTTTAAAGAGAACCTGTCAGCTCATACATGCTGCTCAATCTGTGGGCAGCATGCATCAGGCTTTTGCGGCATGATCTCAGCCTGGTGTGTTTGATTCTGAAACGCTGTGAAGTTTTAGAGAAAAACATACTGTAAAACACTAAGTGCTTGTATAGGCATACACCTTTCAACTCAGGGCAATGGGTGGGGAAAAGCTGTCAGGGACCCGCCTGTGGGAGAGGTCTCTAGGTCTGCTTGGTGTCCAGCGGCTTTTAAAGTATGTTTTTCTCTGAAATTCCACAGCCATACATACTTGGCTGATATAATACAGTCAGTGCCTGATATGTGCTTTCCACAGATTGTACAGCATGTATCAGCTGACAGGTCTGGGCAGTCGATGTGATCAGGGGCGGATTAAGACTGGCCAAGGTCCCAGACTGTTTAGAAGAAGAGGACTCGCACCTCAACTCGAATTATCATGTGACATGTCAAATGATCATCTTTTGATAGATCATGTGATCAACCATGTGATTAACACACAGGTGCAGAACCATAAAAAAATGAGTAAAACAGTCATGCGAATACCATGCAACAAAGTTTTTTCCTCCTTATAATCAGCGCTATACATAATGCTATGCACAATAGAGTAAGGGTGGGAAAGTAATTATTCACATCCACCAGTATTACAGCAGGACGCCTCACACAGTCCCCAGCACACAGCAGGTGGCCGCATATAGCTCCCAGCACAAAGCAGGAGGCTGCACATAGACCCCAGCATACAGGAGAGACCGCACATAGCCCCAAGCACACAGCAGGAGGTCGCACATAGCCCCCAGCACACAGCAAGAGGCAGCACATAGCCCCAAGCACACAGCAGGAGGCCGCACATAGACCCCAGGACACAGAAGGAGGATGCACAAGGTGTGCTCCACATAGCCACCAGTCTTTGCCCCACAGAACCCCCAGTATACAGGCTGGGCCCCACATAGCCACCTGTTTACAGTCGTTGCCACAAAGAGCTCCCAGTATACATGCTGGGCTCCACATGGCTCCCTGTATACAAGCTCTACCCCACAAAGCCACCTGTATACAGGCTATGTCTCACATAGCCCCAGTATAAAAGCTTTGCCTCATATAGCCCCTGTACACTAGTTGTCAAAATTGTGGCAATACTTGCAGTTTTTCACCATCACCAATATTTAATGAACATTTTCACTCACATACTTACTTGAACACACGCCCTCTTCTGCGATATGTATTCTATGTTCTATTTTATTCTGTTATACTGTCTCTGAATTTTATGATATAAAATTGACACGCATTTGTGGCGCCCCGCAACGAGTGCGTCACAAGGGAGTATTGCAGCCGCAATATTCTCTTGACAAAGCAGTGCAATAGTTAACTCTGAGATCCAACCCAACATACAACACCTAGAACAGGGGACCAATCATAGGTCCTGGTGGGTGGAGTGTTAGGGTAGTGAAGTAGAACACACAATAATCTAGAGAACAGTAGGAGTCTGGGATCTAGAACCGAGAACACAGAACTTGGAGAGGAGCGGGGGCTCCGCACCCCGTGCGGGCCCCTGGGCCGTCACCGGTCGGGTGTCAGCACCTGAGGCCTTAACCACCGGGAATGGGCATATCTACACGGGTTCCCAAAAGACTCCCGTGCCCACAACTCACAGCCGGTTCACTGGTACCGAAGCTGGCAGCAGTTCACCTCTGCCACGCGAACCAGCCCCGTGGAGGAGCAGCTTTATAGGAGCACCCCACCACCAGCCAGTTTCCAGTCGTCTAACCAGCGGTGTACCCACTGAGGGACCCAAGGCTCCCCAAAGAATCCAGAACGTACATCATGGATAGGGCATTGAAGCAGCCTCCCCGTACCCGACCTGGTATTCCTGGGCGACGCTGGCAAAAGAGAAGCTAAGGAGGTAGAAAGGAGGTACACTGCGGATCTCTGAGGAGCACTATCACTGCTGAGTCCACCCGGTCTTCTACTCAACCACTGTAAGCCATGTACTGCCTGCTGGTTACAGTAAAGAACCGTTGCAGAGACTATCTGTGTCCGTGTCTCCTTATGAACTGTCCGTCGTTAACTAAAGGTAACCGCAGCTGCCGCACAACATCTTGAGCAGCTCCAGCCCCCGGGGATCACCGCTCAGCCTGTGGGGAGCGTAACATCTTGCTGCTGTCCATCACCCCGGGAGGTTCCGCAGCGTCGGTAGCCCTTACCGAATCTACTCATAGGTGGCGTCACGAAGAAAACAAATTAAACCCCCCTTTAATCTGTTCCCGTAAGACGTCCTCACTGTTGATCTGCACTACACCGGGCCCCACTACCGGCAGGCGCGGTCCACCCGTGACAAGGAAGGAGAAGAATCGCCTGTCTAAACCGGGAGTAACCCTGGCCCTGGTGTGCGTCAGAAAATGGCGTCACGAACAGGATACGAGCAGGCCCGTTACCCAACGGGTATATTGTGCTTAAACTGGACTTTATTGTCTACAATTGGACTTTGTTCGTCCCTAAAAGAACTTTCCCGCCTTTACACCATTGGGTCAAGATGGCGCCCAAGATGGCGTTCCCGCCACAAGAAGCCGCCACGTGAAGCCCAGGAGTGAGTCAACCCCCCCCTCACTGTGGGAGGGCCAAAGACAAAAGGCGCCAAACTCTTTGTCCGCCCTGATTGCTCGAATCAACCATGGGGGCGGACCCCAAAGACTTTTCCCACAATTGGACTACAAAAGCCCAGAGGAGATGGGAGTGTCATACATAGACACACAGACGGAATTCTCGACCAGCTCAACCAGAACGTCTTACCGGTTGAACGGGTGTGGTTTCCCTCCAAAGAAGAATGGCCAGCATGAGACTCCAAGACCTGATGCGGGAGGTCGAGGCGGAGGCCAGAGCAGCCATAAGCCAACCGGGTCCGGATCCTGCCCTTACCATAGATGGCAGCCCCGACTTCTGGCTAGAGGCTCTACAAGACCTCCGGGTGCGGTTACTAGAGACAGTGGAATGGACGATCCGTAGCTGGAGCGCGACCCTAGGCAGACGACTACACCATGCGATGCAGCAGAGCCGACCGGGTACAGCTTCTCCAAGCCCCGACGACGTCACCAGCTTCTCGACCGCCTCACCCTCGCCTACCACCTGTCCTGCTCCGTCACCTGAGCCAATAGACTGTGTCATTCCGGTGGAGGCCGCAACTCGACCCGTTCCAGCGACCAACATCGCAACCGACTCCGTTCTTGAGCCGGAGCTCATAACACGCTCCATTGAAGAATTAGATCTCTACCAGGTTCCCACTGAGGAACCCGCGACATGTTTCACCACTACAGAGACAGTCGCCTGTTTTGTCCCCATACCGGAGGCTTCCCTTGCAACTACAGAGGCCTACCGGGTAACCGGGATTGAAACACCTTTACCTGCGGAAACAGATGAAGAGGCAGGCAGCCTGGAAGCCCTGCAGGACGTCCCTACGGAAGGATCCGCAGCACCACCGCCCTGTTGTACAACGGAACAAGCTTTAATATCTCTCATCATCGAGCAGCCTGATGTGGTCATCGAGGAAGAGGTCGGAGAGGATGACGACGAGACCCACAGCACCGCTGAGGATTTCGACACCGGGTTCGCTTGGGGAGACAGCAAGGAACTTCCTACCGGGCATACAGCTCGGGTACACTGGTCGGGTGCACTGCCGACACCTTCCCCTGTGCCGTTCCACCGGGTTCCGATACAGACAGCCCGCCAAGTTCAAGCTTCCCGCCAAACCACCAGCTCCGTTACTCATCTTTACACCCCGAGCCGTAACGACGGAGATGTACGCCAGAGATGACGAGAGGAGTGGCAAGCCCGAGAACGCGCCAACATGGAGGCCCGTGCCGAGGCTCGCCGCCAGCCGCCGCTGCCTGATGAACTCCGCCGTGAAGGTAGAATTTCCACCTTTAACTTAAATACCGGGTGGGGTTCGCTTGGGAGGTGGGTTTGAATGAGGAGGTGTTTGTGGGGCGCCGGGACGTTGAGTCAAACTTGCCAAGAGGACATCCCGATCGCGACCTATACCGGGGCGATATAATCACCTACGAGCGCTATGCTTGTGCAGATGGGTGGTTCGCTATCCGGGTGCGCCATCACCCTCAGAGCCAGTGACTTTAAAACTTGAACTTCATCAATGACTCTGTTCCCGTTAATCATTGACTGTGTGATCTTGCGGCTACAGCCTGGACTCTAGTTAAAGTACAGCCGACCGCCGCCGGGTCCGCACAAAGTGATTACCTGTTTCTTTGCTTATATCACCAAAGCATATCTTTACCTGTTTTTCTATTTTAATAAAAGTGTGTCATATATGTATAAAAATGTAAAAACCTCTGTAACGTGAGTAGTTTGACGCTTGGGGACAAGCTGATTTAACCAAGGGGGAGTGTGGCGCCCCGCAACGAGTGCGTCACAAGGGAGTATTGCAGCCGCAATATTCTCTTGACAAAGCAGTGCAATAGTTAACTCTGAGATCCAACCCAACATACAACACCTAGAACAGGGGACCAATCATAGGTCCTGGTGGGTGGAGTGTTAGGGTAGTGAAGTAGAACACACAATAATCTAGAGAACAGTAGGAGTCTGGGATCTAGAACCGAGAACACAGAACTTGGAGAGGAGCGGGGGCTCCGCACCCCGTGCGGGCCCCTGGGCCGTCACCGGTCGGGTGTCAGCACCTGAGGCCTTAACCACCGGGAATGGGCATATCTACACGGGTTCCCAAAAGACTCCCGTGCCCACAACTCACAGCCGGTTCACTGGTACCGAAGCTGGCAGCAGTTCACCTCTGCCACGCGAACCAGCCCCGTGGAGGAGCAGCTTTATAGGAGCACCCCACCACCAGCCAGTTTCCAGTCGTCTAACCAGCGGTGTACCCACTGAGGGACCCAAGGCTCCCCAAAGAATCCAGAACGTACATCATGGATAGGGCATTGAAGCAGCCTCCCCGTACCCGACCTGGTATTCCTGGGCGACGCTGGCAAAAGAGAAGCTAAGGAGGTAGAAAGGAGGTACACTGCGGATCTCTGAGGAGCACTATCACTGCTGAGTCCACCCGGTCTTCTACTCAACCACTGTAAGCCATGTACTGCCTGCTGGTTACAGTAAAGAACCGTTGCAGAGACTATCTGTGTCCGTGTCTCCTTATGAACTGTCCGTCGTTAACTAAAGGTAACCGCAGCTGCCGCACAACATCTTGAGCAGCTCCAGCCCCCGGGGATCACCGCTCAGCCTGTGGGGAGCGTAACATCTTGCTGCTGTCCATCACCCGGGAGGTTCCGCAGCGTCGGTAGCCCTTACCGAATCTACTCATAGGTGGCGTCACGAAGAAAACAAATTAAACCCCCCTTTAATCTGTTCCCGTAAGACGTCCTCACTTTTGATCTGCACTACACCGGGCCCCACTACCGGCAGGCGCGGTCCACCCGTGACAAGGAAGGAGAAGAATCGCCTGTCTAAACCGGGAGTAACCCTGGCCCCTGGTGTGCGTCACATTTGCTTATCTTTTATTTCACATGTAGCATTAATGACTGCCTCTTTGTAGGGTAGCCAGCTAATAAAAATGAAGCTGCGATTTAATTTAATTAAATAATTAATTAATTAAATTTGTGATTTAACAGTGTGATATAATGACATATTAAGTGATTTTCATCATTTTTTCGTTTAAATGTCAGATTTTTGAAATGGCCAGCAGTATTAGACAGGAGTGGTCACCTAAGAGAGATAAAGCTCTTACTTAGGAGAAGAAAGGTACAGTTACCGGGAAATTGGAGCACAAATTGGAAAAGGGATCTCTCTGGCCAGCGTTCTCTAGTGTGTAAGGGCGGCTTCACACCACGTTGTGATCAGGTCCGGGGCTGTTCGATGTGATTTAGACAGCCCCAGACCCGATTTACAAACACAACCGGAGGGCAAATATGCCCTCCGGTCAAGTTTGCAGCCGGAGTCCTCAATTGCAGCCGCAGCTGCTGCAATTTCAAGATCGCGGCTAGTGGGAGCTAGCTGTGGTCCTGAAATCACAGCAGGGGACAGTTGGTGGTACTGAAGTTTAGCAGTGCTCACTTCTAAACTTCAGTCACTGGTGTCTGGTTCCCAGATCTTCCAGGATCCTCCAGGAGGATCCGATTTGGGCAGATTTTTCGCCCTGGACACAAAAACATTGTAAGCAACGTTTTTGTGCCCGGGAGGAAATCTTGAACATAGCTGCCATCCGGTTGCATCTGGCCCCATAGGGCTGCATTACAGCAAAATTGGATCCTGGGCTGTGAGGTTTACACTGGACAGCCCCAGACCTGATTCTACCATGTTGTGAAGCCTGCCTAAGTGGTTTCAAGAGACTAGTTCGTTAAACAATAAACCAGGTAGAGGAATGAAGACGGCTACAACTCCTCAGACTGATAGAAGAATTGTTAGAATCACCCTAAATAACAGGAAATCAACTGCTGTTGACATCAACAAGGAGCTTGTCAACACTGGAGTGATAGTGTCCAATCGGATGGTTCGACGACGATTGGTAAACGCGGGGTTAAGAGCCAGAATACCATTTAAAAAGCCATTTTTGAATGCCTCACAGCATCAGAAATGTCTGCAGTGGGCCAAAGAACATTCTAAATGGACCAGTGAACAATGGAGAAATGTTTTATTGAGCGATGAGACACGCATATTCATCTTTGGCAGTGACGGTGTCCGCTATGTTCGATGACGACCTGGAGAGGATTGCTTGCCAGAGTGTACAGTACCCTCCATGAAGCATCCTCTGAGTGCTATGCTATGGAGCTGCATGTCCACAGATGCAGATGGTAGGCTGAAGGTAATTGAAGGTACAGTTAATGCTGAAAAGTAGATCAAAGAAGTCTTTCAGGATAAACTCATTCCTTCGGCACGTGATATATTTGGTGAATGAACAACGTTTATTTTTCAGCAAGATGGAGCCTCATGCCATACAGCTAAAAAATGTCTCTACTGGTTCAAGGACAATTATGTCCAGTTATTGAATTGGCCAGGAAAAAGCCCAGATCTTAATCCTATTGAGAATCTCTGGGCTTGGCTAAAAACAGCGGGCTTCAGACAAGCAGCAACTCACTGCAGCCATCATCAAATCATTGCTTCATATCATCACACCATCTGATTTAAACAAACTGGTAGATAGTGTGCCAAGTAGATGCCAGGCAGTTGTTATCAAGGCCAAGGGCTATCCAACTAAGTATTAACATTTTAGTGTTAGATATGAAAATAGGACAAATAAATGGCTTTTCTCCCACAGTCATCTGAGTGACAATAGTGTCCAATTTGTTGACAAATGAACATATTTCCTGCTAATATTGTGTTTCTATATAAGATTTTGTTATTTCTACTTAAAAACTTTATGAACTTTGGATTTGTATTGGCAAAATGCTAAATCTTGAGGGTGTTGCCTCAATTGTAGCCACTAGTGTATACACCAGTGACTCGCCCCTGAGCAGGGTACTCAGCTCTCGGGCTCGGTTACTGTCCGGGGTGTCACGGTTGGCTGCCCGAGGCCGTGGCGGTCAGTGGAAAAAGGGGTTATTTACAGGGATTATATACAGTTTTTGTCTCACCAGCGCCACCACAGTCCTCCGGTGGTCGATGGTATTGCGGCTTAGATGGATTAGTCCCCCGCAGTCAGAACTGGACCGCTGCGGCAGCGATGCTGTTAGAAAAGCAATTTATGCAGGAAAGATGCAGCAGAATCAGAACTTCACTTCATGGGTACTTTACTGAAACTTCTCCAAAGTCATTACAGTTCAGCAGTGCAGTAGATAGCAAATGCAATGGATGCTGCAACTGGAATTTCTGGACACTAGATGGATCCCTCCTTATGTTCCTTTCTTTTTCCTTTCTTTTCTTTTGCCTCCCAGTGGCGGTGAAGTCTGACTCATACAGATAATCAGACCTCCTGCTGCTTCTCTTTCTGTCTCCTTCCCTCCTGTGCGGTCTCCGGGACGACCTTCTCTAAGCTATGCAGTGGCCGCTGCTCCTGGCTTCTGGCTCCCTTTACTTGACTCACTCAGGAGACTGGGGCTGTATTTGTAATATCCCCGTTCGTCGGATTCTCTGTGAGCCATGTAGGAACTCACAGTTATGGGCTCCAGTACCCGTTTTCCTTCCTTGAACTAGCTCGCCGCTGAGCTTCCGTTCCGTCCTTCTAGTTTCTGGGATCTTTTCTGTCTTGGGCCCCTCAACTGAGGAGACCCTCCTTGCTCCAGCTCTTACTCCATCTCTCTCCTGCTCCCTACTGAGCTCTCTAGTTTCCCCTAGAGGCCACTATATACCCTCCCGGGGTCCCTCCCACCTACTATCTTAGTGTGTGGGTGCCAGCTGTAGGGTTCCACCTAGTGACCATAGTTCCAATTGCAGTGGGGTGACTACACCGCTTTTCTGGGTGCAGTACCCCTTTTGTAACACCTAGAGTAGTGGGGCGCCACGCCAGCACATATTGTGGCGCCCCTGCGGCTAGGCGCCACAGGGTAGTATTGCACTTAAATATTAAACTGTGTTAACCCTGTAAGTCATCAGTTCAAGGTTCACTCTATGGAGTCTGTTTTTACACCCACCTAGGACCACACCACTTAGAATAGGGGGGCGGGTAATTTAGTAGGTCCCATAGGGGTGGGGGTGGAGCCTAGAATAGAGTAGTGGGAGGGAAAGTGACAGTTAGTCAGTTAGTGCTGGGAAGGCAGTCAGTAAGGACAAGCCTGACAGCGACGCTGCGGAGAGAAACCCCAACCTTCACGGGGGGAACCAGGACAGAGGGCAACAGGACATGACTGGTAGGAGCCGGCTGGTCATGTTGGGGAGCATCGGCAGTGCGGGTAGCTGAAGTAGTCAGATGTTCATTTCTGGCTGCAGACCAACGAGCTGCAGGCCCAATATAACCGGGTTGCCGTACGCACCACAAGGTACCCTGCCCCTCAGGACCATATTAGATCCAAGACCGCTGGGGAAAACAGCCCGAATACTGGACGGGAATTGTATGACCCCGTTATCCCGGGAAACGATAACCGTGCCTCACCGAGGGAGATCAGGGGACTGGCGGGAGAGCTCTGCGAGGGTGGAGAGTAAGAAGGACAAGTTTATCCCAGAAAGCCATAGAAGGAAGAACATCTAGAGACCCCATAACAGGGAATTTGGAGCTGGTGACCGACCCCCGGTAAATTGGACTGTACCGTATACCATCAACATCTGCCATTACTCATTAAAGTGGAGTCAAAGTTGAATTGGACTCTGTCATCCTTGCTGTGGTGCCCAAAGGGCTCAGCAGCAGCAGCTCAGCAGAGGGGTAAGAACTGCAGCACCATCTTCATCACTGCCCTCCCTCACCATCTGCCTTCATCACTGCCCTCCCTCACCATCTTCCTTCACCGCTGCCCTGAGGTAATAGCTCCACCTGTAGGGAGCTGCACCACACTCAGCTACATCACCTCAGCGGCCGGCTTGCAGCGCTGGTACCAGTTTACTGGGAACTACAAGTGGCGTCACGATCCCCTGTAAATACCCCTTCCCCCATCATCAGCATCTCCTCAAATGATCACCAGGGCACGGCACCGGGATCCCGTCCACCCGTGACTCTCTATTCAGCAGATCCAGTGTCCGAGTACCCCCATAGCCCTGGCCGCATCAATATAATAAAAATAAAAACACATACTCACACTTGTCCTCCCGTCGCTCTGCTCTGAACCTGCCTGTTTGCACGTCCTCTTGATGCCGGCGCATATATAGTAACATAGTAACACAGTTTTTAAGGTTGAAGGAAGACTTTAAGTCCATCTAGTTCAACCCATAGCCTAACATGTTGATCCAGAGGAAGGCAAAAAAAAACCATGTGGCAACACTAAGCTCCACATTGGGGAAAAAATTCCTTCCTGACTCCATATATGGCAATCAGACTAATTCCCTGGATCAACGCCCTATCAAAGGATCTAGTATATATAACTGGTAATATTATAGTTTTCAAGAAAGGCATCCAGGCCCTTCTTAAATGTTAGTATTGAGTCACTCATTACAACAGCATGTGGCAGAGAGTTCCATAGTCTCACTGCTCTTACAGTAAAGAATCCACGTCTGTGATTATGATTAAACCTTCTTTTCTCCAGACATAGAGGATGCCCCCTTGTCCCCGTCTCAGGTCTAAGAGTAAAGAGATCATTAGAAAGTTCTCTGTACTGTCCCCTCATATATTTATACATTATTATAAGATCACCCCTAAGCCTTCGTTTTTCCAAGCTAAATAACCCCAAGTTTAATAACCTGTCTTGGTATTGCAGACCCCTCAGTCCTCTAATAACCTTGGTTGCTCTTCTCTGGACTCGCTCTAGTTCAGCTATCTCTTTCTTATACACCGGAGACCAGAATTGTACACAGTATTCTAACTGTGGTCGCACTAGTGACTTGTATAGAGGTAAAATTATGTTCTCCTCATGAGCATCTATGCCTCTTTTAATGCATCCCATTATTTTATTTCAGTGTTTCCCAACTCCAGTCCTCAAGGCACACCAACAGGTCATGTTTTCAGGATTTCCTTATCATTAGACAGATGATGGAATTATCCCCTGTGCAAGTGATTAAACTAACACCTGTGCAATCCTAAGGAAATCCTGAAAACATGACCTGTTGGTGTGCCTTGAGGACTGGAGTTGGGAAACACTGTTTTATTTGCCTTTGCAGCAGCTGCCTGACACTGGCCACTAAATGTGAGTTTGTCATCTACCCATACACCCAGGTCTTTTTCAGTGACAGTTTTGCCCAGTGTTTTACAATTAAGCACATAATTATATGTCGAGCCCACTGGGACGGGGTACTCGGTACCGGACCGGGTCTGCTACTGGGGAAGTCACGGATGGTCTTGGTCCGGACCGTGTCCCGGGCCTGGCAAATAAAAGGGGATATTTACAGGGGAATGTCAGTCGTGACGCCACCCACTGTGTGCGGCCAGTGATGGGGCTGCCGCTGCTGCAGAACCTCCGGGGATGATGTAATGGCAGCGTAGATGGAATAGTTCCCATGGGCAGAACTGTGTTCCCCGGGGCAGTGATGGTTAGAGTCTATTGTGTAGTGTGCAGGCTTGGTGCTGAGTGCAATCCATTTACTGTCCAGATGCTGCAGGAATCCTGTGGCTTTGCAAGTGGGAAGCTGCTGCAAATCTGTATGGAAGGATAAGTGCTCAGGCAGAGACAGACAAGGGAGACGTATTCAGGGTCCTCCATGTTTACTTCTCAAGTTCTTAAGTTCAAGTTACAGTTCAGTACAGTTCTTGCAGTTCAATTCAAGTCTCAATACACGGGCACACTTTCCCCTCTGGGTTCCCTTTACTCTCTGCAGACAGGTCTCTCTCTCTGTGACCCCTCACTCTGCCTCTGTGTCCTTCTCAGGCTGTTAATGCGTTCTCTGTCGTTCATTTGGTTGTGTGTGACTCCGGACAGTGTGGCGGTGACTCGGGCCCCTGTGGGTCCTACTGGTTGTCACTAAGCTGCCTGTCCTTTGGGGTAGGGACCCTAACGTGTAGCTGTGGTCCCCCGTTGGTTGTCTGGGGATGTTGGGTGAAACTACGGTCCCCTCTAGAGCCGACACTCTACTCAGCCTAGCCTCCAGCAGTCCTCCCGTGTGAGGCTCTACCAGGCTCTCTCTACTGTGTCTTCCAGTATCATAGGAGGGCTACTCCGCCTGCAGTCCGTCATCTCGGCTGTGGTTCTAGGGCCCGGGTATCACCGTCCCTCTCTTCCTTCACACTCCTGGGGTACTGGCTTCGGACGTGCTTTCTCTCTGCGGCTCACACTGGCTCGGTTCAGATTCTGCGCTCTTACACCCCACTTTGCCAGGACGTGTGATTCCTTCTTTCCTTCTCAGCTTAACTCAGCCTAATGCTGTCTCTTGGCCTGTGCCGTGCTCCTCAGCCTGCTACTGGTTTGTGTCTTTGCTGCTCAGCACCCTGGGCCTACTGACTCCTTCCTCCTCCCCCTTCTCTATTTCTACTGTCTGTCACCTGACTACGTGTGTGCCCATCCCACTTCTCTAAACCCACCACCCCTCGCCTAGTTAGAGTTCCTAGGCTCTGGGTTGGGTGCTGCCCTCTACTGTACGTGGGTTGTGTGGGCAGTGAGGGTGTTGGTGTGCAACTGTCGTCCTACCTACCTGGCTGCAGTTCCCTTTGTGGCCTCCTGGACACAGGGGCGCCACACTCTCCCGGAGTTAAACCAGCGCGTCCCCGCGCTGCCCATCTTGGATCCCCCTGAAAACATTTTATTTTTCAAACAACATTAAACATTATGAATACTTGGTACTTCCCATCCGGGAGGTACGATGCTTCAAACGTTACTTTAAGTTAACTATATACAAGTGCATGGGTATATCAACATCTCTACCCTTCTGGACCTCTGCCGGGCTAATGCTACAACACATTTACTTTCCTTTCACTATAAAACACATAATAAACGCTAAAAAACATTCTTCTTCTTTTTTCAAAAATTTAAAAAGCAGTTCAAAGTTCATGATTCTAAGTCTCATGCACTACTTCTCATGTGCAAACTGGTCTTAAAACCAAAGGGGAGCACACAAAGGTGCTCAACTATTTACAGGAAAGTTCGTACCAAGTCATTGTCCTTGATCTCTAATGTTCATAACACATAAGACAAACAGGGGAAAGCTAACATTCATTCAGGTATGGGATGGGGACAGCAAGGATTACACCTCATTCAAACTTACAGTTTCCTCTTCTGGATGTAGAACCCGTGTTTTCATTCTTTTGTCTGCTGCTTCCACGTTAACAGTTGGGATGTTATCCTTCTGGGGTACACTTCCAGATTCTGTAATGCAGTCACTAGCAAGTAGCTTTCCGGGGTCTGGGTGATAGCATCTTTCGTGGTCTTAGGTGTAACAGTCTCTAGGATGGTGACTGGATCCGTATTAACTGCCATATCCTTGTACTGGGGCATGTCTGGATCAGCGTGGGATTCTGGATCTTCTAGTGCTGGCATGTCATCTTCTTCTACGGTATCTAAGCACAGTCTTTTAACTTTTATGCCAAATGGGCCACGTTCACCTTCAACAATGTGGTAAGACACCCATTCTCCAACTTCAACTTGCCTGTCTGGGTGGTCTGATGGCAACTGTTCTTCCACCTCTCTTTTATTAATAAAGATGCCTTGTCTAGTACCATGTTCACGAGCAAAGGCAAAGCCCCTCTCTTCTATAACTTTCACAATCTTCCCTTCAGTGGGGATCTTTGTACTTTTCTATCTCGTCTGGCTATGTTTTTGGCCTCTTTAGCACGGGTGATCATGATCTGCTTTTGCACCTGCCGTTCTGTCTCGTCCTTTTCCCACTTTCTAACACACCTACGGATGTATTCTTCACAGGTAATCAATTCTGCAGGACCCACTTTGCGATCTGCGTCTCCTAAGAAGCCCATCAAATCATCGCAGCTTTCATCTCGCTCCCACCAGCAGCGGAGCTGCTCCCTCTCACCTCAGTAGTAGTCGGTGGCGGTATCAGGGGCTCCGGTAGGGATAGCCAGTGAGCTTCCAGGGCTCCGAGCGGGTCGACTTCCTTCTTTGCAGGGCGCGGTGTAGCTCGTGGGATAGTCACATCCACTAAGGTCGCGGTACGGCATTCTTTCTCGTTGTTTGGACAGAGTTGTATGGACAGAGTCTCATAAGCTTGGCGGTGTTCAATATCAATTTGAATCCGGGTCCGATGCTCCTCCTGGGCCCGTGTCATCTGCTGGGGCAGCAGTCGTAGCACACCTCGCCGGGTGTCTTGGACGTGGGGATGTTCTCTGCCGCCTTCTGCCATTCTGCTCTGGTCACACAAGGTCTCTCCCTGGCCGGGTTCCTCCACTGGTTCGCTAAGTGGGCCCTCCGGGATCACTTGTGGTCTTCCGTGTACAGTGCTATCCTCAGCGTCCTCCGCTTCCATCCTCGTGAACTGCAATGGCGACTGCTTCGTTTCCGGTTCTTCATCCAGCCTCTTCCTGATGACGATTTCCTGTTGATCTCCCGCCAGCTTCTCATTGGTAGGAGGGTCTAGGGGCGGAGGTTCTTCTTTGAGAGTGACGGCTGGCTCTTCTGGAGTTAAGGGGAGCTAGGGCGGGTCCTTCTCTTCGCGCCTTGGACCGGGCCGGCCCATGATGGGGGGGTTTGGGCACGCCTCCTCTCCACATGGCGCTAAGCTTCTATGGCCGCCATTAAGGTCAGATTTTGGCGGGAAAGTCCAGAACACGTTTCTTTAGGCGCACGAGGTCCAATTCTTTTGGACCAGGTAGATCCTGTTCGTGACGCCAGGTTTGTCGAGCCCACTGGGACGGGGTACTCGGTACCGGACTGGGTCTGCTACTGGGGAAGTCACGGATGGTCCTGGTCCGGATCGTGTCCCAGTCCTGGCAAATAAAAGGGGATATTTACAGGGGAATGTCAGTCATGACGCCACCCACTGTGTGCGGCCAGTGATGGGGCTGCCGCTGCTGCAGAACCTCCGGGGATGATGTAATGGCAGCGTAGATGGAATAGTTCCCATGGGCAGAACTGTGTTCCCCGGGGCAGTGATGGTTAGAGTCTATTGTGTAGTGTGCAGGCTTGGTGCTGAGTGCAATCCATTTACTGTCCAGATGCTGCAGGAATCCTGTGGCTTTGCAGGTGGGAAGCTGCTGCAAATCTGTATGGAAGGATTAGTGCTCAGGCAGAGACAGACAAGGGAGACGTATTCAGGGTTCTCCGTGTTTACTTCTCAAGTTCTTAAGTTCAAGTTACAGTTCAGTACAGTTCTTACAGTTCAATTTAAGCCTCAATACACGGGCACACTTTCCCCTCTGGGTTCCCTTTACTCTCTGCAGCCAGGTCTCTCTCTCTCTGTGACCCCTCACTCTGTCTCTTTGTACTTCCCAGGCTGTTACTGCGTTCTCTGTCGTCCACTTGGTTGTGTGTGACTCCGGACAGTATGGCAGTGACTCGGGCCCCTGTGGGTCCTCCTGGTTGTCACTGGGTTGCCTGTCCTTTGGGGTAGGGACCCTAACGTGTAGCTGTGGTCCCCCGTCGGTTGTCTGGGGATGCCGGGTGAAACTACGGTCCCCTCTAGAGCCGACACTCTACTCAGCCTAGCCTCCAGCAGTCCTCCCATGTGAGGCTCTACCAGGCTCTCTCTACTGTGTCTTCCAGTGTCATAGGAGGGCTACTCCGCCTGCAGTCTGTTATCTTGGCTGTGGTTCTAGGGCCCGGGTATCACCGTCCCTCTTTTCCTTCACACTCCTGGGGGTACTGGCTTCGGACGTGCTTTCTCTCTGCGGCTCACACTGGCTCGGTTCAGATTCTGCGCTCTTATACCCCACTTTGCCAGGATGTGTGATTCCTTCTTTCCTTTTCTACTGTCTGTCACCTGACTACGTGTGTGCCCAACCCACTTCTCTAAACCCACCACCCCTCGCCTGCTTAGAGTTCCTAGGCTCTGGGTTAGGTGCTGCCCTCTACTGTACGTGGGTTGTGTGGGCAGTGAGGGTGTTGGTGTGCAACTGTCGTCCTACCTGCCTGGCTGCAGTTCCCTTTGTGGCCTCCTGGATGCAGGGGCGCCACATATACCTTTTTGTTTCCTCTGCCCAAGTGCATGACCTTACAATTATCCCCATTAAAGCTCATTTGCCATTTATCAGCCCAAGCTTCTAGTTTACATAAATCCTCCTGTAATATAAAATTGTCCTCCTCTGTATTGATTACCCTGCAGAGTTTAGTGTCATCTGCAAATATTCAAGGAGATGATGGGAGTACAGGTGTGACACGGTCCGCGCTGCTCCAATGTAAAAACTCACCAAAAGAGTCACAAAGTAATCATTAAGTTTTATCTTTTTAATCCTCCTTCCTCCTACGCGTTTCGGCGCCCCACCTGGCACCTTCCTCAGGGATATTACAATAGACAGTACATTGGGGTTTTTTATAGCCCCAGAGCTTTACAAAAAAGGGTGTTGTCTGTTTGCTAATGATGTCACAAATGGGAGTGTCACAGCCTTTTGCCGCTCTTTTCTCAAAAAACAAGAAATAGAACTCAAATATATCATAAACAACACTCAATGCCATCATAAAATTATAACCAAAGCCCACAGGATCTGATTTGCAAAAAATGATGTGTGGATTAGCAGAAAAAAGAGTGATGAGGATCAGATTAGACATGATATAATACAGGCAGAAATTTTTTTTTTTTCTCTAGTGTTCCACATGGTCACTCGAGCATATACACATATATATCAAGGAGCTAGGTGCCAGACGCCACCTAGGTGATTTGCAGGTAAAGCTGTAAAAAATAAATAAGGGACTTTGATAGATCATTGTAAATATAAAGGTGGTTAAAGTCTATCTTAAAAAGCGCAGGGGTGAAAAATATATATATATAGTAAAATACGGTAACTTTATTGGAAAAAAATATATTGATTAAAAAGAATATATTTTAAAAAAAGGGGGGTATATAAATTAAAATTTTCCATTGTATAAAAAATAATTTAAAATATATTTTTCATTCTTTATAAAATCTATGATGATAAGAAATAAATATGTAAGTATGTTTCTTGATTTTTCTAAAAAGCATATATCAGGAGAAACGTATAAAACATGAAGAAAGAATTTTTTTTATATAGTAAGCACATGTATACTATTCTTGATTTATAAGCTGAGAGGTGGCTCAGTGAAAAAGACAAAGGGTTATCACATTGTCTCCTCAGGTTCTATCCCCATCTAGAGCAAATTGCCATAAAAAAGGAAAAGACTGCAGAAATTTTATAATACACTTGATTAAATCTACAAGAGGTTCAATAGATGAGTAAAAAACTTCTCTGTATTAATAGTAATAATAATTCTTCAAGACAGAGAATACCAGATGAATAAGAATAAAAAGTGCAAAATACTTAATGTATGTATATAATATATCTAAAGATAAAATGATATATATAAAGCTAATCCACACATCATTTTTTGCAAATCAGATCCTGTGGGCTTTGGTTATAATTTTATGATGGCATTGAGTGTTGTTTATGATATATTTGAGTTCTATTTCTTGTTTTTTGAGAAAAGAGCGGCAAAAGGCTGTGACACTCCCATTTGTGACATCATTAGCAAACAGACAACACCCTTTTTTGTAAAGCTCTGGGGCTATAAAACCCCCCAATGTACTGTCTATTGTAATATCCCTGAGGAAGGTGCCAGGTGGGGCGCCAAAACGCGTAGGAGGAAGGAGGATTAAAAAGATAAAACCTACTGATGACTTTGTGACTCTTTTGGTGAGTTTTTACATTGGAGCAGCGCGGACCGTGTCACACCTGTACTCCCATCATCTCCTTGAATTTCACTACTGGTCAGTAGTTGGTGGAGGTCCTGCAGCAGCTGAGAGATTCTTCTCAAAACGCCTTCAAACCAGTTGTGGGGCCCACAGCTGAATCAGGTGAGTGGCTCCTCAGCATCACTCTTTCTAGTGTCACTAGTGATAGGGCACTATTGCGCCTCTTGTCCCCCACCCTCTTATTTTTTGCAGTATCTGCAAATATTGAGATTCTACTCTGTATGCCCCCTACAAGGTGATTAATAAATATATTAAAAAGAAGCGGGCCCAACACTGACCCCTGTGGTACCCCACTGTTAACTGTGACCCATTCTGAGTGTGTTCCATTAATGACCACCCTTTGTTTCCTATCGCTAAGCCAGTTTTTAACCCACTTACACATATTTTCCCCTATCCCCATTGCTCTCATTTTATGTATCAACCTTTTGTGTGGCACCGTATCAAAAGCTTTTGAAAAGTCCATATACACCACATCCACTGCATTTCTTTGGTCCAGTCCAGAACTTACTTCTTCATAGAAGCTTATCAGATTAGTTTGACAGAAACGGTCCCTCGTAAAACTATGTTGATATTGGGTCATGAGGTTATTTTTCTTCAGATACTCCAGTATAGCATCTCATAGAAAATCCTCTAGGATTTTACCCACAGTAGCTTACTGGCCTATAATTTCCAAGTTCAGTTTTTGTTCCCTTTTTGAATATTGGCACCACATTTGCTATACGCCAGTCCTGTGGTACAGACCCTGTTATTATGGAATCTTTAAAGATTAAAAATAATGGTATATCTATGACAGTACTTAATTCCTTCAGCACTCTGGGGTGTATCCCATCCGGGCCTGGGGATTTGTCAATTTTAGTGATTTTTAGATGATGTACTTCCTGCTGGGTTAAGCAGGTGACATTTAATTGACAGTTTTTGTTATCACTGATCATATTGTCTGTCATGGGATTTTCTTGTGTAAATACTGTTGAAAAAAAGTCATTTAGCATATTGGCTTTTTCCTCATCCTCATCCACCATTTTACCCAGATTATTTTTAAAGGGGCCAACACAATAATTTTTTAGTTTCTTACTATTTATGTAGTTAAAAAATATTTTGGGATTATTTTTACTTTCTCTGGCAATGAGTCTCTCTGTCTCAATCTTTGCTGCCTTGATTTGCTTTTTACAAATGTTATTTAATTTTCTGTATTTACTTAATGCCTCATCACTACCTACTTGCTTTAATTCCCTAAATGCTTTCTTTTTGTCATTTATTGCGCCCCTTACAGCCTTATTTAGCCATAGTGGTTTCCTCCTATTTCTAGCATGCTTATATATTGTGCACAGGCCCTATTCAGGATGCTAATAAACGTCTCCCACTTGCTTTGTGTTCTTTGATGTCTCAGGATATCGTCCCAGTTTATTGCACTAAGATCATCTCTCAACCGTTGGAAATTTGCCTTCCTGAAGTTTAGTGTCCTTGTAGCCTCTCTACTACACATCTTATTAAAGGATACTTGAAAACTTTTTATTTTATGATCACTATTACCCAAGTGATCTCCAACACCTATATTTGATATGCGGTCTGGCCTGTTGGTTAATATTAGGTCCAGCAGTGCCCCCCTTCTTGTTGGGTCCGGAACCAGTTGTGAAAGGTAATTGTCTCTCATAATTGTCAAAAACCTATTACCTTTGCTAGAACTGCAGGTTTCTGTTCCCCAATGTATTTCAGGGTAGTCGCAGCTTCATCTATTTGCTTTATGAGGATATTCTCCTCCACTTCCATTATTGTTGGGGACTTATAACAAACCCCTATCAGTAATTTATTATTTTTTCCCCCTCCCCTTATCTCCACCCACAGAGACTCTACATTTCTATTAGATTCACCTATATTATCACGCAGGATGGGTTTTCAGGATGATTTTACATATAAACATACACCTCCCATTCGCTTATATGTACGGTCATTTCTGAACAGACTATAGCCCTGTAAATTAACAGCCCAGTCATGGCTCTCATCCAGCCATGTTTCCGATATACCCACCATGCCATAATTACTTTCCAACAATATCTATTCTAATTCCTCCATTTTGTTGGTGAGGCTTCTGGCATTAGTGTACATGCACTTTATGCATCTCTCTTTACCTCTATTCCTACCTAGTATATTGACTGTTCTAACCCCACCCCCCATGCCACCCCCAATTTTATTACTTGTGCCCAGGTTACTATTTACACTATCATCCCCTCCTGTACAATGAATACCCCCTCCCCCAATCCCTAGTTTAAACACTCCTCCAACCTTCTAGCCATTTTCTCCCCCAGCACAGGCTGATGACTTCATCACACCAGCGATGGGAGCTCCCCTTAGCAGGGCTACCACTGCCAGCACTTTTAGGGAAGCTCCCTGCTCCGAGATGTATAACAGGGGAACGGGAGCAAGGTGAGTATCTGTGGCTGCACAAAACATTATAATGTGGGCAGTCTGATCATGGGCTCCCTGGAGCTGTGAGCCCCGGGCAGTAGCCCACATTGCCCTCATTATAATCCAACCTATAGATGTGATCCTCACGCAAGTCATACGGCAGTGTGACTCTAGCCTAACAGTGCAATTAGTCACACATATGGTATGCAAAAATGGTATTCATGGAAAGGATACATCATCAAATTTTCAATCACTTTTTAGGATTTAGCAGCTATACAGATGCTATTATAGTCTATCTACTTATATAATCGGGAGTTTGGAATTCGGGCACTGTAGCCGAATCCCAAGCTCCTTTGCGGCACTGCGAGCGATGACGCGTAGCGTCATCGCGAGCTGCAGCCGCACTGCACCTCCGGGAGAACAAACCTCACACACAGACACAGGAGACCCAGCCACAGAGAGAGGGAGAGGAGCTCCGGCCCCACACACTCCATCCCCCGGGAGAGCAACACCCACACACAGCAGATGACAGCCGCAGCCGCACTGCACCTCCCGGAGAACTACCCCCACACACACAGACAGGAGACCCGGCCAGAGAGAGAGGAACAGGAGCCCCGCCCCGCACACTCCACCTCCGGCACAGCAATCCCCACAGACACCAGCTGAGAGACAGAGAGGAGATCCGGTGAGAGACACACCACAGGGGACACAAATCCCAGCACACACAGGAGGACTAACCAGCAGCACAACATACACATATACATACATACACTCTATATATATACTGTATACATATACACTATTTCAACACACACATATAGATATAGAGTATATACACATACATACATACATACATGTACAGTATATACACATACCGTATATACACATATATATCGATATGCAGTAAATACACATAGATACATAGACACTATATACACATATATATATAGAGATACAGTATATACACATCGATACATATACACATATATATAGATATACAGTATACAGACATATATTCATACATATACTGTACATTATATACACATATATCCATACATACACACTATATACACATATCTATATATATTTATATTCAGTATATACACATATAGACATACAGTTTATACACATATATACACTATATACACATATCCTGATACATATACACTATATACACATATATCAATACATATACTGTATATACACATATATTGATAGATATTGATATACAGTATATACACACATACAGATATAGATATAGCGTATATACACATATATACATACATGTACATCTACAGTATATACACACATATACAGTATATACACACATATATAGATATACAGTATATACACATAGATAAATATTCACTATATACACTTATATCTACATATACAGTATATACACAGATATAGATAGATATACACTATATACACATAAATAGATACACTGTTTATACAGACATATATATATATATATATATATATATACACTGTCTATACACATATAGATATACAGTATATACGCACATATATATATATATATTCTATCTACACATATATCTATACATATACTGTATATACGCATATATACATACATATGCCGTTTCTACACATATATACATACATTTAGATATACAGTATATACACACATATACAGTATATACACATAGATATATACATATAGATATACCGTTTATACACACAGATACATATACACTATATACACATATACATATAAACTATATACACATATATCCATACATATAGCTATACAGTATATACACTCTGATACATATACACTATATACACACAGATATATATACAATATACAGTATATACACATATTTATACCTTATATACACATATATAGATAGATGTACATATACAGTTTATACACATATCTACTTATATAATCACCAGTTTGGGATTCGCCGGTATAGCCGAATCCCAAAATCGTGAGCCGCAGACGCGCTACCTCACACCCCCGCCATCCTGCCAACCGTCGGCGCCGCCTCGAGGTTGACGCTGCCCGGATGCCAGCGGTGCCTTCCGCCCCTCGCTCACCGCTGGGGCCTCGCTGCTGCTGGACTTGCGGTGTAGGGGCTGTGGGCGCCTGCCGGGACCCACTGAATTCATCCTGTGCCCGGCGCCAGCCAATGGGAGTGAGCGAGGCGTCTCAGGCTACAAAGCCTCACACGCCCCGCTCACTCCCATTGACCGCCGCCGCCCCTGCAAGCGGATTGGGCGCTGTGTTGTAAACACAGCACGCCCATCCCATTGCCCAGGACTCGGCGTCCTGGACCAATAAGATGCCCCTCCAGCCCAGACCTGCTTCTCTCCTCACCCCTCCAGCCCAGACCCGCCTCTCTCCTCACCCCTCCAGCCCAGAGCCGCTTCTCTCCTCACCCCTCCAGCCCAGAGCCGCTTCTCTTCTCACCCCTCCAGCCCAGACCTGCTTCTCTCCTCAACCCTCAAGCCCAGAGCCGCTTCTCTCCTCACCCTTCCAGCCCAGAACCGCTTCTCTCCTCACCCCTCCAGCCCAGAGCCGCTTCTCTCCTCACCCCTCCAGGCCAGAGCCGCGTCTCTCCTCACCTCTCCAGGCCAGAGCCGCTTCTCTCGTCACCCCTCCAGCCCTGACCTGCTTCTCTCCTCACCCCTCCAGCCCAGAGCCGCTTCTCTCCTCACCCCTCCAGCCGAGAGCCGCTTCTCTCCTCACCCCTCCACCACAGAGCCGCTTCTCTCCTCACCTTTCCACCACAGAGCCACTTCTCTCCTCACCCCTCCACCACTGAGCCGCTTCTCTCCTCACCCCTCCACCACTGAGCCACTTCTCTCCTCACCCTTCCACCACTGAGCCGCATCTCTCCTCGCCCCTCCACCACTGAGCCACTTCTCTCCTCACCCCTCCATCACTGAGCCGCTTCTCTCCTCACCCCTCCACCACTGAGCCGCTTCTCTCCTCACCCCTCCACCACTGAGCCGCTTCTCTCCTCACCCCTCCACCACAGAGCCGCCTCCATACTCTGCTACCCACAGAGCCGCCTCCATACTCTGCTACCCACAGAGCCGCCTCCATACTCTGCTACCCACAGAGCCACCTCTATACTCTGCTACCCACAGAGCCGCCTCTATACTCTGCTACCCACAGAGCCGCCTCTATACTCTGCTACCCACAGAGTCGCCTCTATAGTCTGCTACCCACAGAGCCGCCTCTATACTCTGCTACCCACAGAGCCGCCTCTATAGTCTGCTACCCACAGAGCCGCCTCTATACTCTGCTACCCACAGAGCCGCCTGTATACTCTGCTACCCACAGAGCCGCCTTTATACTCTGCTACCCACAGAGCCGCCTCTATACTCTGCTACCCACAGAGCCGCCTGTATACTCTGCTACCCACAGAGCCACCTCCATACTCTGCTACCCACAGAGACGCCTCCATACTCTGCTACCCACAGAGCTGCCTGTATACTCTGCTACCCACAGAGCTGCCTGTATACTCTGCTACCCACAGAACCGCCTCTCTACTCTACTACCCACAGAGCCCCCTCTATACTCTGCTACCCACAGACCCGCCTGTATACTCTGCTACCTACAGAGCCGCCTGTATACTCTGCTACCCACAGAGCCGCCTGTATACTATGTTACCCACAGACCCGCCTGTATACTCTGCTACTCACAGACCCGCCTGCATACTCTGCTACCCACTGACCCGCCTGTATACACACAATTCATTTCACCGCGCTCCCGATGCAATTGCATCAGGCCTTTTTACTAGTGGGTAATAAATGTCACTGTTAGGCATTTGAGGCACTCCCAGGCCGTGGGGTACTCAGGAACTGCATCGCTGCTACTGTCGCTGGGGAGTCACCGGGATCGTGACCCGGTCCTGTGGCCTGGACGTCAGTTGAAAAAGGGGATATGTACAGGGGAGGTTGTCGTGATGCCACCCGTAGTATGTGGTCAGGATGACCACTGCTGCCGTATTCCTGCCAGGGGACGATGATGAGGGGCAGCATAGATGGTAAGCCCTCCACGGGTAGGGCTGGGTGTCCCCGGGGCAGGTGTAGTGGGGGCTACATACTCTGGATGCTGCACCGGCTCTTCTCCCACAGCTTCTCCAGCCAGTATGCATGGACAGCAAGGCGGCTCCGCAGGTCGAGGCTCTGCTGCAGTTTAGCAATAAACAGTCTCAGGCACTTTTGAGCTCACCAGGTGCTTTACTTTATATTGTTCTCAAAAGCAAGTTACAGCACAGTTCACAGTTTCAGTTCTTACAGTCTATCGGGCACCCGGGTGCCACTGCAGCTCAGACGGTTCCTCTGCGTCGCTTCCCTCTAGTACCTTTCAGGCCCTGCTTGTCTCTCTCTCTGTCCTAGCTCACGTGTTCGGTTTGGCTGTCACGGGCTCTTTAGTGATGCTTCCCTCTGCTTTAGGGTCACTAGCCCTAGTACAATGGCTGTGTTCCTACTCTGTGGCTGTAGGTGGGTCGCAGGTCATAGAGTCCCCGTACCACACCGGGTTGTCTCGTGATTAGGGTCGTGAAGTCTCCCCAGTCACCTCTACAGAACCGGCTCTCTGGTCATCCTGGCCTAGCCCTCCAGTGACCCAGGTGTAATTTGGGCTCACCAAGCCCTTTCTGCCTTCCGGTTGTCAGCTCTGGGTCCTCCAGCCAGCTACATTAGTGATGGCTGCCGGTCCAGTTGTTCTCCCACTATTCTTTAGTGTTCAGCTGTGGGATGTGTCTGCTTGCAGTGCTTCTTCCCTCGCCTTACTCTCTAGAGCAAGCTTTCTCCTGGGTATCCAGCCTCCAAGGAACTGCTGCCTCCAGGGACACTATCCTCCTGGGAATCCACTCCTCCAACTTAGTGTTCCAGTGTTTTTAGTACTGTTCCTCCATCCCTTTGTCTGGGTTCTACCTCTCTCTCCACCCACACTTCTCTAAACTCCCGCCACTCCTTGCCCTACATAGAGTCAGTGGCTTAAGGTCGGAGTGGGTTGGTGTGTGGATGTTTTAAGTCGACCGTCTTACCTCGTCCAGCTGCAGTTTACCCTGTGGTCGCCCTAGTCGCAGGGGCGCCACATTCATTAAACGAATATGTCATGAAAAGCTATTATCAAGCTGATAACTTATTCATTAAAAGGGTTGTCCATTTCAAAAATTATGAGTCCATAGGATCAGTAATGCTTAAAATAAAAAATTAAGTTTTTACTTACCCTCTCTATGTCCAGGTCTGGCTCTCTGCCACTGCTCTAGTCTTTGATGATTATCTGAAGTGGGGATGTAGGGTGTGACTATGCCCCTGTGGCACCCCAGTGGTCTGGTCACCACATAGGGGTACTGCACCAAAGCCACGAATGTGGTGTCCCTGTCTTCAGTAAATGGTATGGTAATCCAGACACCCACAAACACACCCAACACACCTGATCCTGGGGACGGCGGGCGGACCCTGCAGGGGGAGGGCACATGCAGTCAGCGGGATGGCGGGAGGAAAGGTGGAGGGTGGGTGAGTCGGTCGACAGGGAGGGGGGTACTCAGATACCGGAATTGATGGTTACTTACTTCGATAGGGGATCACGGCTGGTTGGTTCCCGGTCCCGTGCCCTGAACCAGGGGCGAAACTACACTGGTGCAGCTGGTGCAGCTGGGCCCCGACCGGCTGGGGGCCCCTTCAAGCCTGGAGGGGGGCCCCCAGCCGACCCCCCAAGCCGCCGTCAAAGAGAGGAGGGTCAGGCAAGGGAAGCAGAGAGCTTCCTGCTTCCCCTGCCTGATCCCGCCCCTCCTCTCCTCTGCTCCTCCGGCCCCTAGCATACATCCGGTGCGGCTCCCAGGTAGGAGAGCATCGCGCCTGCGGCTCCCAGTGGCTCCTAGCAGCACCCCCCCCCCCTTCCCGGGCCGCGCCGACGGCCAACGGCACCCCTCCCCACGGCCGCGCCCACGGCCAGTAGCCCCGCCCCCCCGGTCCTCTCCTGCACCAGGGCCCCCGGGGGTGACGGTCCGCCCCTGCCCTGAACCCTCAATGGCGGGGATGTGAGGGGGATGATGATGATGATTGGGAAAAACGGTAACGTGACGCCACCTGTGGAACCTGGTAACATGGATACCGGCGCTGCGACCGGCCGCTGAGGTTATGGAGGTGCAGCTCAGAGTAGTACATCTCCCCACAGGTGGAGCTTTACCTCAGGGCAGCGGGGTAGATGAGGGGGGTAGTAGTCCTCACCTTGTTGATGCTGTAGGAGCCCTCCGGGCAGCAGAGCAAATGAGGACAGACACCAGATCAGCTCAAGAAGTTCTTTACTGTCTCCAGATGAAAAACAGGTACATAATGCAGTCTGGTTTACCGGGGACGTAGCCACAAATTTGAGCAGAGTCTGTCAGTGGTGCCCTCTCACAACTTTCGGGGTCTATGTTCCTCTTTACTCTCATTCACCACTCTGAAGAGCTCCTTCGCCTGTCCCCTGGTCTGTTACTATTAGGTTCGGTCGGTTCCTTACCAGTACAGACGGGAGCGACAACGAACAAATCCTCCCGCCACTGGAATTCGGTCCTTTCCCTAATGTGTCCTAGACCTTTTTGGAACTGAGGAAGAGGTACAGTCTGTGGCGCTATGGCTTCCTTCTGTCGGTCCCACAGCTTGTCGTTTCACAGTCAGGGGTAGACCTCTGACTGCCTCGGCTCCGGTATGCCGTTGCCGACCCCGGACTCCCAGCCGGCTCCAACCGGTCCTGGATTGTCCCCCTCGGTTCCGGGTCACCCCTCTCCAAGGAGGTGCCCTCCTGTCAGGACCTCTGTCAGGCACGTCCTCTCTGGCTGCCTTCCCAGCACTGTCTGACTAGTCTCTCAACTGTCACTCAAGTCTCCCCCTCTACTTTAGGCTCCACCCCCTGGACCTACTGAATATACAGTCCCTATGCTAAAGTGGGCTAGTGTATGGGTGCTTAGGACAGACTCTGCATGAAACCCCGTATCCATGGCTACAGAGGCATTACACCTTCTGTTTGGGGTGCAGTACCTCCCTGTGGTGCCTTGCCATAGGGGCACCATATGGGGAAGTTAGGAAGAGCAGTCAGGAAGAAGGAGAAGAGACAATAGGGAAACACAAAAGGAAGTGGGAGGTCAATAGAAGAGAAAGCTGGCGGAGTAAGCAGGAGAGAAGGTTCAGGGGGCTTAAGCAGAGATGAGGCTCGTCCCGGATCCCAGGACAACCGATTGCAAAGAGAAAGAGGGAGCCCTAGGGGCACAGGAAGTGAGCGATCCACTCGTGCACCCGAAACTGAAGTGACAGCGGAGGGGCAGGTTGCAGACCAGGGGACCGGCCCTGAAGGTGGTGAGGAGAATCCATACTCCAACCATGGAACTGGAGGCCACGAGATCCTGAGCAGCTGTGGCCCACTCCCGCCATTTCCACTGAGAAGGCAGCCGTACTAGGGTCAGGGGACACGGACGGTCGCCCGACAGGACCTGTGGCTGCTGGCACTGTGCGTGGAGGCATGAGCAGGAGTTAGGCAAGCAGGCAACGCTAAGGAAGGCAGCAACCAGAGGAAGAAACATAAAGGGGATGTCCTGGACGAGCTATCCGGACTACGTTTATTGAAGACTATCCGGACTGCACTTGTGCCAGAACTGTATCTTGTGGTGCCCCCAGATAAAAGCTAAGTAAACAGGGTTTGGAACTCAGAACTGTGTGTGAGACTTTTCATTTCACGCCTGAGGAATGGTAGACTGAAAAGCCGTGCAGGCTGCAGGAGCCTGCCTGTGAGACGCACTGATCCTTCCCTGCAGCCAGATCAGACCCACTGGCCCTCCACCACCGATACCTATCCCAACACCAGATGCCCTTTGGAACCGCTCCACCCGTGGGGAGCGAAACTATCACAGCTGCCATCCCATCTTCCCAAGAGGTCCCGGACTGCAGTAGTGGCTACTAATAGCCGCATACCATGGAAGGCGTCATGACAACCAATCCCTAAAACCCGGTATCCCCCTTTCCTTCAAACTCTTCCCCCTTTCATTGACTGTCCCCGGGCCATGGACTGGGTCGTGCCACAGTGACATCCCAATTCTACAGATGGCATCGCCAGAGGGAGAGGCCCGGCTCCGAGTACCCTACATACCCCACGGGGCGTTTCAAACTTGGTATCACAAACAGGATGTACCGACCTGATGTCGCCAGGTTTCGTGCGCCTTCTGAAATGTAATAATGAGACTGTGCTTTTTAGGCCAGAATGATGGCGGCCACAATAGACTGAGAGCATGGGGTGGCTGGGAGGCATGCCACAGTTCCCCATCGTGGGCGAGGTCAGCACGTAGCAGGAAAAAGGCCAACACCCCCTTTGCCCTCCAAGAGTTAAGAGGGCGGGTCAAAAGACTGTGTTACTTCACCCAGAGGAGTGGCTGACGGCGAAAGAGCAGAGACATGCCTACGGAAAGAGAGGACACACAGGAATTCTGGCATGAACCAGACAGCAGGGAGTGGTGGGAACAGCAGCATCTGCGGCCTGGTTAGAGAAATGGCGGAGAAAGCGTGGGGAGGTAGCCAAGGACTCCCCCAGCCCACCAGAGAGGGGCCTGAGCCAGCAGCCCGGACTAGATCCTGATTTCCTGCAGGCTGAGGTTCAGGAACTGAGTCACCAGCTGGTCCGGACCCACATAACCATCGTGGCGCGATGGCAGCGAAGCCTCCTGGAAAATGCGACGGCATAGTGGACAGCTTTGTTCCCTGACTCTGTGGCGCCCCGCAACGAGTGCGTCACAGGAGTGTATTGCATCCCAGACTGCAGATGTAATATTCTCTGACTAAGTAATGACATGGTTAAAACTCAGAGCTTCATACCCTTCATGCACATCAGAATAGAGGGCCAATAAGGTCCTGGTGGGCGGAGTGTAGGAGTAGAGGGTGTTAGAAGAGAATGTAGGAGAAGGAGGAAGGAGAAGCAAGTGGTCAGGAGGAACGTAGGAGAGGGGGCTCTGCACAGTCCCGTGCAGCCCCCTAGACCACCTACCAGTTGGCGCCATTACCCGGTGCCTCAACAACCGGACTCTGGGCGAACATCTACGGGTCAAAATACACCCGCACCCATCTGCAACCGGATCACTGGTTCCGAAGCTAGCAAGTCGTTTATCACTGCTATGCAAACCAGGAGTGGAGGGACTGCTCTACAGGAGTACCCAACCGCCGCCGCCAACAGAGCCGTCTTGCCAGCGGAGTACCCACCAAAAGGACCCAGGCTACCCCTCACACCGGAACGTACACACCGGCAGGGAAATTTAAGTAGTCCCTTGTACCCAAACTTGGTACTCTGAGGCGACATCGGCAACTTACCTAGAACAAGCTTAGAATGGAGGAACACCGCGGAGCTCTGAGACAACACTGGTCATTGCTAAGTCCACCCAGTCCGTTACCTGTTACCTGTATACCATGTATCACCTGCTGGTTACAGTTAAGACCCGTTGCAGAGACTATTGGTGTCCGTGTTTCTTCAGAACTGTTTAATCCCACGTTAAGAGAAACTAAGCTGCCTCACAACATCTTGTGCAGCTTCTGGCTCCGGGGACTCTCGCTCGTCCTGTGGGGAGTGTCCCATCTTGCTGCGTTACATCCCCCGGAGGCCCAAGCAGCGCTGGTGAACTCACCGGAATTCACGCAGGTGGCGTCACGACAAGAATTAACCCCTTATCTGTTCAGCCAACTTTATTGATCTGGACCACCGGACCCACACAGCCTAGGGCGCGGTACCGTGACAGGGAGCAGCGACAGCCCGAGACGTGCACAACCCGGCGACGGTGAGTCAGAGTTTGTTGTCACGAACAGGATACGAGCAGGCCCGTTCCCTAACGGGTATTGTGTGCTTAAAGAACTTTTATTTAATCAAAAAGGACTTTGCTCGTCCAAAACAAACTTTTCCCGCCTTTTCACCATTGGGCCAAGATGGCGACCAAGATGGCGGTCCCCGCCATGTGAACCACCACGTGCTGGCCCAGGAGTGAGCCTCCGCCCCTCTTCATGGGAGGGCCAAGGCAGAGGCGCCAAAATTGTCCGCCCCGATTGCTGGAAACAACCATGGGGGCGGGCCAAAGACTTCAGCCCACCTATGGACTACAAAAGCTACAAGGAAGTAGGTGTGGCAAGGTTTTCCCAACAGCTCTCCTAAGAGAACGGTTACCAGGTCGGACGGGTGTGGTTCTTCTAAGAGACAAAATGGCCAGAATGAAGCTTCACGAATTGATGCAGGAGGTCGAGGCAGAGGCCAGAGCAGCCATAGGCCACCCGGGTCAGGGTCCCGTCCTCACTATAGACGGCAACCCTAAATTCTGGGAAGCGGCGCTGCAAGACCTGAGGGTGAGACTAATGGAGACGACCGAGTGGACGATCTGCAGCTGGAGTGCGGGTCTGGCCAGCCGACTTCACCGGGCTGTCCAGCAGCAACTCACAACTCGCCCCACTCTAGAGTCGGAGTCCCGTTCCTGTTCCATTGCATCACCGGAGCCCACAATCTGCCCTGTCTCATCACCGGAGCCCGTGAACTGCCTTATTCCACCACCAGAACCCACGACCTACCCCGTTTCAGAGCCGGAGCTTGTAACCCGCTCCATTCTAGAACTTGATACCTGTTTGGTTCCTACAATAGAACCTATCACCGGTCTCACTCCAACTAACCCAGAGACTGTGACCTGTTTATCTCCGGAACTGGAGGCCAGATCTGAAACCTCTGAGGCCTACCCGGTTACCGGAGCAGAAACACCACCACCTAACAGTGCTGAAGTAGCAGACGAGGAGGCGGGCAGCGTGGAAGCCCCGCGGGATGACCCCGAGGAGGACTCCACAGCTCCAGAGTCCACCTTTCCGGAAAGCTCCGAACCAGTGTCCCTGCAGCAAAGTGAACCCGATGTGATCGTCGAAGGAGTGGAGGAAGAGGACGACGAGGCCCACAGCAACCCTGAGGACCTCTGCCACACCGGTTTCGAATGGGGAGACGAAGAGGAACCTCTGGCCGAGCAAGGAGCTCGGGTACAGTGGTCGGATGCTGCCGCGACGTCTTCCCCTGGGCCTCTTGTCCGGGTGCCCGTCCAGACGTCCCGCCAGCGTCAAGCCTGTCAGCAACCTACTCATTGCAGCGACTACGTCCACACTCTGTGTCGGTCAGACGACGACGTACGTCGACTCCGCAGTGCGGAGTGGCGGGCCCGAGAGCAGGCCAATATGCAAGCCCGTGCCGAGGCCCATCGTCAACCCCCATTACCTGAGGAACTCCGCAAGACAGGTAGAGTCACCTCGTTTAACCTGTCTATCGGGTGGGGTTTCGCCAGGGAGGAGGGTGTGTATGAGGAGATATTTGTGGGGCGTCGCGATGTAGAACCGCATTTACCTAGAGGACATCCAGACTGCGATCTGTACCGTGGGGACACTATCGCGTATTAACGTCATGCTTGTTATGATGGATGGTTCACCATACGGGTTCGCAATTGTTCTCTACATAAATAACTTTATTTGAACATTGACAATGACTTTGTCCTGAACGTTACCCGCTTTGTACGGAGGCCAGAAGAGCGGCCCAGCGGCAAGCCCTGGACTTACATTAAGGACAGTAGACCGCCCGCCGGGTCCGCAATAGTTAACCTGTTTATACCGGTTTTGTTACTTGCAACAGTTTAAGTCATGCGCCTCCCTAAAAGGGAAGAAAACCACAAGCATACCTGTTATAATAAAAATGTAAAAATTCTCTGTAATGTTCGGGTTTCGTGACACTTGGGGACAAGCGTAATTTCCCAAGGGAGAGTGTGGCGCCCCGCAACGAGTGCATCACAGGAGTGTATTGCATCCCAGACTGCAGATGTAATATTCTCTGACTAAGTAATGACATGGTTAAAACTCAGAGCTCCATACCCTACATGCACATCAGAATAGAGGGCCAATAAGGTCCTGGTGGGCGGAGTGTAGGAGTAGAGGGTGTTAGAAGAGAATGTAGGAGAAGGAGGAAGGAGAAGCAAGTGGTCGGGAGGAACGTAGGATAGGGGGCACTGCACAGTCCCGTGCAGCCCCCCTAGACCACCTACCGGTTGGCGCCATTACCCGGTGCCTCAACAACCGGACTCTGGGCGAACATCTATGGGTCAAAATACACCCGCACCCATCTGCAACCGGATCACTGGTTCCAAAGCTAGCAAGTCGTTTATCACTGCTATGCAAACCAGGAGTGGAGGGACTGCTCTACAGGAGTACCCCACTGCCGCCGCCAACAGAGCCGTCTTGCCTGCGGAGTACCCACCAAAAGGACCCAGGCTACCCCTCACACCGGAACGTACACACCGGCAGGGAAATTTAAGTAGTCCCTTGTACTCGAACTTGGCACACTAAGGCGACATCGGCAACTTACCTAGAACAAGCTTAGAATGGAGGAACACCGCGGAGCTCTGAGACAACACTGGTCTTTGCTAAGTCCACCCAGTTACCTGTATACCATGTATCACCTGCTGGTTACCGTAAAGACCCGTTGCAGAGACTATTGGTGTCCGTGTTTCTTCAGAACTGTTTAATCCCGCGTTAAGAGAAACTAAGCTGCCTCACAACATCTTGTGCAGCTTCTGGCTCCAGGGACTCCCACTCGTCCTGTGGGGAGTGTCCCATCTTGCTGCGTTACATCCCCCAGAGGCCCAAGCAGCGCCGGTGAACTCACCGGAATTCCCGCAGGTGGCGTCACGACAAGAATTAACCCCTTATATGTTCATCCAACTTTATTGATCTGGACCACCGGGCCTACACAGCCTCGGGCGCGGTACCGTGACAGGGAGCAGCGACAGCCCGAGATGTGCACAACGGTGAGTCAACTCCACGACTGGTGACATGGAGGAGGACGAGACGGAACCCAGTGCTGGGAAAGGTATTGACACTACCCTGGAGACCAAGGAGGCCCTCCTCATGCCAGTCAACCCCCCTAGTCCCCTAAGCCCCAGACTTCCTTCATTAATGTGATCATCTCCTTCGTATGAACAAAACGTAGGTGCATGTCACTTAGGATAGCCACCATCTTCTCTGTGCTTGACTTGTAGATGATACCACCAATTGATTAGCTTCTGGGGCAAAGTACACTTTACATGCTCCCATGACCCTTTTTTCATGCACCATCTCACTGGCACATGCTACCACCAAGTCTTCTGGCACATCCACCATGCACTTAAAGACATGCTTCTCAGATTCCTTCAGAGTTTTGTCTGCTCTTTCCTCAGCAGGTGCAGTCAAGCTCTCATCTCCTGATGAGACCTCTGTTTTAGCATTTACTTTTTGAAGGGCTTTTTCCTCTTCCGCACCTTCAGTTTTCTCTTAGGTCCCTACTAGTGATGGGTGAACCCACTGATGTTCGGGCTCAGCGGACCTGCCTGGACTTTTTTTAAAGTCTGAGTTTGGCGCCGAACTTGACTTGATCATGGTTTCCGAACCCCAAACTCAGACTTTAAAGTTATGAGATGGGGCAGGGGAGCTGTAAAAAGTAAGCAGATAGTTATTAAATGGCAGAGATATATTTACTGGTGTCACGCCACTAGTACTTCCAGGCCACTCAATAACTTCCTGGAGATTCACAGAGAATGAGAGTTTCTGTGATTGGCTATTGGAGTAACCTGGAAACTGCCCATACATTCTACATGCCAGAGGTGGGTGTATCAACTGTCTGATCTTGGTGACCTTTGTGGCTTCTCCCTCCATCTGTGCTTTCCAGGATTCCTTCTACTATAGTGCTCTCGACCAACAGATCATCAGTCTTACGTTCATAAATCGTGGAAGACACCAATATAATTTCTTCTGTTTGCTCCTTTTTATCATGAAGCACATCTTTGTCTGAATCTAAACCAGCCATTGTTACTAGTAACATGACTTCATACTCATTTCTGCCCTCTCAGAGTCTGTAGAGGATCCATGTTTTGAATGGAAGCACTAGACACTACATCTTTAATCAGATTCTCAGAGGGTGTAACTTGTCCAGTCTCTGCCTTTCTGGTGACTGGAGGAGGATTTGTACTCTTTGCTCCTTTCTTCTTTACTGCACTCTCTTTCTACTTTATTATTAGAAGCACAGTCTACATTGGAATCATCATCATTCACTCTGGTACCTTGAAAATAACAAGTCCCCACCCAACAAGTTGTTGGCCCCCTTTCTTGGAGCTACCCTGTTTCCAATATTTATACTTTTGGTTATCACTTGCTAAGATGAGAATGCCCACCATTTTCTTTGGTCACCTCTAACTCAGGACTGTCAACTTTAGGAGGCACTAACTCCTCCTTAGTACACGCCAACATACTAGAAGGGCGGGGCCCAGGGGCGTGCCTCGGCCCCTCAGCATACATGGGCCATCTAAGAGGCGCCAAAAAGTCTCCCCGCCCTCTTGCTCTCAAACAACCAAGGGGGCGGGTCGAGCGCCAGCCCACACCAGTTCGGAGCTACAAGAACTAAGCAGGGCACACTGACCCCCTGAGGAAGTCCACTGACGAAACGGCGTCGGGGTAGCCGGGAGCTCTGCACATACAGGTCTGTACCATCATCACCTAGGGTCTCAGTTGATCCCCGTGTGTTGCCATGTCTGAATTAACCCATTATGGGCTGAGGTGAACTGTGGATGGTGGGAGACAGACAGTGTACAAAGGTAGGATAAGTGGATATTTAGTGCTAAGATATTAGAGCAGCACAAACCATAGCCTTCCATTTACTACTAAGAGGGGATTGTAGGTGGAGTACACTGCCTGTCTTTAAGATATCTATT
Organism: Allobates femoralis; assembly: GCA_033576535.1. NCBI lineage: Eukaryota > Metazoa > Chordata > Amphibia > Anura > Aromobatidae > Allobates > Allobates femoralis. The sequence goes on along the minus strand of JARQOC010000002.1, from coordinate 190,098,762 downwards.
CACTAGAATACACAGCCATCACATTGGATTTATGTATTTAGTATGGCATAACTATTGTGTGGATCGGTTGTGATCCCTGGATATGCCTGTATAGTGTATCTCTTAGTGCCATGAGGTACTGAAAATTGTTATTGTAACCTCCTAAAATTTTCCAGACTTGATTGTAATATATGTTTTCATTGTGAGTCCATATTGTATTCTCATATCTAATGTAATGAATTTCTATTGTATTGCTTTTAAGAAAGCTCTTTAATAAAAAGGTGATTTTTAAAGCTATTCCATAGTCCCTTAGGGGTCTTTTTTGATGTAATTAGTAATTGGGAATACACTTCCATGGTGAAGATTTCTGAGTTGTAAGAACTAAGCAGGGTGCGGCCGGAAGCACATACAAGATACCTGGTCAGGCTCCGGACCCGTTACCAAGAACCGGTTGTGAGGCAATGGCTGTACCCAACGTTAAGCAGCTAATACAAGAAATCGAGCAGGCCATACAGATTGACCGTGCTTCCCTGGGTGTGTTGACATTGGAGATGGACGGTGAGGACGGTGCCTTCTGGAGGACGGCCCTTGACGACCTGCGGGCTCAGATCCAGGAGGCCACAGAGTGGACCGTCCGGCGCTGGGGAGCAGAAATGGTGTTCCAGCTAAACCGACAGCGGAGGGCTGCAGCTCAAAGATACCAGGAGCTCTGGGTGATGGTCACTAACCAAACAGACCACCCGGTAACCACCGAACCAGTTGCTGATCTCCGGAACCAGTTAAAGCACCACTTGTGGAGCCCAGAGAAGAGGATGTCGCCGAGGTGGGAGACCTCATACAGTTCTCGGAGGAGCCCGAGCTGACTGAGGAGGAGCCGGAAGAGTACACGAGTGGCCAGGTCGGTGTCGGGGAGGAGGAGAGTCTGGAGGGAGAAGGAGCCTTCGGCGGTACGGAGGAGGCCAGGCCCCGCAAGCTATGGAGGGTCGCGGTACCATCATCAGTAGCAGTGGCCGGAGAGAGGAGAGCAGTACTTTATGCTGATGCGGATGGACACACCTGGCAACCGGTAGGTCGCCCCTGGTTCACCCGACCTGACCCGGACGACGAGGCTGAACAGCACCGAAGGCGTGAGGCTTGGTATGCTAATGAACTAGAGACTCGCCAAGCCCGTGTGACGGCCCGTAATCAGCCCCCACTGCCCCTAGACCAACGTAAGAGGGGGGTAGTCACCACCTTTAACCTTAGCACCGGGTACGGGTTTGCCAAAGAGGAGGGCCTCTACTAGGAAGTACATGTCGGCCGTAGGAACGTAGAGGAACATTTACCGCAGGGCCACCCAGACCGGGACCTGTATCATGGGGATGTGATCTCGTATGAGCGCCACACAGGTCCCCACGGGTGGTTTGCAATCTGGGTCAGCAAGGTTGAGTAGTGAAGAGGTTGATTCGGTATTGCACTGCTGAAAAATGAAAACTGTGCCTTTTAAATTAGTGTTTTTACATAGCCTTGTTGTTTTCCTTTGCAGTACTTGATGGACATTGATCAAGAGACTTGCTACCTGGTCCCAGTTGGGCCAGTAAGGACTAGATTATAGTCACTGTTAAATGCAACGTTATAAGTAGTGCGCCTCCTGCAAGGGAAGAACAAAAATAATCTTATTGTTATACATGTTTAAAGTTACCCGGTTAACCTGTTAATAAAGATCCCATTTATTCCAGGTTTGGTTTAACACCCGCGGACGAGTGTGTTTCACCAAAGGGGTGTGTGGCGCCCCTCTGGCTAGGCGCCACAGGGAAGTACTACACTTTGACAATAAATGTGTTTTTCCCTGTAAGTTGTCAGTTCAGGGTTTAACCTGTAGAGTCTGTACTTGCACACACTTAGGACTAAGCCACTGAGAATAGGGGGACTGGTTATTTAGTAGGTCTCAAAAGGGGGTGGAGCCTAGGTTAGAGCTGTAGAAGCAGGAAGTTAGTGAGACAGTTCAGAAGAGACAGTGCTGGGAAGGCAGTCAGGAAGGACAGGCCTGACAGCACAGCCAGCAGGAGGCAGCCCCATCTTTTAGTGGGGGCCCAGGACAGAAGGCAATGGGCCAGGACTGGTTGAAGCCAGCTGGTCACATTGAGGGAGACATCGGCAACGCGAGAAGCCGAGACGGCCAGAAGTTCAACTCTGACCGCAGACCGACGAGCTGCAGGCCCATAGAAACTGGGTTAGCTGACAGCGCCACAAGGTACCTCGCCCCTCATGACCTAGAACCGGTTCAGGACACTAGAGGGCCAAAATTGCAGTGCCGGCAGGAGGCTTTTCTTACTTGGGCCCCCGTCTGGACCGGTGGAGCACAGACCTTGCCTACTAGCTACAGACCGTGGGACTGGCAGGAGAGCTCTGCGAGGGTGGTAGAGACTGGGAAGAGAGAAGTTAACCCTGATAGACCAAGAGAGAACACCTAGAGACTCCATAAGGGGGACCCTGAGCTGGCAACATCCACCTGGTAAACCAAACTGTACAGTGCTCCGTTTTACCATCTGCCGGTACCTAGTAAAGTGGAGTAAAACTTGAACTGGTCTCCTTTCTTCTTCCCATCGGTGCACGGAGGGCTCAGCACCATCAGCAGCTCATCAGAGGGGTAAGAACTGCAATACCTACAACTCCCCTCATCCACATCCATCACCGTTGCCCTGAGGTAATAGCTCCACCTGTAGGGAGCTGGACTACTCTCTGCTGCACCCACCATCACCTCAGCGGCCGGCTGGCAGCGCCGGTACCATATTGCGGGGAGGGAGAGAGAGAACAGAAGAGAGGCAGAGAGAGAATGCTCCTGAGGCTGGCTGCAATTTTCAGTGTGGGGGACCCAGAAGGCTTGGGCCTCACCATGCTGAAAATTCCAGCCTCAGCTGCCTGGGTTACCTTGGCTGACAATACAAAATACGGCAGAGCCCACGATAAATTTTTTTTAATTATTTAGTTAAATAATTGAAAAAATAAGGATTCCACTGTATTTTTCATTGCCAGCAAAGCTAACACTCAGTGGCGAATTATAATGAGGTCAATCTGAGTGGTAGCCCAGGGAACCAGTGTTGTGGGGGGGCCCAGCAGCCCAGGGTAAAATTGCCCCATTATAATCTGCCACTGACTGTCTCATCCGCACCATACTCCGCACCGCTACAGCCCTGCCCCCTCTTCCTCCCGCACGTCATGACATAGACGTGTGGGAGGACGTTGCTAAAAGACCGCATGTCCTGCTTGAAATTCTGCCTCGTCCAATCATGTGATCCCCAGCCGGAATGTCATATCCGGTCCGGTGGATTGTGGGGGGTGATTACATGGTAATGGCCAGCATCAATGTGCGCACTGCGCATGTGCCGGAGCTATACCACGTGATCAGCCCCTACAATGCACCGGACCAGATAAGATGTTCTGGCTGGCGCATCACATGATCAGGGGAGGCAGGTTTTTTGAGTAGGAGGAGGCACAGCAGAAGAAATGAGGATGCCTAGTGGGGCATACGGAGACAGAGTGAGGTGGGAAGAATTCAGATTCTCTGCTGTGCACTTTGTTGTTGCATCCCTGATAAAGAGGTCAGGACGATCTCGAAACGTGTTGGAATAAAGAACTATTATTTTAAGTGTCTGGGGCCCCAAGGGACTTGGTACTCAGGTCTCGGGCGGTCAGTTGCAGGGGATGTCACGGGTGGTCCATGCCCGAGCCTGTGCCCTTGGGTGACAATAAAAAGGGGTATATTTACAGGGATTGGAGTTGTCAGTCGTGACGCCACCTGTAGGTTCCGGTGAGGACACCGGTGCTGCGTGGGCCTCTGGGGTGATGGGCGGCTGCAAGATGGAGTGGGCTCCCTACAGGAGGAGCGGGGTCCCCGGGGCTAAGGGTTATGATGGTGGAGTAGGGCAGCACAGTCGTTGCTGCACAGGGTTGAAGAAGGGGAGCGCAGTCGGTGTGGTGCAGGATGAGTTGAAGGAGAGACACGCACACATTAAAGTCTTTTGGTACCTTTACTGATGACCAGTTGCAGGTAGACACGTCCGGAATGAAGGAAAACACCTTAGGACCTCCACAGCGAGTAGGGTTGTAGGCCTCCTTATTCTGTTCTCCTGTTCTGAGTCGGGCAGGTATGGAACCTAACCGGACCATTACTACTCTCTCTACACACCTGTGTTGCTGCACTGAGGGCTCTCTCATGGGTCACCGCCGTCTCTCTTCCCGCAGTCCCTGGCTCTCAATTGTTGGTGCTGCGGGTGTCCGGGGAGCTAAGCCTCCTCAGGATGCTGGCTTCTCTGCAGGGTCTATCTCCTCTGTTCCCTGCAGATTCGGGCTCCAGTGACCGGTGTTCTGGTTGGGTGAGCTGGAATAGCTCCTCTGCCCCACGGTAAAGTGTTCCTTGCCTCTGCCTTCGATTCCTACTCTTTGGATCCTCACATTAACTTTTGTGTGTACTGGTTTGGGCCTAGCATGGCTCAGTTCAGCTCACTAGTCTCTGAGCTACCTTACAGCTCTTCTAGTGTCTGCACACTGTGTCTAACTCTGCCCCCAGGACCTGTATTTATAGGGGGTAACTGGCTTAAGGCAACCAGTTGGGCCCCCCCTACAGGCCTGGGGTGGAAGGTGTTGGGTGCAAGAGGGTTACCCGCGGTGGAAAATCCTTCAGTGTCCTAGGGAAGCTTGCGGTTACCTGGTACAGGGTGCCACATAAGCATAGAGGAAGTTCGTCATTATAGACAGCAGCGCAGATCTAAAAATATTTTTGTCCGTTTCTGGAGTCGTTATTACTCAAATAGGAACATTACACAAGGAAGGGGCCCAGCATGGACAACGTTATACCAGTATGGGGGATATTATACCATGACGGGGCCAAGAATGTGGGATTCTACCCTCCGCTGGTGACATAGACACTGCCACCACCCTATACAACACCACAATAACGAACGCCCTCGACCTAGCCGCTCCCCTCACATTCCACGCTCCATGCACTAACAGGCAACCCTGGCACATGACCCTCACTAAAAACCTAAGACGGGCGTCCAGGGTCACCGAGAGGAGATGGAAAAAGTCCCGCACCTACGAGCACTTTGCTCTGTTCAAACGATCCCTCACTGACTTCAAGACGGCACTTGCTACTGCAAGCAAGCCTTCTTCTCATCCCTAATAACCTCTCTGTCCCGCAACCCCAAACAGCTCTTCAAAACTTTCAACTCCTTACTCCGCAAGCCTGCTCCTCCCCCCTCTCCCCTCATCTCTGCTGAAGACTTTGCGACCTTCTTCAATGAGAAGATTGACAAGATCAGAAACAGCTTTGGCCCACTTTACCCACAACTCCCCCTCTCACCTACACTGCCCTCCTCCTCCATTAGCCACTTCCCCCCTGACTCACCGTGGCTGGGACTCCGAGGAACAGGCGTTTCTTCTTCCTCCTTGTCACGGGAACCGCGCCTGCCGGTAGTGGGGCCCGGTGGTCCGGATTCAAAAAGATGTCGTTGGTTGAATAGATTAAGGGGTTAATTGTTTCGTGACGCCACCTATGAGTGTTCCGGTGATGTCCACCGGCGCTGCTTGGGCTTCCGGGGGATGGAATGCAGCAAGATGGAACGCTCCCCACAGGCTGAGCGATAGTCCCTGGAGCCAGGAGCTGCACAAGATGTTGTGAGGCAGCTGCAGTTACCTTAGTGTGCGGAGAGAGACAGTTCTCCGCGGTGTTCCTCCATTCTAAGCTAGTTGTGTTGCCGTGGTTGCCTTGATGTGCCAGATCGGGTACAAGGAGGCTGCTTCAATTGCCCTACCGGGGAATTCTGGCCGGATTTGTGGGGAGCCTTGGGTCCTTTGGTGGGTACTCCGCTGGCTAGACAACTCTGTGTGTGCGGCGGTGGTGAGGTGCTCCTGTAAAGCGGTCCCTCCACTCCTGGTTTGCATGGCAGTGATAAACGACTCCCAGTGACCCGGTTGTAAGGGGGCACAGGGATGTTTTGACCCGTATGCATTCGCCCAGGGTCCGGTTGTTGTGGCACCGGGGTAATGGCGCCCAACCGGGGTGATGGCCAGGGGGCTGCACGGGACTGTGCAGGCCCCCTCTCCTAGGTTGCAGAGCTTGTTCTTTTTGCTCCCTTTTCCTACGTGGCCAATTCAGTTCTCCTTCTACACACTACCACTACACTCCGCCCACCAGGACCTTATTGGCCCTCTATGCTGATGTACATGTAGGGTATGGAGCTCTGAGTTTTAACTGTGTCATTGCCTAGTCAGAGAATATTTCTGCTGTCTTGGCTGCAATACCCTCCTGTGACACACTTGTTGCGGGGCGCCACACCCCCCGTAACTGAAGACCAACTCTCCTCCCTCCTGTCGAAATCACACCTCACCACCAGCGCCCAGGACCCGCTCCCATCCCACCTCATTCCCAACCACACCTCCATTTTCATCCCAGCCCTCACCCACCTCTTCAAACTATCACCACTGGCGTTTTCCCCTCGGCCTTCAAACACACCCTAATCACGCCCATCCTTAAAAAAGCCTCCCTCGACCCTACCTCTGTCGCCACCTATCGCCCCATATCTCTTGTCTCATTCGCCTCTAAGCTACTCGAACAGCACGTCCACTCTGAACTGTCCTCTCACCTCTCCTCCTGCTCCCACTTTTACCGCCTACAGTCTGGCTTCCGACCCCTCTACTCCACCGAAATAGCCCTGACCAAAGTCACCAACGACGTACTTGCCGCCAAGACCAAACGCCACTACTTCATCCTCCTCCTCCTTGACCAGTCCACTGACTTCGACACGGTTGACCACTCCCTTCTTCTCCGGATCCTGGAATCCCTCGGCATCACCCACCTTGCCCTCTCTTGGATCTCTTCATACCTAGCAGACCGCACCTTCAGTGTCTCCCACTCCCACACCTCCTCCTCGCCCTACCCCCTTTCTGTCGGAGTCCCCCAAGGTTTGGTTCTGGGACCACTACTTTTCTCCATATACACTCTCGGCCTAAGGCAACTCATTGAGTCCCACGGCCTCCAGTACCACCTCTACGCCGACGACAACCGAATCTACTTGTCCGGCCCCGACATCACCTCCCTACTCTCCAAAATCCCATAATGCCTTTCCGCCATCTCATCCTTTTTCTCTGCTCGCTTCCTTAAACTCAACATGGACAAAACTAAATTCATAGTCTTCCCCCCAAGAAATTCCCCCCCACTTCCCAACCTATCCATCTGTGTCAATGACTGCGCCCTCTCCCCAGTCTCCCAAGCCAAGTGCCTCGGGGTAATCCTTGACTCCTCCCTATCCTTCAAGTCCCACATCGAAGCCATTTCCACATCCCTCCGGCTCCAGCTTAGAAACATCTCACGGATCCACTCCTTCCTTACCCACGACACCGCTAAAACACTTATTCATGCCCTCATCATCTCCCGCCTTGACTACTGCAACCTCCTTCTCACTGGCCTCCCATCCAACTCCCTCACACCTCTCCAATATATCCTCAATTCCGCTGCTCGACTAATCCATCTGTCCCCCCACTACTCCCCTGTCTTTCCCCTCTGCGAAGCCCTTCACTGGCTCCCCGTCTCCAAGACATCGCAGTTCAAAACACTAACCATGGCATACAAAGCGATACACACCCTGTTCCCACCATACATCTCCGCCTTGGTCTCCCGATACCTACCCTCACGCAACCTACGTTCCTCCCAAGAACTCCTCCTCTGCTCCCCCCTCATCTCCTCCTCGCACAACCGCGTTCAGGACTTCGCCCGGGCATCTGCCATACTCTGGAACTCCCTGCCCCAACACGTCAGACACTCTCCGACCCTGAGAAGCTTCAAGTGTCACCCGAAGACTCACCTATTCCATCAAGCCTACAACCTGCCATGAGACCCAGGCGACCTACCAGTAACTGACACTCCCCCAGCCTACTGTATCCCCACCCGCCACTCGTAGACTGTGAGCCCTTGTGGACAGCGTCCCGTCCTGTATCTATATGCCCTGATTGTCTAGAGTTATTGTAATTGTGCTTGTCTCCCCTATCCTCATGTAAAGCGCCAAGGAACCTAATGGCGCTATATAAATAAATAATAATAATAATTCTCCAGTGTGGGGAGCGGGAAGACATTGCAAGTACATGATTTGCATACCTCTGTCCACATTCTGACATATCTGGCCTCACTTAATACACTTACATTTAGCAGGACAGTGCTCATCTAGTGTATGCAAGTCATATACAGTACTTACGTTCACCTGCCCAGGAGCTCCTGACGCCGGCACCGGAGAATCTTGACACTACATACTATGGGGATTTACTAGTCTGCTGTCATATAGAGTGATTGCAGACTTGTACCCCAAGACCAGACAACTTCTTTAAATGCATCTCTTCCTCTGTATAATATGTTGCAGGACAGGGAAGAGTTAGGTGTGGCGCCCCTGCGTTCAGGAGGCCACAAAGGTAACTGCAGCCAGGCAGGTAGGACTACAGTTGCACAACAACACCCTCACTGCCCACACAACCCACGTACAGTAGATGGCAGCATCCAGCCCTGAGCTTGGAGACTCTAGGCAGGCAAGGGGTGGTGGATTTAGAGGAGTGGGTTGGGTACACACGTAGTCAGGTGACTGACAGTAGAAATAGTGAAGGGGGGACCCTCCTACCAATGAGAAGCTGGTGGGAGAAGAAACGGAAATCGTCATCAGGAGGGGGCGGAACGAGCAACCGGAAGAGAAGCAGTTGCCATTGCAGTACACGAGGATGGAAGCAGAGAACACCCAGGAGAGCGCCATAGAAGGAAGACCACGAGTGATCCCGGAGGGCCCACGGAGCGAACCGGTGGAGGAACCCGGCCAGGGAGAGACCTTGTGTGACCAGAGCGAGATGGCAGAAGGTGGCAGAGAACGTCCCCACGTCCAAGACACCCGGCGAGGTGTGCTGCGGCTGCTACCCCAGCAGATGACACAGGCCCAGGAGGAGCATCGGACCCGGATCCACATCGATATTGAGCACTGCCAAGCTTATGAGACTCTGTCCATACAACCCGGCTGGGTTGGAGCTGCACATGACCGCGCTGAGAGCGAGAAGGAATGCCATACCGCGACTTTGGTGGATCTATCTGTACCACGTGCTGCATCGCGTCCTGCAAAGAAGGAAGCCGACACACTAGGAGCCCTACCGGAGGGATATCTGCCGTTACCGCAGCCCTTGATCCCGGCACATGCGACACTAGAGGTGAGAGGGGAGCAGCTCCGCTGCAGGTGGGAGTGAGATAAGAACTGTGACGACCTAATGGGCTTCTTAGGAGATGCAGATAGTGAAGTGGGTCCTGCAGAATTGATTACCCGCGAGGAATACATCCGTAGATGTGTAAAAAAGTGGGAAAAGGAAGAAACAGAACGGCAAGTGCAGAAGCAGATTATGATCGCTCATGCTAAAGAGGCCAAAAATATCGCTAGGAAAGATAGAGAAATTCAAAGATCCCCACGGCATAAAGGGAAAATTGTAAAAGTCATAGAGGAAAGAGGTTTTGCCTTTGCGCGTGAACCTGGCACTAGACAAGACATCTTCATTAACAAAAGAGAGATGGAAGAACAGTTGGCATCAGACCAGCCAGACAGGCAAGTTGAAGTTAGAGAATGGGTATCTTACCATATAGTTGAAGGTGAACGTGGCCCATATGGCATAAAGGTTAAAAGACTGTGCTTAGAGACTGCAGAAGAAGATGACATCCCAGCACTAGAGTATCCAGAATCCAACACTGATCCAGAAATGCCCCAGTACAAGGATACGGCAGTTAACACGGATGCTGTTACCATACACGAGACTGTTACATCCAAGTCCATGACGGATGCTATTACCCAGACCCCGGAAAGCTACTTGCTGATAGCTGCATTACAGAATCTGGAAGTGTACCCCAGAAGGAGGACATCGCAGATGTTACCGTGGAAGCAGCAGGCGAAAGAATGAAAACACAGGTTCTGCATCCAGGAAGAACAGAAGAGGAAACTGTAAGTGTGAATGAGGTGTAATCCTTACTGTCCCCATCCCATACCTGAATGAATGCTAGCTTTCCCCTGTTTGTTTTATGTGTCATGAACAATAGAGATCAAGGACAATGACTTGATACGAACTTCCCTTGTATATAGTTGAGCACCTTTGTGTGCTCCCCTTTGGTTTTAAGACCAGTTTTTGCACATGAGAGGTAGTGCATGAGACTTTGAACTTTGAACCTTGAACTTTGAACTGTTTTTGAAAGTTTTTGCACTTTTTGAAGAAGAAGAATGTTTTATACTTTTTGCAAGAAAGTAGAGTTTATATGTGTTTTAGCTACAGGAAAAAAAAGTGAATGCGTTGTAGCATTAGACCCGGCGGAGGTCCAGAAGGGTAGAGATGAGTATGTACCCATGCACTTGTTTATAGTTAACTTAAGGAACGTTTAAGAAGACTCGAACCTCCCGGATGGGAAGAACCAAGAATGCTTACTGTTTAATGTTGTTTGAAAAGTAAAAATGTTTTCAGGGGGATCCATGACGGGCAGCGCGGGGATGCGCTGGTTTAACTCCGGGAGAGAGTGGCGCCCCTGCGTTCAGGAGGCCACAAATGGAACTGCAGCCAGGCAGGAGGAAGGAGTCAGTAGGCCCAGGGTGCCAAGCAGCAAAGACACAGACCAGCAGCAGGCTGAGGAACACGGCACAGGCCGAGAGACAGCAGTAGGCTGAGGTAGGCTGAGCAGTAAAGACTGAATCACACGTCCTGGAAGAGTGAAGGTGTAGGAGCGCAGAATCTGTACCGAGCCAGTTCGAGCCGGAGGAGAGAGAAAGCCCGTCCGAAGCCAGATCCCCAGGAGTGTGAGAGGAAAGAGAGGGACGGTGATATCCGGGCCCTAGAACTACAGCCGAGACGACAGACTGCAGGCGGAGTAGCCCTCCTATGACACTGGAAGACACAGTAGAGAGAGCCTGGTAGAGCCTCACATGGGAGGACTGCTGGAGGCTGGGCTGAGTAGAGTGTCGGCTCTAAAGGGGACCGTAGTTTTACCCGGCATCCCCAGACAACCGAAGGGGGACCACAGCTACACGCTAGGGTCCCTACCCCAAAGGACAGGCAGCTCAGTGACAAACAGGAGGACCCACAGGGGCCCGAGTCACCGCCATACTGTCCGGAGTCACGCACAACCAAGTGAACCCAGAGAACGTTAACAGCCCGGAAAGGGCACAGAGACAGAGTGAGGGGTCACAGAGAGAGAGGCTTGGCTGCAGGGAGTAAAAGGAACCCCGGAGGGGAAAGTGTGCCCGTGTACCGAGACTTGTAAGAACTGTAACTGAAGTGTAAACTGTACTGAAGAGCTTTGAAAGTAAACACGGAAAACCCTGAATCTGCCTCACTCGTCTGTCTCTATCTGCGTACCATTCCCTCCATACAGGATTATAACAGCCGCAACCTGCAGAGCCACAGCCTGTCAGCTCCAGCACCGAGGGAGGATTCCTGCAGCATCTGGCTAGTAAGTGAATTGCACTCAGCACCAAGCTTGCACACTACACAATAGACTCTAACCAACACTGCCCCGGGGAACACAGTTCTACCCACTGGAACTATTCCACCTACGCTGCCATTGCATCATCCCCGGAGGTTCTGCAGCAGCGGCGGCCCCATCACTGGTCGCACATAGTGGATGGCGTCACGACTGACAATCCCCTGTAAATATTTCCCTAATTCATCGTAGAGCCCGGGACACGGTCCGGACCAGGACCACCCGTGACTTCCCCAGTAGCAGACCGGTCCGGTACCGAGTACCCCTCGTCCCAGTGGGCCCCACATAGCCTTTCAAGTTTTTAAGCTCTAGTGGAACTAAAGGATCATCTCCTTAGTTACAGTATAGCACAGAGAAAAGTGATCTCCATAAGATAGGTGATAACTTACTGATTTCTAGGGGCCCTACCACTGAGACCTGCACAGACTAGTAATGGGAAATTTTAAAACCCGGGTGACTCCATTTCCTTTCATTCTCTACAGCTCTGTAGGAGAATACTGAGCACAGCGCTCAAGAGCCCCATACGGAATGAATGGAGCACAGTCTGAGTATGAACGCAGCTGTTCCACTCCAACAGGGGTAAAAGTGCCCCTGTCCTGTCAAGCAGTGCGGATTCCAGCAGTCAAATGCCCATTGATCACTATGTTGTCACTAAACAACCTTTTAAAAGAGACTCTCAGCACAGAATGACTGTTCAAATTGATGCTTACAGGCGGAGCCAAGCATTTAAGTGCAGCTTCCCACCTGCTTGTTTTTCCTTTATTTCCACCCTCAACCTCTTCATTGATCGATGGCTCTCACTTCATTGAGCCAAAAATAGGCTGAGATAGAGGGAAAACAAGCTGTTAGGCTGGGTTCACACTTGCGCCTGCATACAAATCACACAGGCAAATGAATGGGAGCGCATGGTCTTGCGCAATCAAGCACAGCACCGTGCGTCCCCATTATAAACATAGGGCTTGCGGTGGCTGCTCTCATCTTGCGGATCCTCTCCAAAGGATGCTGCGGAGGGGTCCGCAAGTGTGAACCCAGCCTTAGGAAGGTGCACTTAAAGGGGTTGTCAGGTCTGAAATGCTAATTCTGCAGTCACTTTATCTGCAGTCGCTCTTCTGCAGAATTATCATTTTAGACCGGACAACCTCCTTAAATGATTAGCATATCATACCTTTTATTGTTTTCCACAGTTATCCTGCTGACACAGACCCTTTTAACCTGTGGGTAGGTGATAACTTCAAATGTTGGAAATAATTGTCTAAAGGGACACTGTCATATCATTTTTCAGTATGATACTAATATTACCCTTAAATAGTGCCTGTGCAGATTATTGTATCGATTGTAGTTTCCATGTTATCAGTATTGTCAGACACTGCAGGGAGCTCCTGGGTTAGTCCTCTCTACTATAACCAAACAGGAATAGTCCTGTGCTGTATAAACTGTCATGTAATTATGCACTCCCTCTAAGCAGCTCTCTCCTCCCTCCTCCTTCCTCCCTTTGCTCTCAGACAGAGTGCAATTGACGCACCCTAGGGTATGGAAACTCGGGTATCTGGGCCCTCTGCTGCGGTTGGGATGTCACTGGTGGCCGGCCCAGACCCATGGCCCTAGTGCTCAGCTTTAAAAAGGGGGTAGTTGAAATGGGAATAAAGTTCAACTTCACGTGACGCCACCTGTGGTATCTGGTGACTACACCAGTGCTGCGTGGGGTCTCTAGGGATGATGGATGGGCAGCTAGGTGTTAATGCTCCCCACAAGCGGAGCTGGATCCCTGGGGAGTTTGGTAATTATGATGAGGGATAGAGCAGGGATTTGGCCGGGCTGTTAAATAACAGGACAGTCTCTGTGGATGGCAGGGGCATGGGTAAGGAACCGACACACACACCACTGGTTGTTTCTTCACCTTTTACTGGTGGAATTGCACGTAAACATCCAGGGCACTGCTGGGTGTTCAGGAAGCACTTCTGGGTCTCCACAATGAGTGGGTATAAGGACTCCTTGTTTCTTTTCCCGTATGTGTGAAGCCCCTCCCCCGTGTGAAACTTGGCTGGCCTCCTCTGCTCTCCTATCACCTGTATTATCGCAGGGAAACCTTCGATGGACTACCGCTATTCCTCTCTCCGCGGTGCCTGGCTCCCTGGTTGGTGAATGCACAGATGCCCGGGAGACTGAAATCTCCACGGTAGACCGGTATTCTCTACTGGGCCAGGTGCTCTCCAGTAGACACGGACTCCGGTGTCCAGGGTGCTGTTTGGAGTGAACCTAACGATGGCTCCTTGGTCCCCACTTTGCTCTCTCTTCTCTCCTTGCCTTCCGACCCCACTCTTGGGCCCTGCAGGACTACTTCAAAGGCTTATCAGGGTCACTGGCTCGGGCCTAGCGCAGCACCAACCACCAGGGCGTCTTCACAGCTTTTGTAGCGTTTGCACACTGTAACTAACTCCGCCCCCAGCACCAGTTTTATAGAGAATCTTGCCTAAGGGCAGCAAGTCAGGCCCCCCCTACTGTGCTGGGGTGGAAGATGTTGCTTGTGTCTGCGTACCCACTGTGGAAATCCATCTGTGCTGTAGGTGAGCCTGTGGTTACCTATGTGAGCAGGGCGCCACACAATGTCAGGTTTCACTTACAGGAGGTCTATTCAGTTGAAATCACCACGGAGGTAGAGAGCTATTACAGATCTGCCTTACCTAGACTTTATTTGTTTCTGTAAAGCAGATATCATGCTGTTTCTGTGTTGTACTTGACCTCTTGTGATGCTGCAAACATGGAGCAGAGAGGAGGATACAGCACCCATCCCCAGTGATCTCCTGTGCAGTGATGCGGTGTGAATATGTGACATGCATATTATTCATACTATGGGGAGTGGACAGCAGATCATTCACTGTGCATAATTCATTGAGTGACAGATGGAATGAATCTCTTTATTTGAAGTTTACAGAAGATAGGAGGGAAATATAAGTAAACGACATGTATCAATAGAGAGAGCTTAGAGCGAGGAATAAGAAAATGATACCAGTTACATATGGATTTTTGACCTTACCGTTTTCCTTTAAGACCTATTACAAAGGGCATACTTGCAGTTTAAGTGGCCGGAAGCTCATGGACATGACAGGGGGCAGAGCTGAAAGAGTGGGCATCAGCACAGTGGGCAGAGAAGCAGTGACACAATGGGTGTGACCTAGTGCCCAAAATTGATCGGTGTGAGCTCACATGTAGCGGGCATGACTGCTCCGATGTTGTGGGTGTGACTGACCAGACTGCACTGATATGAGGGCGTGTCATCGGTTTTCATAAAGTAAGGAAATAAGCATTATTTCTTAAATTCATTTAGTCATAGAGTTGTTTAGAATAGAAGCTGGGATATGGAGGTAAAACCCCCACATGGGCAAAGTCCCCCTTGCTTAACAAGCTTATAATCGACTGCATAATAAAACATAATTAACATGGCTTATTTGGTGGGCGAGGCCTGGAAGGATAGTACATTGTATAGAAAAATTACATTATGCAATCCATTACAATCTTAAATTATACAAGGTTTTGCCCTTCCCCATGCACCCACCCAGGGCTGACTCCAGGTTTTTGTGGGCCCCGTGCGAAAGAGTCTCAGTGGGACCTCTTAACACATACCACAATTCATAATTATAATATATAATCTTTGGGATATTTTTATGTATATGATACAATGCCCGTAAATATAATCCCCCTATAATCACCCATTGTGCACTCTCTCCCCATGTACTCTATCTGCCCCCATGGGCTGTCTCTCTCCCCCCTGTACACTGTCTATCTCTCCTCTTGTACTGTCTTTCCCCCTGTACACTGTCTCTCTCCCCTTGTGCACTGTATTCTCCCCTCTTGTGCTGTCTTTCTCCCCCCTGTGTGCTGTATTCTACCCTCATGTGCTGCCTCTCTCCCCTGTGCACTCTTCTCCCCTCCTGTAGTGTTTCCTTCACCGCTGTGTGCTGTCTTTTCTCCTCCTGTACTATCTCTCTCCCCTATGCACTCTCTCTCTCCCCCGTGCGCTGTCTTCACCCCTCCTGTGCTATCTCTCCCCCTGTGTGCCGTCATCTCCTCTCCTGTACTGTCTCTATCCTCCTGTTTTTCTACCCTGTGTGCTCTTCTCCATCCTATGTGCTCTACTCTCCGTGTGCTCGTCTCCCCTGTGTACACTTCTTCCCCTTTGTGCTCTCTTCACCCCTGCACTTTCTCTTCACCCCCTGTGCACTCTCTACGCCCTCTGTTTGCTTTTCTCCCCTATGTACTCTTCTACTCCCCGTGTGCTCTTCTCCTCCAGTGCACTGTCTTCTCCCCATGTGCTTTTCTACTTCTGTGTGCTGTCTTCTCCTCCAGTGGACTGTTTTCTTCCCCGTGTGCTCTCTTCTCCCCCTATGTGATTTCTTTTCCCCCTGTGCAATCTCTTCACCCCCTGTGCAATTTCATCCCCCTGTGCAATTTCCTCCCTCTGTGCGCTCTCCCCCTGTGCGATCTCCTCTCCTCCTGTGCAATCTCCTCTCCCTCTGTGCGATCCACTCTCTCCCACTGTGTGATCTCCTCACCTCCTATGCAAAGTAAGCCCCAGGATGTGCACATGATGGGGATGTCACAATCACACTGGAGTGCACAGATCATGAGGACAACAAAAGTCTTCCTCCCCCCCTGTGCTCTATCTTGTTGTGTGCTGTCTTCCCCCTTGTAGTGTCTCCCCATCTCTACATTCGTGCGTGTGTGCTTTGTTCGATGGTGATTGCAGGGATCAGCACCGCCCTGCAGGTGACATCACAGGTCTCTGCTGCAAGCTTATTACTATTCATAAGCCGCAGCAGTCAGGACACTGGGAAGAACACATGCACATGGTGGGGAGGGAGAGATGGTTACCCCGGGCCAGAAACATATACCAGCGACACTGTCCAGTAAGAGGTGCGGACGGTGTCCCTTACAGTGAGTGAGCCCTCCTGTTTGTTCAGGGCCATGGCATTTGCCCAGGTATGCCGGCTGCTGATGCCAGCCCTGAAACCACCCCACCTGAGGGTCTTACCCCCAGATCCCTGCCACTATTCTAGACAACTGTATGATTTAAGAAAATATGTTTATTTCCATACTTTATGACAATCGACAAATCGGTGATCAGTCACACTCATAATATCGGAGGAGTCATGTCCTCAACATGTGAGCTGATGCCCATCAATTTTGGACGCTTGGTCACAACCATTGTGTTCATGCTTCTCCGCCAACTGTGCCAAAGCGATGATTCCCACTTTCTTAGCTCCAACCCCTGTCACGGCCATGAACTTCTGGATGCTTCTGGATGCTTAAACTGCAAGTATGCCTTGCAAACGTACTTCATTTTTTATTTCAGATAGAATGTCACAAAGAAAGAAATGGTCATGAAGGAGTACAATGTCTTTGCATAGGCAAAACATTACAGTAATAGCTCTTCCAGTAGTATCTGTGCTTTAGGGCTCGCATTACACTCACACCAACATTATCCAATGAGGCAGTGTTTTGTGAGTTTTCCTTCAACTGTAATTGGGCCAAGGAAGAAAAAAATCGCAGCATGCTGGATATGGCCACATATGTTGGAAGAGACTCACTAATAAAAGTTTATGGGTGCAAGAAAAAACGAATGGTACACGGACTATATGTATATTGTCCATTTTTAAGGGAAACATTACCATTCTGTAGCTTGGAACACTGTAAAGGCTCCTGTAAATACTTGTAGAATAATAGTTTCTGAAAAAAGAATGTATCATAAGGATGCTAGGTGAGAAAAAATGTGCACACTCACATGAGATAAGTAGGACATGCGGAATGACATACGCAGGACATATGGAATGACATATGCAGGACATTCGGAATGACATACGCAGGACATACAAAATGACATACGCAGGACATACGGAATGACATACGCAGGAGATACGGAATGACATATGCAGGACATATGGAATGACTTACGGAATGACATACACATGATATACGGAATGACATATGGAATGACATACACAGGACATACGGAATGACATACACACGATATACGGAATGACATACGCAGGACATACAGAATGACATACGTAGGACACACGGAATGACATATGGAATAACACACATGATATACGAAATGACATATGCAAGACATATGGAATGACATACGCAGGACACACGGAATGGCTTAGGGAATAACACACGATATACGGAATGACATACGGAATGACAAACACAGGACACACGGAATGACTTACGGAATAACATACACACAATATACAGAATGACATACGGAATGACATACGCAGGACATACAGAATGACATACACACGATACACGGAATGACATATGCATGACATACGGAATGACAAACGCAGGACATACGAATGACATATGGAATAACATACACACAATATACAGTCTGACATATACAGAACATACGGAATGACATACACAGGACATACGAAATGACATACACACGATATACGGAATGACATACACAGGACATATAGAATGACATACACAGGACATACGGAATGACATATGCAGGACATATGGAATGACATACGCAGGAAATACGGAATGACATAAGGAATGACATACGCAGGACATACGGAATGACATACGCAGGGCACACGGAATAACATGTGGAATACCATACACACGATATATGAAATGACATATGCAGGACATATGGAATGACATATGCAGGACACACGGAATGGCTTAGGGAATAACATACACATTATATACGGAATGACATACGCTAGACATACAGAATGACATATGCAAGACATATGGAATGACATATGCAGGACATACAGAATGACATACGCAGGACATACAAAATGACATACTCAGGACATACGGAATGACATACGCAGGACATATGGAATGACATACGCTAGACATACAGAATGACATACGCAGGACATACGGAATGACATACGGAATGACATATCCAGGACATACGGAATGACTTACGGAATGACATACACATGATATATGGAATGACATATGGAATGACATACACAGGACATACGGAATGAAATGCGCAGGACATACGAAATGACATACACATAATATACGGAATGACTTACACACGATATATGGAATGACATACGGAGGACATACAGAATGACATACACAGGACATACGGAATGACATATGCAGGACATACGGAATGACATATGGAATGACATACGAATGACATACACATGATATACAGAATGACATACGGAATGACATACACACGATATACGGAATGACATACAGAATGACATACACATGATATATGGAATGACATACAGAATGAAATACACACGATATACGGAATGACATACACAGGACACCCGAAATGACATACACACGATATACGGAATGACATACGGAATGACAAACACAGGACACACGGAATGACTTACGGAATAACATACACACGATATACAGAATGACATACGGAATGACATACGCAGGACATACAGAATGACATACACACGATACACGGAATTACATATGCATGACATACAGAATGACAAATGCAGGACACACGGAAATGACATATGGAATAACATACACACGATATACAGTCTGACATATGCAGAACATACGTAATGACATACACAGGACATACGAAATGACATACACACGATATACAGAATGACATACACAGGACATACAGAATGACATACACAGGACATACGGAATGACATATGCAGGACATATGGAATGACATACGCAGGACATACGGAATGACATAAGGAATGACATACGCAGGACATACGGAATGACATACACATGATATATGGAATGACATATGGAATAACATACACAGGACATACGGTATATGGAATGACATATGGAATAACATACACAGGACATACGGAATGACATACGCAGGACATACAAAATGACATAAACATGATTTATACGGAATACCATACACACGATATACGAAATGA
>JARQOC010000002.1:189904398-190079234 GCA_033576535.1 Allobates femoralis | reverse complement strand
AGCCCGATGACCAAAAAATGGTCCCGAACGGTTTGTAACAAGCAGCGATCTCACAGCAGGGGCTCGATTTCTGCTAAGTGTCACACAAAGCGAGATCGCTGTTGAGGTCGCTGTTACGTCACAAAATTTGTGACTCAGCAGCGATCTCACTAGCGATCTCGTTTAGTGTGACGGGAGCTTTACAGTTAAGAGGTTGCCTGGGTGGGATCTTATTAAGAGGTCATCAACGCTGGCACAGTCCTCTCTGCCTTCTCCTTGTGTGCCCCTCCCCCTCTGTGTCTGCTGCCGCCACTACTTCTGCTAGCTCTGCCCTCCTCTTCTGCGCCTGCTCTGTGTGACCTCAGGAGCAGAAGAGGAGGGCAGACCCAGAAGAAGAGGAGGCGGCGAGAGGGACGCCCAAAGGGACTAATAGCAGCCCTTACTTCATTATCATAGGAGGCAGTAAGTTTATAAAACCTTTTAAAACACATTCACAGCTCACATTTAGGAGAGAGAGGGATAGTTAGGCTGCTTTCACGTTACGAATTACTGCCTGTCCGTGGCATCCGAGTTTGAAGGGCGATCCCATGGACAGGCACGAATTCACACAGATCCTTGCAATCGGATGGCAAATAGCCATCCGATCCGATTCTATGCAGGATCCGTGTGGATCCTACGGTCCCCTGTCTGTCCCTGCTCCTGCCTCCTCCATCTTCTTCCCTCCCTCTATTCTATTCTGTCCCCTGGCTCCTCTATCCTGATCTAATCCCTATCCTGTCCCCTGTTCTCTTCCCTGTGTGTTAAAAAAAAAAAAAAAAACTCCTCCATCAGGGCTGAAGGACCTGAGAGCCGGTCACATGACACGTCAGCTGACCGGCTCTGTGACATCACCACAGGCTCTTCAGCCCCGATGGTGACGCATCCTGGGAGCCAGTGACAAGGCGATGTATCCTCCGGGAGGAGTTCTTCTTTTTTTTAAACACACAGGGAAGAGAACAGGGGACAGGATAGGGATTAGAACAGAATAGAGGAGATGAGGAGGAGATGGGGGGGGGAAGGCAGGGAACACGGAACCGGCCTCGGATCCAATGTCCATAGGCTCACATTTTGTGGACACTCAGATCAGCACTGATCCGATGCTGTCCGATTTGAGTCACGGACATAAAATCATACCAGGCTGCAATTTTGTGCCCGTGATTAGATCGGATGGTGCAAAAATCAGATGCCAATAGTGGCACATCCGATCCGATTCCCATAGGGGGACATGGGATGCGATTTCGGATCCGATTGTATTTGTTTTGAAACGGATACAATCGATGACCGAAAATCGTAATGTGGAAGCAGCCTTAGTATAGTAATAGGAAGGTGCAGGTACAGATAGTGGTAGCCTGGGTTGCTCTAACTAGGTGACAGGTTCACTGTAGCCTCCCTGGCGGTCTGTTTAGTTCTGGAATTTGTTGCTAAAAGCGGGCTACCCGCGTTCGCGGTAGATGCGGTTAAAAAACGCACTGCGCACTTGTCGATTGGCCGCACTTGTGCCGCACTTGTGCGCACTTGTGCGCATTGTGGCGCATTGCGGCGCACTGCGCGCGTTGCGGTAATCTGCATAGGAACCAACCACCTCTGATGACCCTCATACATTGTTAATATGTGCCCCTGCAGCCTAGTAAACCATTAGCAGCACTGTTGTTGTGTGCAAAGTGGCTGCAGTAGAAGTGCGATAATGATTTTAGACACTTACATGCCTGGTACTTGAGGCCGTCTCCCTGTGTGTGCTGGGACTTGTTGTGCTGTGCTCATCATGTCTGCTCCCCCCTCCCTTATGCACGCCCCCTCTCAGCCTGCTATAGTGCTGTGAGGCTGATTGCGTCATAAAGGGGCGGGGCTACCGTGATGCCGCGATTTAGCCCCGCCCCTTTATGACGCAATCAGCCTCACAGCACTATAGCAGGCTGAGAGGGGGCGTGCATAAGGGAGGGGGCGAGCAGACATGATGAGCACAGCACAACAAGTCCCAGCACACACAGGGAGACGGCCTCAAGTACCAGGCATGTAAGTGTCTAAAATCATTATCGCACTTCTACTGCAGCCACTTTGCACACAACAACAGTGCTGCTAATGGTTTACTAGGCTGCAGGGGCACATATTAACAATGTATGAGGGTCATCAGAGGTGGTTGGTTCCTATGCAGTTACCGCAACGCGCCGCAACGCGCCGCTAACCGCCGCAACGGCGCAACGCGCCCAACGCCGCACGCGCACAGTGCGGCCAATGCGCAAGTGCGACAAGTCGGCACAAGTCGAGTCGGCACAGTGCGGCACATGCGGCACAAGTGCGGCACAAGTGTTTCTCACCGCATCTGCCGCGAACGCGGGTAAGCCCGAGCCTGACTCGGGGTTAACGCTTCTGGTAGTGAATGTTAACCCCGAGTCAGGCTCGGGAATAACGCTAGGAAGGTTAAAGGGATTGTTTGGTCTAAAAGGATAATTGTGCAGTCACTCTGTGATTACAGACTCACGGTAAATCCTCCCAGCATCCGCACTGTGCACGGCGAGGATCCGCTGGTTTCTAAGCCGAGAACAAACCACATTTATGTGGTATGCATGTTCCTAACAACATGACTAGTGGGTGCGACATTGTGCTATATAAGTGTATGGAGAGGGAGTGTCAAACTAGTGGGAGTGGTTGTCTAGTGGCGTGCTCTTGCTCCATACACTTGTATTGAGTACAACCGCTCCCTCTAGTTAGGGGCTCTGACCAGGAAAATGCATATTGCATAACTATGATCCATTGCCGGTTTGGAAACCATGGATCCTCGCAGTGCACATTGCAGGCACTGGGAGGATTGATGTGACTACAGAGTTATTATAAGTTGAGACCGGACAACTCCTTTAAAGTTACAGCATTTTGATTGTATCACTGCAGGGTAGGTCACTTAACTTCAGCTCAATGAGGGTCTGATTCTTGGCATGGTCAGTGATCAGCCGTTCTTTGCTCCTATGCCCGCCATGAACACTTTGAACAGAGCTGTAAATTGCTCTGTAGATCAGTCAATAGAATAGGATCTGTTCTGCCGTACTCACTAGTGACTGCTACATAATGAGCTGCAAAACATGACCCCAAAGTGTTTAAATCAGGCAGGCATCGGGGCAAATAACATCTGATCGGTGGGGACACTGCCTGTCAACCCTGTACTAAGCTGATATTCATGAGCAGGGCTGTGGAGCTGGTAAGCCAAACCACTGACTCCCGCACCCTCATACTGTACATGGCTCATGTTTAAAGGATATATTTATTGTAGTGCAATGGTAATATCAGGCTTTAATCATTCTTTCGATACAATAATCAAGATATTTAGATAGAACATAATTCAAAATAAAATTCAGCCCATACTAAATTAAACTACTGTACCCAATTCATTATATATTTTAGGAGTCGGTCCGTTTTATTCCGATTCCACATCCCTGTTCATAAGCAAACCTATCAATAGGAAAACTTTTGGAAGTTTCATTGTATTTCAGTCTTTCCAGAGAATTGTCCCATGTATCATGTCTTTCGTCATACCTGAACTACTGAATGTGAGGTTTGTCAACCTAGATGACCTTCTGGAGCATATAATTTATGGGCATACCAAGCCAATAGTTTTGTTCATACATATGTTAACAGGTTTTACATTGATTGTGGTGACAATTATTGCTCAGATTGATGACTACTATCTTGGTCATCAGTCTACATGAGTTTGCGCTATTTTCATCGTGTATACTTCCTTGTGCAACACTTACGAATTGTAAAGAAATCTTGCAAGTGTTTTATGCTGCTTACCTACATGAATATGTCTACGTGCAAGAAACTAGTCTAGAAACTGAGGAGACCATATTTATATTATGAAGGCTGTCACCTGCAAGGGAAATTTCTTTGTCGAATGAGTATCACATAGCACTAACACAAACATGTTTTGTGCATACATCAAATGACAAATTTGCTGGTTTCGCTTTACCAGCTTCTTCTGCCTTACCATATACTGTATGAAAGAAGTCTTTGAATATGTAGTAGTATATGGAGTGCGTTCTGAATTGAAGATGCTACCTTTCTTTGAACAACTAAGGGCGGCTTCACACTGCAGTCAGGTCCAGTCCGGGGCTGTCAGGGATGAACCTGACAGTCCCGGACCGATCTGAACACAGAACCGGAGGGCAATCCGGCCCCATAGACTCCCATGTTAGGGAGCCCCAGATCCTCCCGGACAGATGGAAACCGGAAGGCGGATAGCTGCCATCTGGCTCTATCCGGCTCCATCCGGTCCCATAGGATACTATGGGGCCAAAATCCGGTCCTGGGCTGTCTAGTTTACACCGGACAGCCCCGGACCAGACCTGACCACAGTGTGAACGCACCCTTAAAGGGAATGTGTCAGGTCAAAAAATTCATACGTAATGGATATATTTTTTTAATTCCTCTGGTGAAGCTCTTTCTATTCATGTATTTTTTATTTATACAACCCCCCCCCCTTCCCTATCCTTTGTAAATTGCCACCAAAGAGATTAATTCCATCTGTCACTCAGTGAGTGATCACTGCTGCACACTCCCCAAGGAATGAATGGTCATGTAGTGACATCACTGCCCTCCTCTGTAAGGCTGGCTTCACACTGCAGTTTTTTCACTGACCAGTGTCCATCTAGTTTGTGTGCCAAAACCAGGAGTGTCTCCAAAACTCATAACAGGTGTCAATCTTTCAATTATACTTTTTCTCTGCAAGTTCCTCTCCGGGCTTTGGCACACAAACTGGATGGACACTGATCAGTGAAAAAACTGCAGTGTGAAGCCAGCCTAAGCATACAACCAAAGCAGTGGAAATCACTCGCATGGAGGAAGGAGGAGTGTCCTTCTTGTTTGCTCCCTTTGTATGCAGCAAAACAAATGTTCAAGTAAACACAGAGTTTCTGTAATGATTTTTACATATTTTGAAAGGGCTGCCCATGTACTATTCAAGGGTGCTTTTAGTATCATACTGAAAAATGAACTGACAGTTTCTATAATAATAATAATAATAATAATTATTTTATTTATAGAACACTATTGATTCCATGGTGCTGTATGTAAGAAAAGGTTGCATACAAAAAGTTGAAAATACAATGAACAAAATAACAGTGACAGGCCGATACAGACGGGAGATCGGACCCTGCCCTTGCGGGCTTACATTCTACAGGTCAATGGGGAGCGAGACAGTAGGTTGGGTCTGCTCTGGTGGTGGTGGAGCGCTGGGTCTAGTGGTGGTGAGGTGGCACCATGGTCATTTAATAATGAGCCAGTGCTTTGACATCCTATTTTTGGATTACCTAATGACACTGTACCTTGCAGTTTGAAGAAGCAAGCTTAGCTCTACTTATTTATGCTAACACTTGTCAGAGGTTCCATCACAACTTCCAACATTTTTGGCAGATGAAAAAGCCCACCGTTTGTGCCTTCTTCCTGATAGTGATGGCCTCAGGGGCCTGTCTAATGCTGTAGACCTCCGCCATGGGATAGATGCGTTTTTGTATAAGAGTTCAGTTTTTCTGTGTAATACACTAGTGCTCTCCTAACCTCAAGGTGCTCCTGCACCTGCTGACTTCAGCTGTTAATTAACGCCGATTAGCTAATTACAAATTGATCGGTGGTCAGTAATTGCCTGCTTAGGCCAGCTTCACATAGCGGGTTTGATCCGATCCGTGGCTGTCTGTGTAAACCGGACAGCCCCGGACCGGATCAGCACACGGAACCGGAGGGCTAATATGCCCTCCTGTCCGGTGTCCTGCCACACGTAGCTGCTGCTGAATCAGGGCCTGAAACGGCGGCGTGCAGCCGCAGGTGTCCGGGTCCCGATCCTAACGAACCGGGGCAATCTAGCCCCATAGGCTCCCATGTTGGGGAACGCCGGATTGCCCCGGATCTGGGAGAATGCAGGAGTAGGCAATTAGAGGAGATATTCTCCTCTCAGACAAAAAAACGTTGCAAGCAATGTTTTTGTGTCCGTGAGAGAATTCTGAATTCTCCCAGATTGTCCCGGATGGCAGCTCTCTGCCATCCGGTTTCTATCTGGCCCCATAGGACACTATGGGGCCAAAATCCAATCCGGGGCTGTCAGGTTCACCCTG
Organism: Allobates femoralis; assembly: GCA_033576535.1. NCBI lineage: Eukaryota > Metazoa > Chordata > Amphibia > Anura > Aromobatidae > Allobates > Allobates femoralis. The sequence goes on along the minus strand of JARQOC010000002.1, from coordinate 190,073,121 downwards.
ACAGCCACGGATCGGATCAGACCCGCTATGTGAAGCCGGCCTTACTGAGGTTGTCCAAAACTTTATACAAAAAGATTTTGTTAATTTTAATCATTCTATTCGCATAGAATATAATCGGCAGCACATGTCCTGTCTAGGCTATGTTCAGTTTTTGGTCAATTTTTCACATCCGTTTTGAAAGCCAAAACCAGGAGTGTATGAAAAATCCAGAAGTGGTGACCTCTTTCTATTAGGCAAGTTTCACACATTCAATATTTAATCAGTATTTATAAAACCAAACCCAGGAGTAGAACAATTAGAGGAGACCTGTTTACTTCTTTCTATCACCCACTCCTGGTTTTGGCTTATAAAAACTGATGTGGAAAACTGACCAAAAACTGATCATGTGAACGTAGCTGAACACTGCATGACGTCCTGCCGGTAGCGATGATTTTGTGTGCTTGTTGGGTGATGTCAGCCATGTTTAACATGGCGGCAAACTGGTAAATGACTGTTATAATGAACTCTCATTCCCGAATGTCTCATGTATTGGGCAATAAAGATATTAAGTAAATTGTTGTCGGACTTTTGTAGTTAATGAAAAACGCCTTGTAGGCTTTTTGTTTGCTCCCTTTTTCACCTTCTGATTTTGTAATGTTATCTACAAGAGTCATTTTATAGATTTTAGCTCACATTTATTTAAAGAGGATCTGTGGACTCTCCTGACGTGTCGGTTTAGGTAAATCTTTGCATTTCCTATGTAGTAATAACATTGAGCAGTATTTTGAATAGCTCTGCATTGTACAGTTATTAATCCACAGAAATTTCTTAATAAATTGACAAAAGTCAATATTATTCCCGCTCTCATAAAGGTGTGTCTCAGCAGTGCCCACACTCGTTAGACAGAATTCTCAGTTCGAAGGACTTGTCCAGTCTTCTGATGGAAGTCTGCAGTCACACATCCTTACAGCATGCACATTGGATTTTCCAGTCTTGGCAGTGAGTGGGAATTCATGTGACTGCAATTATGCATTTTGCATAATTGCAACCATATTCCTACTCAATGTGCTCGGCCTTGCTCATTTCATTTAGATTGAGCAAGACTTGGCACGTCTAGTTGGCATGTGACTTCATGTATGCATACTGTATGTATGTACTGTACTGTATGTAACATGTATGTATTGCATACTTGCAATCACTTAGCAAGACCAGAGAATCCTGACAGTGTGCATTACACATGCTGAAAGGATTCAGGTGTTTGCCATCATCTAGAGCAGAGATCCCCAACTCCAGGCATCGAGGGCTGCCAACAGTGCAAGATTTCAGGATTTCCTTAGTATTGCCCTGGTGTTAATGTGATCAAATGCACAGGTAATTATTCCAACCCCTGTGCAATACTAAGGCCGGCTTCACACTGCGGCGTGATCCTGTTCGGGGCTGTTCAGGATGACCCAGACAGCCGCGGACCGGATCAGCACACAGGACTGGTATGGTGTGCAGCGCACGCAGTTCCCTGCAGCTGATAAGTCAGGAGGGCGGGCGCCGCAGTCCTGACCGTCAGCAGCACTGCCTGTGGCTTCACACAGGACCGGAGGGCATGTTAGCCCCCAGTCCTGTGTGCTGATTTGGTCCGCGGCTGTCGAGGCTCATCCCGGACAGCCCCGGACCAGATCACGCCGCAGTGTGAAGCGGCCCTAAAGAGATCCTGGAAACATGCACTGTTGGCAGCCCTCGAGGCCTGGAGTTGGGGAACCCTGGCCTAAAGTGACTGCAGACTTTCATTGGAAGGCTGGATAACCTATTAAGGGGGGGGAGGAAATGCTCACCTCACACACCAGACACATTCCAGTGTTTGTAACCACCATATTTTCTAAGGCTCCTGCAATGTTATGTCACTTGAGCTCTGTAGCCAATCTGCAGCCGCTAATGAGTTGCAGTTCTCCCAATTCACTGACAACTTGTTTTAACCTCGTGAGGTCTGAGTACTACAAACCGTGAACCACTGCTTATAGGCTACATGTGGCTTAACAGTATTGTGAGCACTGTGAGGAACAATGCTGGCACTGCTAGAATGGCGCCAGTACTGGTGGGGAATATAACCCTTTTTATTTATTTTTTTTTTTTATTATGAGGCACTACTGTATTTAAGAAGGGGATGTCCTAATAGTGGATTAACCCTTTAAGTAAAGCTTTACTTTTTGGAATCTGCATACAATTCTATATGGGCAGCACTGTGACTCAGTGGTTAGCACTGTTGCTTTGCAGCTCTGGGTCCTGGATTCAAATCCCACCAAGGACAGTATCTGCAAGTGGTTTCTATATTCTCCCCAAGTTTGGCTTGGGTTTCTTCCAGGTAATCAGGTTTCCTTCCACACTCCAAGGACATACCGATAGAGCATTTAGATTGTGAGCCCCATAGGGACAATGTTACTGATCTTTGTAAAGCGCTGAGGAATTAATGGTGTGATCTGTTAATAATAATTTATTATCTCCTTAGATTAGTGATCAATCAGTGCACCGAATGTGTATAATGTGGGAAAGAGTCTGTGGTCACTAATGGCTTTCCAGAGGAGTATGGGTTATCATTGGAATTCTCTGCCTGAGACCGCTGATGACACTTTAGGCTACATTCAGACACACCGTTTTTGTTCTTTTCTGCTTTGGTCCATTTTTCAGCTGGAGAACTGATCCACTTTGCAAACAACTGCCTTTTCTTCTCCCATTAAGAATAGTGCCTTATGAGTAAAACAAAGGAGAAAAATGGCACAGAAACTAACATGCACTTTTGTTTGACGAATCTGAGTGCGTCACAGGAAGGTATTGCATCCCTGACTGAAGATGTAATATCTTCCGTCTCAGTGCTGACATGGTTAAACCCAGAGCTCCGTACACCACATGCACCACTTAGAGACAGAGGGCCAATCAGGTCCTGGTGGGAGGAGTGTAGGTGTAGTGTGTAGGAGAAGTTAGTAAGTGGCTGGAGAGGAAGGAAGAAGGAGCAGGACCTGCACAGTTCCGTGCAGCCCTGAAATCCAGCTTACCGGCAGGGCACCATTACGCGGTGACCCATAACGGGACACGGGCAGCTACTCACCGGGTCCAAACATACCCGTGCCCAAACTACCGGATCACTGGTTCCGAGGTGAGCAGACGTCCACCGCCACTCAGCAAACCAGAGTGAAGGAACGCTTCTTAGGAGCACCTCACTGCAGCCGCAACCAAGCCGTCTTGCCAGCGGAGTACCCACCATAGGGAATCAGGCTTCCATGCAACCGAGTGATCTCCGTAGGGAACTTTAAGTAGCCTCCCTTGTACCCGAACTGGTGCACTAAGCGACGTCGGCAAATAGAAAAGACAATAGATAAGGAGGAACACCGTGGAGCTCTGGGCTGATACCAGTCATTGCTGGGACCACCCGGTCCGTTACCTAAGACTGCATACCTGTACCACACTAACGGTTACAGTAAAGACCCATTATAGAGGAATCTGGTGTCCGTGCCTTTCTTCAAAAACTGTTATTAATTCTGCACAGCAACTACCTGAGCTGCCGTATTCCATCGAGTGCAGCTCCTGGCCCCGGGACTCCTGCTCATCCTGTGGGGAGCATCCCATCTAGCTGCCACACATCCCCCGGAGGCCCAAGCAGCGCCGGTGCCATCACCAGACACCCACAGGTGGCGTCACGACAACAAGAATTTCTCCCATCCATTCATCCCCTTTTTGATCTGACCACGGGCCCCACAGCCTCAGGCGCGGAACCGTGACAAGTGATGCATCGCCTGAGACGTGAGCATCCGGCAACGGTGAGTCAGATCATTTTTTCAAGGGAAAAAAAAACGGATCACTCAAACTTCCCTGTCTGAATGGGCAAAAGTGAAAATCCCATCGACTTGGCTGGGAATTCATTTGAATGTTCCGTGTTGTGCAGGGCACCGCAAAAAAGGATCCAAAAAAATGGATGTAAAACTGCACAGTATGAATGTAGTCTTGTTGTAGAGAATTGCTCCATTAGGCTGTGTTCGTACGCTGTGGTGCAGATTTTGGACTTCCAAAGATGCACCAAAACCATCCCGGTCCGCAGGGTGCATTTTTGGTGCAGATTTGATGCGCATTTCATGTTGCTTTGAGACTATTTAAATAAAGCTTTGTTACTTTGGTCTAAAAAAACTCATTGCCTGCGGATTTCAATGCAAATTGGGCACAAAATAGGCAACGCATCCACATAGTGCAAACACTGCTGCATATTGTTGCTTATTTTGAGCGAACATGAGGGTCTATGGGTGAAAAACACTAACTTCCATAGTAAGAATTGACATGCGCAAGATTTTCTCGCAATAAAATATGCAGCAGATCCGCTGCAGAAAAAATGCACCATGCGGACAGGACTTCTGAAATCCCATAGACTTTGCTGGTAAAACACGCTGCTGCATATTGAGTGCATCAAATACACATCAAAATATGCATCGTGTGAACAGACCCTGGACACAGCCGCAGAAGCATACCGTATGTTTATGCTCCTGAGTCGGAATGTGAAATCTATAACTTTTCCTAGTTATTCTAAATGAACAGTGGGACCTGCACTCCCTATAGCCAGCAAGAAACATCTGTATTCTGATTCCTTAGCCTGGCACCCATAGAAATCTACGATCTGGCACATTTGTTGTTTCTTTAGAGATGTTACAACAATGCTAGGTAGGCATTGAGCATTAAAACAGTTAAATAGTCCTTTATGATTAACTACATTGCTGCCCTAGACATATCATTTACTCCAGGATTAAACTTGCTTGGGTGTGAATTGGCACTACTAATTAAAATCTGCATCACTTAGTAATTGCAGCCAGCTGTATCTCTGAAACAAAAGACTTAAATAATTGGGTCTCTATGGATTAGCCTGTGTTTGTTATGATTGTCCATTAAATCTCCAGCTTTAAGAACTTTTACTACCGTTTCATTTCACATCCTTGGAAATGTCATGTGACGCTTGAATTACAATGCGAGCCTTGATGTGTTTCCCAGTAGACGGGCACAGTGGCTAAAGTTACTTTTATGAAGTTTACAAGTAGTCAAAATAAATGTTTGCTTGTTTATTTGCTTCTGTACATAGCATTAAACCCCAAAATACTAATGTTTGACTCTTATTTTTGTACCAGTGTCGGACCACAAAGTTTAGTGAATGCTGCTCTTGTGCGTTTTATTCCCTTTTAAACAATTGATTTGGTTGTTTGTAGGATTATTTTGAGAGAGAACGTATAAACAAATGTTTCTTATACTCACAGGTTTAAAAGTTTGGACTTTTTGCAAAAATTTTAATCTACATATTGGCCCAGTAGTTATGATTATACAAGGAAGTCGCAGAGTCCTAGTTTCCATACTTTGTATCTGTGAGTAGAGTGGTTTATCAGGTTGCTCCAGACTAATGGCGCAGAGCTGTCCAGATTGTGGGTACAGTGAATAAATGAGTGTGTCGCACAAATACATGAGGGTACAGTCTATCACAGCCTACTCCAAAAGACCCCCAGTAAGTGCTTCCCCCATCTATGGATAGATGTGCATGGGAGACTGCCAAAACTTAGTCCTTCTTGCTCACTGCATCCATCTGAGCTGCACAAAATATAGAAAACTATAAAAAAAAATATTTGACTAAAATACAAGTTGGGCTGAGTACAATGTCCTGTAATCATCCGTTACAGAAGATCCTGTAGAGAACCGCTGGAAAACATTGTGCAAACCCAACTTTTGTTACCCATTGAGAAATGCCGTATTTACTCGAGTATAAGATGAGTTTTTCAGCGCAAGTTTTGTGCTGAAAAGTGCCCCCCTCGGCTTATATGTGAGTCACAGTATCCAGGCTCAGCAGGGGGGCTATGATTGGGTGCTGGAGGAGGCGAGGGAGGCTGTAGGAGGTGTGGAGAGGTCACGTGGGCCCGCTCATTAGTTAAATGCAATATGCACTGCATCCCCCTGTCCATCAGTGGCGGGGGGAGCGGTGCATATTCCATTGCACTATGTATACTCGCCACCCCCCCCCAACATGATCAGAATATGCCCCCATATACTGACGTAATCGCTGCTGCGCCGATCACATGACGCTGGGAGACCGGAGGATGCAGCAGTGACATAGTGACGGAGGGTAAGAATGAATGATTTATTATTTTATGGTGTGTGGCAGCATGGGGGCATATACTGATTGTGGGGGGTATATACCAGTGGTGGAGGGTATATATCAGTATTACCAGGATGGGGGGTGCTATATACCAGGCTGCGTGTCTATATACCAGTGATGGGTGAATATGTCCAGTGAGGGGGTATATAACAGGATGAGTGGCCATTTACCATGATTGGGGTGCTATATACCAGTGATGGGGGCTATATACCAGTATTACCAGGATGGGGGGGCCATATACCAGTGATGGGGGTGCTATATACCAGTGATGAGGAACAATATACCAGGATGGGGGTCTGCTGCATTTCCCACCCTAGGCTTATACTCAAGTCAATAGGTTTCCCTAGTTTTTGGGGTAAACTTACGGGCCTCCGCTTATACTCGGTTTGGCTTATACTCAAGTATAAATGGTAACTTTTCTGTAGAATCTGTTTTTTTTAACAATGAAGTTTGGGGAGAACAGATTGGTTACGTACGGTATTGCTTCTAAGTCTACTTTCACATTAGCATTTGGGAACGCTGCGTTTGGTGCGCATGCGGAAACGCAGACAGAATTCTGTGAACGCATCTCAAATTATCTGCATGCGTTCACAGAATTTTGCCCATAGGATTTAATTGCCGCCCATTGAAATTCATTAAAGTGTGCCCGGAGAGCGCGCGCGTTTTGAGACTGCTGAGAATTTGCACATCTGAACACAATGCAAACGCAGGTACTATGCATCCCCATGTTAAATATAGCGACGTGGTACGCATGCATTAGGCTTTTTTCTTGCATTTGAAATAGGTCTGTTGGTTGGTTACAGGATCCGTTACAAATAAAGGTAAATGGCAATCCATTAATGGATCCAATTCTCCATAGACTCTAATGTTAAAAAAAAAAAAAAGATTCTGCACAAATTTTTTTACAATGTTCTATTGGATGCTTACTGGACATGTGAACTCGGCGTTATACTGCATGTTTTCCCACAAAATTATATCATTTTACGCTCATCTTTGTCTACACCAGCTTGCTAAAATTTGTATTATGATGTGCCATCACATTTCGTGGTGCTTTAGAGATTATAATCACTGTCTACATTGAGGCTCCAATCTAAAGTCCCTATCAGTATGTCTATGGAATGTGGGAGTAAACCCACACAAAGACATAATCCATACAGATGATGTCCTTTTGATTTGTACCCAGGACCGCTGCATTACAAGGCTGCAATGCTTAACTAGTGAATTAACATTATGTATAGAATTGTGATGGAACTAGTTCCTTTGCATTATTACCGTATATACTCGTGTATAAGCCGAGTTTTTTAGCCCAAAAATTGGGCTGAAAAGTCCCCCCCCTCGGCTTATACGCGAGTCACTGTATACTGTATACAATGTATACAGTATACAGTGCCCCCCATCAGTATACAGGGCCCACGCCGCAATCCTGTAAAGGAAGAGACCGAGGAGGAAGCCGGAAGAAGATGGAGGATCGCGATGGCGGCGGGACAGCGGCAGGGATAAGTATACTAATCTCTTCCTTTACAGGATTGTGGCGGGGGGGGCCTGTATACTGATTGGGGGGGGGGGGGCCTGTATACTGATGGGGGGGGGGGGGCTGTATACTGATGGGGGGGGGGCCTGTATACTGATGGGGGGGGGGCCTGATATGAGGGGCTGGATGGGGGGGGGGGGGGGGGGGGGGGGGGGGCCTGTATACTGATGGGGGGGGGGGGGCCTGTATACTGATGGGGGGGGGGGCCTGTATACTGATGGGGGGGGGGCCTGTATACTGATGGGGGGGGGGGCCTGTATACTGATGGGGGGGGGGGCCTGTATACTGATGGGGGGGGGGGGGGGCCTGTATACTGATGGGGGGGGCCTGTATACTGATGGGGGGGGGCCTGTATACTGATGGGGGGGGGGGGGGGGGGCCTGTATACTGATGGGGGGGGGGCCTGTATACTGATATGGGGGGGGGGGGGCCTGTATACTGATGGGGGGGGGGGGCCTGTATACTGATGGGGGGGGGCCCTGTATACTGATGGGGGGGGGGGCCCTGTATACTGATGGGGGGGGCCTGTATACTGATGGGGGGGGGGGGCCTGTATACTGATGGGGGGGGGCCTGTATACTGATGGGGGGGGGGGGGCCTGTATACTGATGGGGGGGGGGGCCTGTATACTGATGGGGGGGGGGGGCCTGTATACTGTGGGGGGGGGGGGGCCTGTATACTGATGGGGGGGGGGGGGGGGCCTGTATACTACCACTGGGGCTGCTGTATACTGATGGGGGGGGGGCCTGTATATACCTCTGGGGCTTCTGTATACTACCACTGGGGCTGCTGTATACTGATGGGGGGGCCTGTATATACCTTGGGGCTTCTGTATACTACCATGGGGCTGCTGTATACTGATGGGGGGGCCTTGTATATACCTCTGGGGCTTCTGTATACTACCACTGGGGCTGCTGTATACTGATGGGGGGCTGTATACTGATGGGGGGGCTGTATACTGATGGGGGGGGCCTGTATACTGATGGGGGGGGGCCTGTATATACCTCTGGGGCATCTGTATACTACCACTGGGGCTGCTGTATACTACCACTGGGGCTGCTGTATATACCACTGAGGTGCTGTATACTACCACTGGGGCTGCTGTATACTGATAAGGGGGGGGGGGCCTGTATATACCTCTGGGGCTTCTGTATACTACCACTGGGGCTGCTGTATACTGATGGGGGGGGCCTGTATATACCTCTGGGGCATCTGTATACTACCCTGGGGCTGCTGTATACTGATGGGGGGGGGGGCCTGTATATACCTCTGGGGCTTCTGTATACTACCACTGGGGCTGCTGTATATACCTCTAGGGGCTGCTGTATATACCTCTGGGGCTGCTGTATATACCTCTGGGGCTGCTGTATATACCTCTGGGGCTGCTGTATACTTACCTCTGGGGCTGCTGTATACTACCTCTGGGGCTGCTGTATACTACCTCTGGGGCTGCTGTATACTACCTCTGGGGCTGCTGTATACTACCTCTGGGGCTGCTGTATACTACCTCTGGGGCTGCTGTATACTACCTCTGGGGCTGCTGTATACTACCTCTGGGGCTGCTGTATATACCTCTGGGGCTTCTGTATACTACCACTGGGGCTGCTGCTGTATATACCACTGGGGCTGCTGCTGTATACTACCACTGGGGAGGCTGCTGTATACCACACTGCTGGGGGCTGTATACCTGTGCTGGGGTCCACCCTCGGCTTATACACGAGTCAATAGGTTTTCCCAGGTTTTGGGGGCAAAAGTAGGGGGGTCGGCTTATACACGAGTATATACGGTAATTTGGATGCCTCAAAGCATCTTTCATATCATAACCTAGTTTGAACTGGTCTTGATATACACAATGTAGGCTGGAACATATTTAGTGTATTAACCCAAATTTACAGCCAATGGAAAATGTTTTCTCTGGATAACCAGGCCATACACAATTACCCTTTTTGTTTGGTAAGCAAGGTGGTGCATAGGAAGCAAAATCTTTAACATTGCTCTTGGAGTGAGATGTTTCACCTAAATTTATAGATTTCTAGATTACAATTTTTTTTCTTCAGAGTCACAAAATGCTACTTTTTAGAATGTAGAACTTGGATAGAAATAATATTGTACTTTTTCAGTATTCGTAAAGTACAAAGACCTGAAATGATGGATGGGTTATATGTCCACGTTAGACGTCTCTGGGCACCACCATGCCACCCGTGAGGAATGAGACATTTTTCTGTAATTGGGTAAATTGTAACATTTCTTCACTTGTATTATTGATTTACTGTGTGAAACTATAAATGACTTTCACAAGTCACAGGGAATCTTTGTAAAAACTCCGACACATTCTTGCAGTAACCTTTGAACTCCAGTCTTACTGTATTTTCATTATTCCTTGTAGCTCTTCTGTCCCTGCTTCAAGCGAATGCTTCCTAATGTTTTCTATAATCCATTACTTTTCATGTGATTCTCTTACTTATTGTGCTTTTACATATGTGGAATCTCCTATGCTATTATAATGTTAAAGGGTTATTCCCATAATGGCTAAACTTTTTTTTTTTTTTTCTTTTTCAGAAATCCTTGTCTGCCTGATTACTGATTTAATATAGAGTACAAGGCCAACATAAAGTTTCTTTATTGTACTTTTTTTTTTCCAACTCTCACAGAGAATTGGTCGTCCTACTCATATCTGCTAGAACTAAACTTATTACTTATTATCATGCCCCTGTGGGCGTAATTCCATAAGTTATATCAGCCAATGTCGCCACCAGCTCCTGGAAATCTTGTATGTGTGCGCTGCCCATTTCGGCAGCTTCAGAGAGGTGCACTGAGCTTGATTAGATGTGCAAAAGCAGTATCCCCCTTAGACTTTGTGTTCCTTAGATCTCAGTGTATAGTGCGGGCCACTGATATATCTATTTACGGTATCTATCCATCTATCTAGTCAATCAATCAATTTTTTTTTTCCTGGACATCAGTGCAGACCTCATCCATTGGTCTTATATCTGTATGACCTGGAGGCTTACTGCTAGACAATTGCTAAACAAGCACTACTTGTATTTCATTATTTGATAACCTTGATGCCATTTATAGTAACCAGAAAACTGTACCTTTCTTATGAAATAGGTGTGCCGCCTCTGTGGACTGGTCGCCACAGTGACGCTGCACCTACTCCATAGGTGTGGTGTGTCAGCTCTCAGGTGAGAGGGGTCGCAAACGCAGGACACACAAACCTGCATCCAACACCACTCCAACTCCTGGAGATCTTGCGCGAACCCGAAGCAGGGAGGGCCTCAACCACAGGCTGGAGGAGGTAGGAAGAGTGTAAATAGAGAGAATAAGGTCATGGAGAGTGGAGAAGGAAGGTGTCCAGAGAGGATGCGGGAAGGAAGAGTCCCAGGGTTCCCGGGAGTGGAGGATTCACCTGTGGGCTCGGAATCTGGTCCAAGTCTGGCGGAGAGACAGGTTGCCAGAGGGGACCGGCCCCGATCTGGTACGGACACTTCAAGGTTCCACCAGGAAAACCGGAGGCCACTGCATCTGCAGGAGCAGTGGCTACAATCCGTGGACAATCTGTAGGATGGTGGCTAGAACTAGGATCAGGGGACTTAATCCCAGTCGCCCGACAAGGCTTGCAGCCACCAGCTTGCGATTCTGTTCACGAAGGTGCAGGGCAGGCGAGGAGAGTAATCCAGTGCAGGAAAGAGCAACCTGGGAAGGCCCACGAAAGGTGTCTCAGCGGAGCGAACCTGATCTCCTGGGAGCTGTCCTGGCTGCACTCTGGAGAAGCACAGCACCCAGCTTGCCCGATTAGCAAGTAAATGTAAAGAACTTCACGAACTCTGTCAGTTTGCTCCTTCTGCGTCATGCTACTGACTACATTGCTAAAGCCCCCGTCCCTGCAACTGACTGTCCCATCTGTCCTGGGGCTTCTCTCCGCCAGTGGGAAGCGACACCATCTCAGCTGCACTACAATCTGCCCCAGTGGTCCTGATCTTTGCGTTAGCCATACCTGGCCGAACACCACAGGTGGCCTCACGTTCATCCCTAGTAAATACTACTCCCTTTAACTGCACAGCCAGGGCCACAAACCCGGGTCACCGCCACCGTGACCTCCCAAAGAACTGACCGGCCCGGTTACAGAGTATCCCACGGCCATGGTGTGTGTTGCATAGGCCTCATTTGATTAGACCGCCAGGCGAAATGTCATTGTGATGTTAAATGTGTGACGACTAGCTAGTCAAAAGAAGTACCTCGTAGATGTCCAGTGGTAGACCACAGATCGCTGACGTTTCCGATGGACTGGATTCTGCTCATGTATTCACAGCAATTCTATTGGTAGGCATACGTCCTGATGACTCCATAAGCCAATCTGTCTTTTACAAGAGTACTTAATTTAGATAAAGGAATTGAATCTTTACACCAGTCTTCCATAGCTAGCTTTACTATCAAAATTCCTGAAAGCAACAATGTAAACCTTTTTAATTGAGAAAAAAACGAACGTCCTCCACCAAAAAACTATAAACCATTTTTTTTTCTGGTAGCACAGAAAGACTTCCTACACCTTCTATTTATTCAAATCCTGTGGAATGTATGTAAAAGGGAGAAAATCCGTAGAAAGTATGTAAAATCCTCTTTTTCGGGGTCAGGAAAGGTTCAACTTGACTTCTCCCATGGCTTTGAGTGTAATCGTGAAACCTGTAAAAATCAAATAAAAAGAAAGTTGGAATGGAGGCATCAAAAGAATGTGATGGTGATCGTGCCTTACTTCAGACAGTTCTTTTCATGTGGTCTATCTCGTACAGCTTGTGAACGTGTTTTTGTGTTAGTTTTTATCTTGTCTTTTTTGCTGTTGTACTTACCGTACCATGCTGCTGTCATGGCAGGTGGTGGCCACGTTTTGTTTGTTAGTAAACATGAGATTTTAATTTGAGAACGGTTTAGGTCCATGAATGGAATAAAGCTATGAAATATTTTGACAGTAGCATGCATTGATTAGAATCCTTTCTTCACAAGCGAACAATCTGTTAATCTAACAGCGCCGCTGTGTAAATCTAAATGTTTATTTTTCTTAAGGCTGTGTTCACACACAGTGCTTTTTTTGCGTGGGCGCTTTTTCCAGCGTTTTCACCTGCGCAAAAAAGCCCCATAAAAATACGTGGGTGCATTCACACGCCACGTCTTTTTACGGGGCTACTTCTTCAGTGATGTCACAGAGGGGAGGAAGAATCCTGTTCCTCCTCCCCTGTGACATCTGTCACAGTCCCATTTGATTTCGCAGTGTATTATACACTGTGAAATCAAATGTAAAACTCAGCCAAATGTATTAAAAGTAATAGATTGTTATACTTGCCCTCCGCCGGGTGATCGGTAACCAGGAGCAGGTATTGACCTGCTAGGACCTTGCATGATGTCAGAATGACATCGGCGTTCGGTGCTGTGATTGACCTGCTCGCAGTCATGTGATATGTGACACGCATATCGCATGACCGCGAGCGGGCCAATCACAGCGCCAATGCCATTCTGACATCATGCAAGGTCCTAGCAGGTCAATGCCTGCTCCCGGTTACCAATCACCCGGCGGAGGGTAAGTATAACAATCTTTATTATTTTTAATATATTTGGCTGAATTTTACATTTGATTTCGCAGTGTATAATGCACTGTGAAATCAAATGGGGGCTGTGACAGATGTCACACAGGAGATGTGGAACAGGATTCTTTGTGACATCAGCGCCTGCGTATTCCCACTGAATTTCGCATCGTCTGAACGGCAATGAATAATTCCAGCAGTTATCATGGGGCCTATAGGAGAAAGCATGCGCTGTTTCTCCCATAAAAGCACAGCCGAAAATAGTGCTGAGTATGAACAGCAAAAGTGAACGTCCATTCACTTTGCTGTGAAATGCAGACGCAGGTGCGCTTTGGGGGTAAAAGCGCGCGCAAAATATGCACTGTGTGAACGAGTCACAATGTATGAGAACGGTTCTGATGAATTACTAGGATCGTATGTTTTCAGAGTTAAAAATGGGTAAGGCTGCTTTCACATCAGTGTTCTTTGTAATTTGTGGCACATTTTGCTGCATCTGTGAGGCAACTGCTGACTTGTGGCAAGCCCCATTCGTTTTCTATGAGACTTGCGGTCAGGTGCGGCAAGTGCGGTTTTGCCCGATCTGGCACTTGCGGCAAGTCAAAACAAAACTGCCGAAAATGCAAAACTGCACTTGCCGCACCTGACCGCAAGTCACATAGAGAATGAATGGGGCTTACTGCAAGTCATCCATTAAAAGGCGGATTTGGCAAAATCTGCTGGATCTGCTGCAAATTACAAAAACCGCTGATGTGAAAGGTCCTTAAACTGTTAGTTTACATGGTAGGAAGGCTAAGGGCCACTTTACACACACCAACTTCTGTGACCAACTTCTGAACAGATCTCTGGTTGCAGTGAAATCATGGACACATTGTTCCATTTGTGCACAGCCACAAAATGGAGCAATGTGTCCATGATTTCACTGCAACCAGCAAGTTGTTCAGAAGTTGGACAGATAAGTTGGTGTGTAAAGTGGCCCTAAAGGTGCAGTCACACATAACGATCGCTCCAACGATCCCGACAGAGATAACGACCTGCCGGGATCGCTGGAGTGTCGTTACCTGATCGCTGGGGAGCTGTCAAACAGGCAGATCTCCCCAGCGATCAGACCCTGGGAGCCACCTCCCACATCGCTCCCTGCTTAGCGCTGTCTTGGCAGAGCAGGGAGAACGCTGGTAACTATGATAAACAGCGCGGTATCCGGGCAGCGCACGCTGCTTGGATACCCGCTGTTTATCATAGTTACCTGTGTTCTCCCTGCTTACAGGCAGTGCTAAGCAGGGAGAACGCTGGTAACCATGGTAAATGCCGGGTATCTAGGCAGCGCGCGCTGCCTAGATACCCGGTGTGTACCATAGTAACCAGCCCTGTGAGGTCACAGATCGCTGGTTTCTCGTGGTCACACGCAGCGATGCGTGCTGACCAGCGGGAAACCAACGATCAAAAAATGACCCGCAGCACTTTGCAGCGATCAGCGACCTCACAGCAGGGGCCTGATTGCTGCAAAGTGTCACACAGCACGACATCGCTGGAGAGATCGTTGTAACGTCACAGTTACAACGATCTCGCTAGCGAAATCGTTATGTGTGACTGGGGCTTAAAGGTCTGGATTCTGAGTTGTGCCACTCCACACCACAATCATGGGAGTAAAGGTACCATTGTACACTTCAATGTCGTTAAGATATCACTAACAATCTCGGTCGTTGGGACATTTTTTTTTTTTTTACATCGTTGGTGAGATGTCGCACGTCTAGATATCGTGGACGACGCACCAATGATGTGACGGGCAGCTATCATTCGCACAACCCAGAGAATGATACTTGTTCACTATTGTGAATAGGAGAAGTCGTTAACGACATAGTTATCGCGGTGTCGAACACAACGATGCAGCAGGTTGGTTGATCGAGGATCGTTTGATTCGAGAACATGTTCTCAAATCTGCGACCAATGATCCAACGATTTATCAGTCGTATCTTGGTGTTACACGCAACGACGTCCTAACTATGTCATTTCAACGACTCCAAACCCATGACGTGTGAGCGATATCGTTCATGATCTCGTACCGTGTAACTGGGCCTTTTAGTCTGATGTTCTATTCCCATGTGAAGGACTCCTATTTATTTTATATATGTGACTGCATTTGTTTGCTTTAGTCAAATCCTAAAGGTGACTCACAAATTTAAGATCTAGCTGAAGTTTCCATAACAACCAACAAGCACTTCTGAGACCATTCAATACAGGTCTTTCTATCAACACGCAGTTCTACAATTAAATGGTATCATAATCTCTTCTATATTTAGCCGACATTTTGTCTGTTACCAAGAAACTGTAACACATTCTGTTGGAAAGATGGCTGTTACAGGAGGTACACTTTCATTTTCGTTTTTTTTTTAAAGATCTTTGCTTTATGGTGTGCTAATGGTGACCCAACTGCTGTATCAGAATCTAATACTCATCAGTAGGGAACAGCTGAAATGTTTGCTACCTCCTATCAAAGTTTTTCCTGTATTGGCTGCTGGGCTTCTTATTTTTTGAGGCCTCTCCAAAATAAACGTGTTTTAAAATACCTGTGTTGGCTGGAAGTCAGTTTGACTAATTATTAAATAGGACTCCATTAAAACGTTGATGTACTGTAAGTGTTGGTGGCAACCTCCAACAGACCCTAATGTTATTGCAGTTACTACTACTTTACAGGCTTGGAGAAGACGTAAGAAAGTCTGCCTCCTTAGCAGTTATTTAATAGCCTATTTTACAGACTGTCTGATATAGATTGTTCAGTGTGCATAGGCTGCCATTGTTTTCTTCAGTGTGCTGCTGAGAACTACCGATAGAGAACGCCCACACAACGAGACGATGGGGGGGAAAATGTAAGTTATAAACAATTGTTTTTTTTCAACCATTAGACTACACATTTAGGTCAGACCCGGATAATTGGGGATGTACTAGGAAGCTGCAGGGACAGGTAGTGATAGGTTTCAGGGCACAAAGTACCTGACAGGTTTCCATTAAGTATGTGCTACAAATCCATGTCATGAATTTCATGAATTACTTTACTGGTTAGCCCAAACTTTAATTTAACCAAGGCCATAAATATACTTGAACAAACAACCATAAAGACAGTGTGTGTTTTATCATCCCATTTTGTAGAACTGTATTATATATGTTCATGTGACATTTTCTCTACAATATTTTTTTAAGGCTTTGTCTATGAATTTTTGTTTATGCTCCAAAATCTGGTCTTCTGGTGACCTGTTGTCAGTCTGCATTCTTCTTTCCTACATTTTTATTTAGACTATCTGATATACGGTTTGCAACCTGATCCAAGTTTCTGATTTTTTTTTCTCTTTCTGTGAGTGTCTCTCCTAGCAATACAGGTTGGCTGTGAGGTCTGTGTATTCAGATTGCCCAGTTTTCTAGTAGTTAATATATCACAGCTTCTATCCCATCATTTCTATTAATGTGCTTTCCTCTTTTTCGGTAGACTGTTTTGCTTGCCCTCCTAGGGATAGATTTCAACATCATGGTTAGCGAGAACGCTATACAACCCCCTCCCGAGGGTGCAGTTCTCTTGATGTGACTTCAAGGTGGATTCTCAAAACTTTCATAGTCCTTCACTGACAAACCTTGCCCAGAGATCACATTTTGTAATTACCCATAGATCAGTTATGGTAGCGTGCAACATCCGGTATGTTCGCTTCAGAAGACTGTAAATCCACTAAATGTTCAGTCTGTTTGGCTATGCTGCTGTTGGTGGTGTTTGTTCATAACTACAACTTAGTTTTCATTGCTTGGATGGCAGGGAGCAGCACTTCTCAGTGAATAGAGGAACACCCCTTTTACCTTGAATAAATCTGCGTCTACGTCCACCAGGTAACCAAAATAGTGTTTGTATAATTGACCTGCATTCTCTCGCATGCGGCATGCTTCCTTAATTTCTGATGCAAGCTGATACAAGTAAACTTTTGTTTTCATAGTGTTTGCATCGTCCTGTAATCCTCCAGTCAGGATACCTCCATGACCACAAAGCTAAACAGAACCATTATCCGTTTTTCTACCTGTCTATGCTTGCTCTAAATGTGTGCCCTTTTGTGTTTTGTTTTTTTCTCTACAATTTGCTTGCTTCTATCCTGCAAATCGTGTTAATGGGTTCTCTGATATTTTGGAAAGAATTCACTGACCTGACTTCCTTATATAGCCTATATTGTGTTTGACGTGTGGTCGCTTCCTACATGGCAGTGACTAATGATCTGACTTATTATAGGATGTTGTCATTTTTCTTCCCATCACTCCACCCTTTGGAGGTTTTTAAGTCATAGGGCATTGTGTTTAGTATGAAGCCGGATGAGCCGGATGTGAGTATTGAATTCCCCTGTATAGCCTACATTCAGGAAGCGCACATTTGGAGTAGATATTCCGGTTGCCCCTCATTGAACAACTTGAAAATTATTTTTCTGGAAATGATTTGTGTACAAAGCAGAACGGTATTCCTGAATAGAGGAGAAAAGTAAAGCATGAATTGTATTGTTTAAATCTACAGTAAAACTTTGTGGTCATTCACAATGTAGGTTTCTTTTCCTGATCTACTAGCCTCGATCTAAACCAGGGGTCTCCAACCTTTGCCTCGGAAGCCACATGTGAGTTATTGGATTATGATATTTGGCTCTTGGATGTTGACCAGCTTGGTGCCTTATCACCATGTACTGCAAACCGTAATAAGGGGGTATCAGTTGGAGATGGTTTTGAGTAGCGCTACACAGAAAAGCAGATTTGGATAATCATACACTGGCCTTGAGGTTAGAAAGAACTTGTCATGTAAAAAAAAAAACCCTGCAGATTTGGGATTAATCTGCTAGTTAATAGTGTAACCACCGCTGCTCTCTATACACTAACTGAAACCACACTGGCGCCACCCCTGCGATTTAAAGCCTGAGGCTGCCGTGAAGAAGAAAGAAAATTTCCTTTCGTCTGTAGGGGTTTTTAGTGCGACAGTGTCACTGTGTCAGAACGCTATTAACCTGCATGGTGAAAGCAATTTTTTGCATTAACATGTTCTTTCAGTTTAGTAAGCTGGATGTGATAGTATGGTGGGATCCCCGAATACTTGCCTTGCTGGGATTTCTCTAGTCAAGCTTGGCAGTTCTTATGCTTGAAACTTGACATTGGGTTTCACTACTGTTTAGGGGACGTGGAAGCTAGATGTCCTTATTCAGGAGGGCTCTGGATGTAGTGTGAGACCCTGTTTCAGAGTAGAATATTGCTCTCAAGGTTAAAAAGTGGAAATCGCATGGGTCTACCATACGTTTCTAGAGTAAGGTACACCACTTGATTGGCGTCACTTATGAATTTAACAAGTGACCATGGTCTATATCCCAACCATGCTATGCCCATAATTACATGGCTGTCGCGTACTGGGGTGGAAATGCCAAAATCTGTAGTATTTTTGCGCATCTGCCAAATTGCACAAAAAACATTGCGACTTATTAGTGTTTTACTCTACATTTCTGGCTTAAGCACGTTAATGAATCACCTTTGTGAATTGGATTTGTTATTAAGCTAGCTACATATAAGAGGGGGCAGAATTAGATACTTGAATTATGCAATGCCTCCAGTGAATTAAATAGGGCTGTGCTGCAATACATCAAGCAGTGAGGGGATGAGTGGGCTTAATCTACAAAACCATGGCCGTAGGGTCATGCCTGTGCATTTTATTGGGCATTAATGGGAATCTGTCAACGTTTTGGCCATCTAATGAAGAGATCCTGATTCCAGCGATGTGTCATTTACTCAACTGCTCAGTGTAGTTTTTAAAAAATACTGTTTAATCAGCTAGAGAATATAATTAGAGGACTTCTTGGCCTACTTCCAGGTATGCAAGCATATTCAAGAACTGCTAAATCTGCAGCAGAGAAAACAGTAATTTAATCAAAATAACACCAAGCAGTTCAGTAAGTGACACATGGATGGAATCAGGGTTTCTGGCCCTACATTATGCTGCTCTCAGATGGGATGACAAAATCTCTTTATTGAGCTAGGGGTGACTTTTCACACCTGTGAACACTGGTTACCGTATAAAGAAATGGGAATACAAAGCTGCAAAAAGTCAACTTGTGGACAGTAAAGCAAGATCTTACCCTCCGTGTCGATGCGGGGTGTTAACGAGCGATGACTCCAAGGTAACACTCATGCAGATGGTAGACTTCGGCCTTACGCTCCAGTGGAGCCTGTCAGAGGGTTACTATGGAAACCTGGCATTGTTTGCCCTGATGGTCTCCCTGATAAAGATTATACAGAACATTGTGTGTCCCGTTCATTGTAAAGCACATTCCTATTCAATGCTAAATTCCCAAATTTTCTATGGTGGTTGTGCCTTTTTTGGCATGCTTTTATAAATAAATGCTGGTACACAGCTGTGTACACACATTTCTTAAAATTGCGTATTAAAAAAACACACAAAAAAAAAAACCCTGTGCACCATGTTATCTTCTTCTTCCTCCTTGGTGCAGTTTCCAACTGAATTATGGTAAGTTTAGACTGTGTATCAGACAGCATTAATACATGTGGGTCAGATTTTGCAGGAAATTACTTGTCCTTATGAAAATCTTAAGGCCGGTTTACACGTGTCGACATCGCTAACGATGTCACTGAAACTAGTGACATTGCAGTGACCTAGTAGCGATGTCGATACGTGTGCTGAACGCTGCAGAATGTCAATCAGATCGTTGCGGAATGGCCAGGGCCGTTTTTCGATCGTTGGTCTCCAGCACAGTACACGCTGGGACATGGTAACCAGGGTAAACATCGGGTAACTAAGTGCAGCGCTATGCTTAGTTACCCGATGTGTACCCTGGTTACCTGCATTCTCGCTGGTGAGTCTGCCTGTGTGACAGCTCACCAGCGATCATATAGTGATGTCCCAGCGATCCTGATCGTACACAACTGGATGCACCAGTTAATGAAATTTAAAAGTCAATGGGGCCCAAAACTGATGCGTGTGCATCCAGTTTAGGCCAGATTTACATGGATGCTGAAAAATGGCAGTGTGAAACCAGCCTTAGGGTAAGTGCACACTTACCGGCGGGTTTGTCGGCGGCGGCTGGGCGGAACCCGCCAGGAAGCTCCGGCGCCGTCCACCGGCTTCCTGGCGGGTATGTGCGGCGGGAGCCGGGCGGGTGACGGGCGGGAGCCGGCGGTTGCACAGCGGGTTCTCGGCGGCGGGTCTGCTGCGGCTGGAAGCAGCACATGATTCTGCTTGCAGCCGCTGCAGAACCGCCGTTTTATAGAACAAGCTCATTCTTTGCTAACCCGCTGGGAAACCTGCGGGTTAGCAACGGATGAGGCTGTGTAAACCGCCGGTGTGTGCACAGCCTTGGTCGGTTTACATTGGTTTTAATGTTAATCCAAACGCCGGTTTGGATTAACATAAATTTACATAAAACTAATGTAAACAAACCGGCGGTTTACACAGGTAAACCGCCCAAAACCCGGCAAGTGCGCACATAGCCTTAGGCTGTCGCTGTATCTGAAAAAAGAAGTCCATTTTAAAGCAGATGTACACTACTTGCAACTAATTACTATAATTGTCAGAAGCAGTTTTAAAAATAAATACTTCAGTGACCGGTGGTGCATCTACTGGCTTTCGTGCGATACTGTTTCTAACGTGAGTCCTGCAGCCGCTGATGAGCCGCTTTGCTCACACTTCCCTCAAAAGAAATTTCAGATATCAAAACAAGGTGTGAGCTCTGCTTTCAATTACTGGCTACTGATTCTTGTGCCACAGGAGTGTCATAGCCAATATCACATACCATAAGTACCAGCAGACACTGTGCCAATGAGGGATAGAAGTATAAGCCACTTTTATTTTTGATGGGGCCCTACTTAATTTAAGGAAATATCAACAGACGGAAGTCAATAAAAATGGTTGTTCACTACTTGGATCACCCCTTAAATGGTCTTCTGTCATGGATATGTTTATTTCATGGTCTTATGTCCATTGTAGAAAGGTTTGTAGAAGAGTAATTTCCCTACATCCAATGCTCTGTGTGACCTGTTTCTTACACTACTCAATAGTCTGTGACATAGTGAATGCGTAAAATAGTTGAGTTTAATGTTGTTCTTCCTTTTTTTGTATTTGTAGGGAGTGAATAATCACGGTAATTGTCATTTATGATATTGATTTTTTTTTTTTTTTTGTGACTTCAACAGAAGGACTTCAGATTATCTTCCTCGTCCTCAGTCTTATAATAAATTCTCTACTGAATACAATAACTTGGACTTGTTTGTCCAGAACATTAGATGTTTGCTAATGAGACAAAGGCTATATTTTTATGCATACAGGTGTAACTGATTGATGCTTGATTTACCTAGGATACATTTTTGTGACACCCTAGTTTAGTAAGGAACCACTGCGATTAGTCGACGCCAGTGGGTAAGGCACCCCTAAAAAACTACCATATATACTCGAGTGTAAGCCGACCCGTGTACAAGCCGAAACCCCCTAATTTTACCCTCCAAAACTAGGGAAACATATTGACTCGAGTATAAGCCTAGGGTGAGAAATGAAGCAGACTCTCATCATGGTTAATGGCCCCCCCCATTACTGGTATATAGTCCTCCATCGCTGGTATACAATCCCCCCTGTCAGTGGTATACAGGTCCCCCCTGTCAGTGGTATACAGGTCCCCCCTGTCAGTGGTATACAGGTCCCCCCTGTCAGTGGTATACAGGTCCCCCCTGTCAGTGGTATACAGGTCCCCCTGTCAGTGGTATACAGGTCCCCCCTGTCAGTGGTATACAGGTCCCCCCTGTCAGTGGTATACAGTCCCCATCACAGGTTACTACCTCCCATCTTAAAATAACAAAGGCTTCTATTGCTATGACCGGTGCAGCAGCGATTACGTCATCACTGCTGCGCCGGTCACATGATGCTGGTGAAAGCAGGAAGAAGCAGGTGCCGGAGGACGCAGCAGTGACAGTGACGGAGGGTGAGAATGAATGCTTTGTTATTTTAAGGTGTGCGGCAGCATGGGGGGCAGTAACCTGTGATGGGGGGGCGCATACACAGTGCAGTGTAATATGCACCGCTCCCCTGCCGCTGATGGATATTGCATTGCACTAATGGGCGGCCCCCCGTGACCGGCCGCTCACTGTATAGCCTCCCCTGCCTCCTCCAGCCTCCGGAAACCACCCCCCCACACTCAGCCAGTACCACTGACTCGAGTATAAGCCGAGGGGGGCACTTTTCAGCGCAATTTTTGTGCTGAAAAACTTGGCTTATACTCGAGTATATACGGTACTTATTTTAAGCTGTGGCCAGCAAGACCTTTCAACAAGACAGGTAGTATGATTAGTTCACATGAATAGCTATCCATGTAATATGTATTTATTGTAGCTGAAGTAAATTTGGTCCATAGAAGGTTGTTCTGCTGTGTATGGAGTTTTGATGAGATATCCCCTTGAATGTGACTAAGGCTGCTTTCACATCAGCGTTTTGCACTGATCGGGGCAGTTGCGTTGAAAAAAACGCAACTGCTGCGATTACCGCATAACGCCAATGTCTATGGGGCTTGCGGCAAGTGTGTGGCAGGTGCGGTTCCGGCACTTGCGTCAGGTGCAGCCGCGGCATACCGTTGTTTTTTTCGTGGCCGCTTCTGCCGCAAGTGCTGAAACCGCACCTGCCGCACTTGCCGCAAACCCCATAGACATTGTATGGGGCTTGCCGCAAGTGTGCTGCCGTCGCGTCCGCTATGCGGTTATGCGATCAGCTGTTTCATATCTCCTGCACCGATATCAACTATTCGGTGTCGGCGCAGGAGATTTAAACAGCTGTCAGATCAGCTGTGTCTTCAAATCTCCCGCACCGACACTGGCGGAGATCACCTGTGGCCGGGAGGAGGAGATCTCTGCCGCTGTTCTCCTCCTCCCGGCCACCCCCGAGACAACTGATTGGCTGGCCGGGGTGCATACTCATGTGAACGCATGCGGAGATTCTCCGCTGCGTTTACATTAATATGGCTGCGTTTGCGTCTGCATGCCATACGCATGCAGACACAAACGCCAGTGTGAAACCACCCTAAGTAAATGCTGTGTACACCGCATATAAGTGCTAACAATGCTGGGTTCTCTGTTTTGCTGCAAGCATGTCTGTATTTTCCTTGAAACTGAGGATAAAATACCATCCCCTGCTACAGAGAAAATCTGTTTAAAAAAAAAAAAAACTTTATTGAAATGCCCCTACAGGTCATTTACTACCTTTTGGGGTCACATTATATGAAATGAAGGAAAAAGTCCCGTAAATAAATAAAAAGCAGATAAATGTGATAAGGTAAAAAATCCATTGGCTGTCCAAATTTTCTACAAAACATAATGGAAATGTGTTACCAGAAAATTACCTATTGTTGAAATCAGTTTGTATTGAAATCGGATAAAAATCAACCCAAGGGTACCTTTACACGCCGCAATCTCGGCAGGGAATCTTAAAGGCAATATGTCGCCCCGAAACAGTCGCCGTGAAATTGCCTCACAGTTGCAGCGTGTGATTGGGGAATTTTGCGGCGATAACTCGCCTGTTGCCTGATTCCGGAGCACTGCTTTAAAATCAGACGCAATCATGAAAGCGAGATTTCCGGGTTTTGGTGTGTGATAGGGCGATAGTGATGGAATCTGCATCGCTTATTGATTTCCCGTAGGCGTGCCACAGCGTGCTGGAGTCCGCGCCCCGTCTGCAATGATTGGTGGTGGCTACTGTGTTCCAATTGGATGTCAGTTGACAGGGCGCCATATTTGAAGAGCTGTCCGTTCAGCACCACACACATCTTCACCTACACAACTGTACGCAAACACAGTTCATTTCTTCATGCCATAGATGCGCGCAAGCTATGTCATCCACGTGTATTCATCTGCACTGTGTCGAGTATACTGCCACATGCCACCTCAGATTTTGCCCTACACATCGTACATGGGTGGCATGGGCCACGCACTACAATTGCCCTACGCGGTGTGTCGCAGTAGCCACAATTGACGACACGAGCGTGTATTAATCACAAACTCCGTTAGACAATGGCGTCATGTATTAGCCAGCCTTTCAGAGGAGGCTGGCCAATCGTAACGCTGTTGCGTTGTCCAATGAGCGTGTTTGGGACACGGTGTAAACCACTGTGGCACACATGTCCTCGCCGCGCTGAACATGTACGCCCACATTGCTTTTGGGATTGCGGCGTGTGAAGCGGCGAGAGAAGTTGACCGGATTGGTTCTGGTGTGGGTGAGGCAATTTCCGGGGCGACACATCGCCTCAGGTTGAGGGCAAAATTGCGGCGTGTATTTCCGCCATCGGTTGAAGCGACCATGAAAAATATACACGCGCACGTTAGATTGCCTCATATCGCCAGCCGAGATTGCGGCGTGAAAAGGTACCCTTAGAATGTTTTGATATTTAAAATGGAATCTGACAAAATCTCAACCTTTTATGTGCATATGTAGTTATTTCAAAAAAGTTTAGACTTTTACATGGCCAGTCCATTCCTCCATTACGGAGAATACGGCACCTGATTAATATGCAAAAGGGTTGTAGATCTGAAACCTCTGTCACTCCAGCTCCATTCCCACCCAGAACCCTCTCCTTCTTGTCTGATGGCACCTTTGACTGTCTTATAGCTTTAATGCTTTGTGGATTCAATCAGGAGAAGGCGTGGCTCGGTGGGGAATAAAACTGGAGTGACAGAAGCTTCATATCTACATAACCATTTGCATATAAATTTTAACCCTGATCTCTTAATAAGATAGAAACAGACTGTCCATATAAAGATATTTTATTATCAGCTTTCAACCCGATTTCAAGCCATGGCGACTTGATGGATCAACACTGTGTAGGAAGATTGATCTTGCGCGAGCCTCAATAGGTCCACCACGGTCTTCCCTGTTATCTTAACAGTATCAAACAGTTGGGTTGCTGGTCTTCCTCTTCTCCTTGTACCTTCTATTCTTCTACCATAATGTCCTTCTCTAGTGATTTTTCTCTTCATAAGATGTGTCCAAACTAGGCAAGTCGTAGCTTGGTGATTCTTGCTTCCAATGACATGTCTGGCTTGATTTGTTTAAAAAAAAGTGTGCTTCTTGCCATCCATGGTATTGATAAAATCCTTCTCCAGCACCACAATTCTAAAGCCACGTGCACACGTTCAGTATTTGAGTTTTTTACCTCAGGATTTGTAGACAAAACCAGGAGTGAATAATGAAATCCAGAAGTGGTGCAGGTGTTTCTATTAGACTTTTCCTCTGATTGCTCCACTCCTGGTTTTGTCTACAAATCCTGAGGTAAAAAACTCATCACATACTGAACGTGTGCACATGGCCTAAGGCAGTGATTCTTCTGTTTCTTTAGTCTCCATGTTTCAGTTACACATGTTACTACAGAAAAGACCAGACAATGTATGAGCCGTGTCTCCGGTGTCAGTGAAATGTTCCTTAATTTGAAAGGTATTACTTGACTGTTAATATGTGCATGTAGATCTTTTAATTAAGAGTTCGGGGATGTTGAAATCCTGCTCATGAATACCATTAAAAGAAAGTCACGTGCTGAGGCCAGTGATTGTGCAATTGAGCCACTCCTATTCTATTGTATTAGTAAAATGGCAATATGTTTACTTTTTTATGCCGAAATACAGAACTGCGGGTCAACTAGGCGTCCCATTTTAAACTTTGGGGTCTGCACTCGACGACTTTGTCAAACGGTCAAATGCCAATTTTGACAAATGGTTCAAGCCCAGAGAATGATTTTATCCTTCGGAACAGCCAGATATTTCAATCATTCTCCAATTAGAATTGATAAGACGTTAATAAACACTGGCAGGCAATCCAGTCTCATAACTGCAATCTGCTAGAAGAAGCATTGTTTAGCTGATCATATTAATTGCATCCCATATGGATATCAAAGGCTGCTCATCAGTTACTTGATGTTGATCAATCTGTCCTGTATATACAATATGTAATTTATAATCCTATCCAACTAAATACATTATTTTATGCCACTAGGAATGGAGCACATTTGTGCGAAGCTGGATTTAAAAGTTGATAATTCTTACATGAAGTCATTAAAATGTTCTCAATATTCAAGAATCTCGCATGTTGGATTTCCAATGGATCATCTTTATGTTCTAGAAGATGAGCTATCACTAGTGGAGAGTCATGATGGTCTTTCTTACTTTGGAGACTTGTGACTGGTTTGGGAAATCTGTCTCATGTCTGTATTGGGACTTTATATTAAGCGTTTCTTTCCTTTGGTAGTTAATGTCAGTTTGCTTGCTCTGTGGCTTTGATTACTCCTATCCCCTTGATATGGTCACTTGGTTCCAGCATGCTTTGCTGGTGATTGAACCCATTCTTGGCCAAGCTTCCTCAGGAGAAGGAAGCTCTCTGGAGAGCTGTCTACTGCTAAGCCATCTGCTGTCAAAGAGCGTGGCAGCAGGCATGAAGTTTCCTTTGTTCCCTGGCTATCTCCCAGTCCCTCTTGTCTTGTTTATTGTAGAGGTTGGGAGTAGTGCTCTTGCTGGCCATTCCCTATTGAGGCTTAATATCAGGGCCAGTGAGGGTCTAAGTATCCTGCTCGGCGACGAGTTGAAAGAAATCTTATAGGGACAGTAGGGAGATCAGGGCACAGCTGCAGGTAAATGCAGGAGGTCACCTCTCTCCTGTTCCCTATGAGCTAAGCCCTTCTGTATTTGTGTCTCCCTATCTGTTTTGTGTTGTGGGCTGGACATTGTTGGTCCTTGTCACTGTCAAGCATGGTAGCTAGACATCCCCCTTAAGGCCCCGTTACACTGCACGACATTGAAACTATGTCGGCAGCGATCTCGGGGGTGGTCGTTTTTGTCATCATTATGACATCGCTGGTGAGATGTCACACGTCTAGATATTGTGGACGACTTGCCAATGATGTTGTGAGCAGGAATCATTCGCAAACCCCGCAAACGATCCCTGCTCATTGCTTTGAATGGGCGAAGTCCACGACATAGTTATCGCGGTGTCACACAGAGCGAGGCAGCAGGTTGCTTGAGTTGATATCATCAGGTTTTACAACATGTTGGTAAACCTGGCAACTCTGATCTAACAATTGATTTATCACTGCAACTTGCCAGAGTCCCACGCAACGAGGTCGCAACGACATCACTGGTACACCTCCAAACCCCTGACATCATTGATGTCGTTGACGATGTCGTGCTGTATAATGGGGCTTTTAGTCCAAGCATGGAGTCTGAGCCAAGCATTGCTATGTATGGAGAAGTTGGTGGCGTTAGTTCTTGACCAAAGTAGCGTTTATCTAATATCTATCTAATGTGTATGGTGTGGGCAGGAAGGGGGGGGGAAACAATATTTTGCATCTGATACCCCCAATTAACTGAAGGATGAGGGAATTATAAGTGGGTAGGAGTGCCTTGTGCTCCTAGCTGTTTTCCTTCCACCAATTTAAAGGATTACTCCACTACTCATACACTGTTGAACTATCCTATTGATAGGTCATTAGTATAAAGGCCCCCTCACACACTAAGATATCGTTTGTACGTCACAGCTTTTTGGGTGGAGAAGCGACGTCGCTGCGTGTGACAAATACAAACGATCAACAATAAGTCGGCTGATCATTCATCGGAGTTTGGTGATCAGGACCTTAAACCAAGCATTGATCGTCCGTCCAACCTGCAGCATCGATCATTAACGACTTGGCCTATTCAGAACTGAAGGACGTAAATGATCAAACAACCGCAAGTATTGTTCTCTTGAGCGGAATAGTTGCTGCGTCTTTAATGATATCTGTGCGTGTGACATTTCATTAGCGATCATTGAACGTGGTTCAAGTGATGTAGGTCAAGTTGAATCATTGATCGGATCACTCGGACGTTGACGTGTGTGACAGGGCCTTTAGACATGTGGAAGACCCACACCTGACAGCCCCATTAATGAGCTGTTAGCAGTTGTGCTGCTGAGCAGTACGGCCTCGTTAACAGTGTAGTGGCTCCTGCTAGGTACTGCAGATTCACCCCTATTCAAATATACCCAGCAGCAGCTGCCACATAGTTGACAGAGCGGTACTGTTCACTCGCACAATTGTTTACATCTGTCCGCCACTGAGAAACCTGATCCGTGGGGAAGCTTGGTGTAGTTCAACCACTAATCTCCTCATCATGATTACCTATCCACAGGAAAGGTAATCAATATTAAAGTAGTGATGCGGCCCTTTAACTTTTTTGTTCTGCAACATAACCTATGTGTGTGAATGCAATATTAAAATGGTCATGGCAATTGTAGCCTGACATCACTTATTTCTGATCAGCAATAACAGATGAGACCAAGAGCTTTACGTTTGTGGATAATTTACTATACCCGGTACACAGTATTATACTGTGTGCTATGCTCATATTTTTTTTTATATAGTATTTTTTGTTTTTTTGTTAATTAAAAAATACCCCAAAAGAGAAGCAGAATATATTAGTGATGAGGTCTTAATCAGACTGATTCCTTCCCTGATCTACCTTTTATAAATAAATCACGTTACATGTGCCAGCTGCATGTGAGCAATGTAACTGTGCGATTGTGACTAAGCTGAGGATGAATCTGATAGAACTTGATGGAAGTACGATGAATGATTACACATGGCTTTTTCAGACGAACCTTTCTGAAAGGCTGTAAATGCCAAACTGCTTAGCATTCAGTCAAATTGTATAGGACATGGCCAGGAACATTACGTTTCTTCATTATTATTAATGTGGTAATTTAATTTTCCTCTCGGATCACAAATGTGCTGCTGGGTATTTGTGAGTAATTACTGTCCATAAGATGCGTCATAATTCCTGAAACCTCCTCAGTTCAACTGACGTGTGCCAAGAGTATTCTATGGTATCTGCCAGGCTGAGATATTGTTATACTTTCAGCTCTATAAAATAGTGTATGAGCTGACCTCCTATAATATGCAGAAACACCTCGCAATAAACTGTAGATCACTCACCAGTATGATGTGCTTCTCCATTGACGTACTTGAGCCTTTCTTCTACAGTTCTCATCAACCAATGTTGTTGTTTCTGAGGTTATTTCTATTGAGGCTCACCTGCACACAGTAAACACTTAAAGGGAACCTGTCACCAGGTTTTTGCAACCTAATCTGAGAGTAGCATAATATAGGACCCAAGATCCTGATTCCAGTGATGTCACTTACAGGGCTGCTCAGTGTAGTTTTGCTAATCTCCAGCTGATGAAACAGTGATTTTATCATTAGTCTGGTAGTGTGACATATTCACAAACTGGTAACTATGCAGCAGAGAAGACACTAATTTATCAAAATGACAGCAAGCAGCTCAGTAATTGACACATCGCTGGAATCAGGGTCTCTATCTCTACATTATGCTGCTCTCAGATGGGATGGCAAAAACCTGGTGACATGTTCCCTTTAAGTGAGGAGCTCTATCTAAAAAGCTTCTGTTCTATTCAGTTTTAGAAGAGGCTAAATCAAAGGATTAGATTCTTTAAAGTTCTCCCATACACATAATTACATTTGATGATAAAATTTAATCATTTGATCCAAAACGTTTGTTGGTTAGAAATCCAAAGCACTCCAGTGTATTTTTTGTTTATTTTTATTTGGGGTGTGGGAGGGTGTTGCCTCTGGATTGGTGCCCAAAGTACACTGACCATGCTCTTACGCTCAATTTCTGACTCTTCCATCGATCGCCGGTGTTTTGTGGCCTCCACTGTTTCATTGAGTGAGCCGAAGTTCACTCTTCAATATGGTACCAGTCTGAGTGCCTCCTAATTGCCTCATTCTGGCTCTCGTAGAAATCCATTGAGATCTTATGACGTTTGACTTCCGGTCGGTCAGAAGTTGTAGTCACAAGACCAGAACGGCGATGACAAAAGGTGACTATGCTGGAGGTTGTGTATGAGTAAGGTCAGGTACATTAGATTAAAGGCCTCATTCCAGCACTGAAAAAAAAAAACCAGCTAGAGGGGGGTGCTACATGATGATTTCAGACAATCAATCCCAGACAGTTTGCCATAGTTTGATATTAAATCAATCAAGTTTAATTTTTTTTGACCAATAACATGAAGAGAGATCTCTAGTAGAAATAGAAATATATCTTCTTATTGTTCATGACTGATCGTTCTTTGGAAAGAAAACATTTCTGGGAGATTTTTTGTCGCCCAGTTTAATGGAATATGTACGACCAGGTCCAGTGATTTATAACAAAGAATATACACAATGTGTATAGCTGTATTGGTATTATGGCTATTAATGCAATGAGTGTTCAACCAGCATCTTGCGTGAGGGGCCTTTAGAGCGTATTGGACCCTGCAATATAAAGAGCGCAAAAAAAAAACCCAATAACAATTCATGAAATTGTGGGGTATTAGTTTGTCTTTTGGTCCAAAACACATAAGCTTGTGACCCCTTTCACGGGTCCCCACTTCTCACAAGTCCTAGCCACTAAATCAGTGTCTAAAAACAGCAAAGGACAAATTTAGAAAATGTTTCCTTACCACAGCGTTACTTTGGTCAGTCGACAATTGCACTCATGCAAGGTGCAGCTTTGCCTTGATTAAAAGGAAAGTCATTACTAGTGCAGAACACCAGCCTCCAATCACTAAACACCTCCTTAATCTTGGAGGGTAGTGCCAGAAACAGCCTGCCTACTGAGATGGGGGCTAGTGTAAGAGGCTGGGCACACATTTTAGTAACCTGTGTGAACAGCGTCCTATGTGAATCCTATTCATTGTGCAGGACAGCCAGTGGTTTGCTGCCCTCCAAGATTAAGGAGGTGTTTAGTGATTGGAGGCTGGTGTCCTGCACTAGTAATGCCTTCCCTTTATAATCAAGGCAAAGCTGCACATTGCATGAGTGCAATGGCCTTATCTATTCCCCCTTCCTTAATTTGGCTGCACTATTATTGTAAACTAGATGGCGGCCCATTCTAAAGAATCGGGTATTCTAGCCTATGGTTAGCAGGGTATACGGGGGCTCAGTGGTTAGCAGACTATACAGCGGCTCAGTGGTTAGCAGAGTATACGGAGGCTCAGTGGCTCGTAGTCTGCCTCAGGCAGAGTGCAGTAGCGGGCAGAGTGCAGTGGTCAGGGGCCCAATGCAATAGCATCGGGAGCGCGGTGAAATTGTGTGTATACAGGCGGCTCTGTGGGTAGCAGAGTATACAGGCGGCTCTGTGGGTAGCAGAGTATACAGGCGGCTCTGTGGGTAGCAGAGTATACAGGCGGCTCTGTGGGTAGCAGAGTATACAGGCGGCTCTGTGGGTAGCAGAGTATACAGGCGGCTCTGTGGGTAGCAGAGTATACAGGCGGCTCTGTGGGTAGCAGAGTATACAGGCGGCTCTGTGGGTAGCAGAGTATACAGGCGGCTCTGTGGGTAGCAGAGTATACAGGCGGCTCTGTGGGTAGCAGAGTATACAGGCGGCTCTGTGGGTAGCAGAGTATACAGGCGGCTCTGTGGGTAGCAGAGTATACAGGCGGCTCTGTGGGTAGCAGAGTATACAGGGCGGGCTGGGGGTAGCAGAGTATACAGGCGGCTTGGGGTAGCAGAGTTACAGGCGGCTCTGTGGGTAGCAGAGTACTAGGCGGCTCTGAGGGGTAGCAGAGTATACAGGCGGCTCTGTGGGTAGCAAGTATACAGGCGGCTCTGCTGGTGTAGCAGAGTATACAGGCGGCTCGTGGGTAGCAGAGTATACAGGACGGCTCTGTGGTAGTCAAGTATCAGGCGGTCGTGGGTAGCAGGAGTATAACAGGCGGCTCTGTGGTAGCAGAGTATACAGGCGGCTCTGTGGGTAGCAGAGTATGATGTGGCGGGAGGCTGGAGGGGTGAGGAGAGGGGAGGCTGGAGGGGTGACATCACCACCGCTCGGTACACCTGTCCTCCTCTAGGCTGCACACCTCTCTCCCTTCTTTCAGGCTGCACACCAGCTGGCTCCGTATCCTCAGGGCCACTTGGCCTACTGCTGGCGGTCCGGCACAGGGCTGACCCCCGGAGGCTCGGGCCAGTCCAGGAGCGGAGGCTGGTCCGTGCGGCCGCCATTCCGCTGAGAGCCATCCACAGCCCCGGGCACCGGAAGTGAGGGGGAGGAGCCTGCACCTGTGAAACTGGCCGGAGCGAGCGCGAGGCACTCGGGAGACGACCGGCATCAGCCGGTCGTTAAAGTAAAAAAAGAGACCGGATGTGAACTCTCCGGGGTGGACGTGCGTCCAGGTGCGGACTGGAAGCTTGAAGGTCCTGCATATACCTCATGGTGCTGTGACCAACTAACCCTCTCAGCATCAGCCGGTCATCTCCTGAAGTGGTGTGTGGGCGGCGCGGGAGTCATTTCCTGGCCGTGATGTGTGTGTGTGTGTTTTGGACAGTGTACGGGGCGTAAGCATGGCGGGGCTGCCTGAGTTCCACTCCGCTTAGGGGCGCCATGTTGGTCCACCCTGGACATGTGTAGCGCTGTGGTGACGTCACTTTGGCCATGACAAAGTGACAGAAGTCGTGGGCAAAGTGACGGAAGTGAGCCTTCGGGTTTTATATATATTAGATATACATATAGCAGTGCTATGGTATATGGTCGGTACATATTACGAAGTCATGTATATCAGCACTATAGTATATATGGCGGTACATTACAGTACATGTATAGCAGCACTATGGTATATGGCGATACTGCGCTCCCCGCTTCTCCACAGGAAATGTAAAAAAAATCCTGAGTGAGGATACTCCCTGTCCGCCGGCTCGCTCCACCTCCATCTTCTAGGTCCTACAGGCGTTTAGGACCTGTGGTTGCCTGGGAAACCGATCAGCAGATCGGTCACATGACCGCTAACTGCCGGGGGGGCAGGATGGAGTAGGGGGTCAGGATGGTGATGGGGGGTGGGGCAGGATGGCAGGTGGGCAGGATGGAGCCGGGGAGCAGGGCAGGATGGAGGCGAGGGGGGGCAGGTTGGAGGCGGGGGGCAGGATGGAGGCGGAGTAGGAGGATGGTTGCAGGGGGGTAGGGTTGGAGCTAGTGGTGAGCGGGGCAGGATGGTGGGGAGCGGGAAGCAGGATGGTGGCGAGTGGGGCAGGATGGAGGCGGAGGGCGAGGCAGGAGGAGCCAGAGGAGGCGGATGGTGGGGGGGGGGGGCGGGGGGGGCAGGATGGAGGTGAGCACATTGACAGACATGCATATGTATCACAGACACCTGGACGCACAGCATCATGCAAGGCAGCACCTTCAGCACATGTATCACGCACACAGCACCTAGCACAGCCCACAGCACAGCTGCACACACATGCATCATGCACACAGCAACCGATGGTATCATGCACACAGGTCTTTAACGGGCCTCCTGTATCATGCAGACACACACAGCAGACCTGCACCACATGTATCATGCCAAGGCAGCACATGATAATGCACCAGCACACCTGCGACACATGCACCATGGCCACCTTGCACACAGGTATCATGGACACAGGCCAGTGCACACCATGCATCATGCACACAGCACACATGCATCATCACACACCCACACATGTCACATGCACACAGCACACACATGCATCATGTCACACAGCACACATGCACAATAGCTCACTACACACACATGGCATCATGCCTCACAGTTCTTAAATTGGCTGCCCCGTACAGGCAGGAATGCTGTTGTGGGATAGCCGTCCTTATGCACAGCGCTCCCTGCCTGTTGCCGCATGGATGGATGGATTGTTTGCGGCCCTGGAAGGGAGCGAAAGTGGGCTAGCGCGGGAAAGGGCAGGGGGGGAGCGCATATAGTGGCTTAGGATACGGGGGGTTGAGCGCGGGCATGAGACAGGAGGACCGGGGGAGAGCAGGCAGTTGACCAGGGAGCCGCGGGCAGGAGACAGGAGGACAACCTTGGGGGTAGCGCAAGTAGAGATCACACCCTCGGGGGCCTTACATGAAGCCACGAGTCCAAGTGATTTATCGTTAAAATCCCATGAAGTTGTTTAGTGAGTCGGGTAACGAACGACCGGTTGATGGGGCGGTGTCTCTCCTCCGTGTGTGTGTGTATTCAACCCCTTTTTTTTTCTCTTCAAACATTTTTTCACGCAGGGAATGATGCTTTTTTTTTTTTTTTTTTTTTTTTAATTTTTAATTTTTTTTTATTATTTTCTTGATGGACAAGTGACCTTTTTACCTAGCAGCACATCACACTGCTCCTGGCCAAAGCAAAGTGACTGCTGGGCATTAGTACTGGTACAGCTATAAATGCTGAAGATGATGGACCCTAGAACTGCAGAAAACTGATCAGATCATGACTAGTCGGTGTGGAGGGACGTTTTCACATTGACTAGCATGAAGCGTGTTTGTCTGATGGTGACTAGTGTATGGTAAAGTTAACCTCTTCTTTCCCTTGGCACGTCTATCATATGAAGCCTGCAGCATTTATTATGAGCCTTCTTCAGTCCCCACGTGCCAGCACAGACAATGGCGCCTCTTGTGGTTGCGAGTAAATCTGATATGTTGTATGAAGAAAGTGTTATAAGTAGAAGCTAATCGGCTTTTAAAAGGAATGTGATTGGAATTCTGTGAATGCTCCTCTCACTGGAGGTCTGAGCACACTTCCTCTCCTTGGCTCAATGAGGAGAATACTTTGAAGAAATCCCACCACTCAGAAGTTGGATTAGATTTCATTTAGTTTTTTTTTCTTCACATAAAATGTGTGTTCTTTTGTTCTTTCATGGTAGCATAATAACCAGAGATGAAATCCCGCCACTTAGAGGTTGGATTAGATTTCCCCCGTTTCTTTAATTTGAGGTTAACGTTACTTTGTTGACCCTTGTCTCATTAGCTGTTGCAATATTATGCCTCGGCCATTTTAAGGTCATTGTCATTCATGTACCGTACCTTTTCTCTGTAAGGCCGCACCCCTTGACTCTCAGGTGTCTGTGAAAATTACAGTAGTTGTGAGGCAGCACATGAAGCGTCGCCATGTCACAGAAGTAGGGAGGTGAGTCAACCGATGACTCTCAGTCGCAGGTAATACAGGACTCCTTTGATGTATACTTTACTCCAATTACATTTGATTTATGATATTTAGTTGTTAGAGGGAAAATTGAACACTTTTTCCTTGTTTACCCGTGTGATTTGTCCCGTCTGTCTTCCCTGTCATGGCTGCGATTTCTTTCTGTACAGGTTGTGAAATTCAGCCAAGGTTATGTAACTTTGTCTAAAGTCCACCCCTATCTCTGATAACATTACAGGTGATTTTGCCATACCTTCTCTCATTGTGGGGAGGATGTGCCATTCTACAAAAAAGTGCATTATGGTATTGAACATATAATAGAAACATTTTACCCAGAGCAGCCTGCTTTATGACTGTTCTTCCCTAGGGCTAGGTTATGTTACAATTGTGGTTTAACTGGATGGTTCACTTGGTTTTCAGAACCATGAACGTTGAATGCAACCTGTGTGCCGTGAAATACTCATGATAAGCAATTGACGCAAATGTATTTGGTGGCATGACCAGTCTGAGAATTGCATCACTTACTATCACTAGATCAAAAGTGGCCAGGTTTTGTCACGTTTTTCATTCGGGGATGCTTCAGTCCCGCAGCGCCATCTTGTGTCTGTAACTCATGGCTGGCCAGAAGTCAGAAGTTATGTCCACAGAGCTCCAATAAAAATCTAGATCCAGAACAAGGCTCTCATAGAATTGCATTGAGTTGTGAACGCCATCGTTCTTCATGAAACACAGGAACAGCTGCAGGTCACAAAGTGCCCAAGACCGATCAGAGCAGCACTAAAAACAGGTGTAGACAGCCGAGGTGAGTTTAAGACACTGGGACAGGGACTAACATCTTAAAATACCACTCCAGCGGTGAAATAACAAAAAAAAACTCGTGGTGCATTTAAGATCCATTCGTTCTCGTGGCCTAAGGATCAGAACGTCTGAATGTTATATTTATTTTAATTTGGATAGGGTCATTAGTACCTGGGGTGAGGGTGCAGGGGAGAGCCAAAAGTCCTGTTCAGAGCACAGATTTGATGCAAAGTGCAAAGCTTGTTGTCGTTACATATATACAGTTCATCAACAGATCACAAAGGGAAATACAGGTAGTGAACAACACCTATTGAATATAACCTTTAAGGTGTGACATTACAGACTAGTAAACCCTATAAAGGCATTTTCTTGAAGGAAATTGTACGAGTCATGAGACTTAAGAAAACCCCTGGTTTGTTTGTCTTTATTTTTTTTCTTTTGTTTCCTGAGCGACAAAGAGTGACAACTATATATGAGTACACCTGACTTTTCTCTGCATGTTAGTGTTTAGCCATACCTCATTGATATCTTCACATATGATATCGCGCCCAGGAAGTAGACTGGGGGTGGGGGGAGTGGGGAAGTGTAACCCCTTCACCACCCAGCGATTTTTTCCATTTCCGTTTTTTGCTCCCTTTTTCCGACATATGACAGCTTGTTTTTTTTGCGGGACGAGTTGTACTTTCAGATGCATTCATTTATTTGACCATATACTGTACAGGAAAATGGTAACAAAATTGTGAAATCGAAAAAAAAGTGCAATTACACATTTGTTGTTTGGGTTTTTTAGTCGCCATGTTCACTATATGGTAAAACTGACCTGACGGAGTGATGCCTCAGGTCAGTACGAGTTCATAGATACCAGTAAAAAAGTATACGTGTTTGGTATCTAAGTGGTGAGAGAAAATTCGGAGGTCTGGACAAAAAAAGAATCTCACTTTGTGCGCCATGTTCTGCGCCCCGTAGTGTTCTCATTTTTCAGATCTGAGGCTGTGTGATGGCTTATTCTTTGCATCTTGAGCTGACGTTTCTAACAATACCATTTTGGGTGGATGCGCTGTTTTGATCGCCCGTTATTGCATTTTATAGCAATGTTGCGGCGATAAAAAAAAAAAAAAAAATGTAATTTTTGCGTTTGGACCTTTTTTTTTTTTCATTACGCAGTTTACAGTTCTCATTAATTGATTTTATAACTTGACAGAGTGGGTATTTCTGAATGCGGCGATACCAAATGTGTATTTTTTATTTTTTTAATACTTTGATTTTGAATTGGGGAAAAGGGGGGTGATTTGAACTTGTTTTTTTTGTCATGTTTTTAAAAACTTTACTTTTTAATTCATTCTTTATTTTACACTGCCCCATAGGGCGCCGCACTTCTGCAGGGTCCAATCGCCGGACATCGGGACCTGTCACAAATGCGCACTGTGAGTGGTTGGCAGCGCTTGCCAACCACTCACAGAATTTAAACCGTGATGGCTACCTGGGTCTCAGCAGAACCCCAGCAATTACATGATGGCAATAATATCGTGAGATCTCCGGGGCAGGTGAGGAACAGCCCGTCCTCTCTGCGGCGGTTTTGTATCCCGCCGTCAGTGAATGCCAAACAGGATCCAAGTGGTTAACAGCACCGATCGAATCCGTTTGGTGCTGTAAGCCTGACATCTCAGCTGATGAGATCAGTTGAGATGTCGAGGTGTTTGATGTGAGCACCACACCGGAGCTCAGATCCAAACACCGGGACCCAACCCTTGACGTTGTAAAATATTGACCCCTTACAGTTACAGACCCTTGACATACTACACTTTGAAAACTTATTTTTAGATTGAATTACCCTGCCCACACCACTGATTGATAGGTTTTACACTGCATTAGCAGAAAGCTTCTATTATATAGTATGGGCCTGGTTGGACTATACTGTATGGCAGCAGTTTTTACTAGTCCTGTACTGATAATCTTCTATTGACTTTATATGAAAACTGTACCAATCAGGCCAATAAGTGACACTCAGCTGGAATTAAGGTCTCTGTCCAGGGGCGTAACTACCGCATAGCAGACGTAGCGGTCGCTTTGGGGCCCGGCGCTTGTGGGGGACCCGGACCCGGCGCCGCTACGCTGCTATCCGGTGACCTGCGATACAGTGGCGTAACTACTCGGGGCCTTGAGCTGAGGAGCTGAGGGAGGACTGGAAGTGACAGTGATCACTTCATGCAGCCGCGCAGCAGTGCACGCCCCTCCAAAAGCCGGAGAGGCAGAGCAGGTAATTGTGCAGTTCCCACCCGGCCAGCACCGCTAGCACCCCCCCCAAACGCCCCCCACCACCACCACACTTCTCACCAAGGGGCCCCGAGGGACGCTTGTTACGCCACTGACTCTGTCTCTTTATTATGCTGCTCACAGCTTGGGTAAAGAAAATTTGGTGTCAAATTAATTTGAACCCATTAACGACCGCCAATATGTATTGAAATGGCAGCTGTTAAGGGGCCTTATTCCTCTCTTCTGTTTTAAAATGGCGTAAAACAATAAAAACCATAGAAATTGCCGTGCTGCTGTTCGTATAGGAAGAAATTCTTCCTGACCAAAAAATTAGTAATTATGTGATTTTATTTTCTACGCATTTCAGGGTAACCAACAAACCCCTTCTTCAGGAAAAATCATACAGATGTAAGGAGCCTTTCACATTTGCCGTTTTTTCCTGATTTGGAAAAACAGGAAAAACCTGATTCTTACAGTATTTTGCCCATTCACTTAATTTTGTCAGGTAGAATCTTGGTGCTTCATGTTTTCTCCTGAAATCATTAAAGAGAATGGGCAAAAAAAATGAATCCTGTAAGAATCAGGTGTTTTCCTGATCTTCCAAATCGGGTAAAAAACGCAAGTGTGAAAGGCCCCTAAGAAGGGTTTCGTTGGTTACCCTGAAACGCGTAGAAAATAAAATCGCATAATTACTAATTTTTTGGTCAAGAAGAATTTCTTCCTATACTAACAGGAGCGCAGTCATATTCCGAATTTCTATGGTTTTAATTGTTTTATGCTTTACGTGGGGGATCGCAGCAGACTGAGAGACCTGCTACATGTCTTTATAGCGGTTGTGACTTTCACAACCGTAAAAGGTGAGCAATTCTAATTTTATCTTTGAAAATTGTCTCACAGGTTATACACACTGTGTGCCTTTCTTTAACAGTTATAATACCTTAAAATGGCGGTCAGGAATAAGTGAACAGTGTTTCCCACAGATAAAAATCCCACTGGTAATAGGTGTATATGATAGCAGACACCAGTCCCGACCGATTTTGGAATGGAGTAGTGCCAATTAACCCCTTAAATACCACTGTCAATTTCGATAGCGGTAGCTAGGAGGTTAAAAGGGAGTTAGGCTGCGTTCACACACAGCGTAATTTTCACCTCTTTTTACGAGCGCTTTTCCCGCAAAAGTGCGTCTTCATTTGCCAGCTTAGTGAATGGAGATTCACTTTTGCCGTTCAGACGCTGAGCTTTTTTCGGTGGCGGTTTTGCGGGAGAAAGTGCGCGCGTAAAAAGAACGACCATGTCAATTCTTTGCGCAAATATGCGCACGCTTTCCCCCATAGGTGCCATTATAAGGAGCTGGAGTATGCATTGTCGTTCAGACAATGCCTATTTCAGCACCTATAATCGCGGGCACAGGGGGAATAGCAGGTTGTGATGTCACACGGGGGGAGGAAGAATCCTGTGTTTCTTCTTCCCTGTGACATGTCAGGGCTGTAGTTTCACTTTCGCAGTGTATGCACATACACTGCGAAAGCGACATAAAAATTAACAAATGGTATTAAAAATAAAATGCTTACCTCTTCTCCGGCTGTGCCAGGTCCCAAGGGGAAGAAGTCCGATCGCTGCAAGGACCTTAATCATCTGAGACTTCTGGATTGGCAATAGCTCACACTTAGGATGGTTTCTATTCTTTTCCTGGTTGATTCTGGTCTTCTCATAATAAAATTGGTATACAAAAATATTACAAATAAAGCTCCTAAATCTTTTTCTCCAAATCATTCATTAATTTACCTCTTGTGTACAATCCTGGCTGCCCCTTTCCTTCTGTGTGGTCCTTTCCCTTCCCTCTCCTATAATATCCCTTATGGAATTTGTTTACACTGGTGGTGATTATTTGGACATGACTTTTGAATAACTTGTTTACACAATTATATCATATGTTGTTAAGATTTATTTGAATACAAAATTTATGGTTTAAAAAATTGAATGTCTTATTCTCTTTGCAGCAATGGCAGCGATACGAAAAAAGCTGGTAATTGTCGGAGATGGTGCCTGCGGGAAAACCTGTCTCTTAATTGTGTTCAGCAAGGATCAGTTTCCTGAGGTGTATGTGCCAACAGTCTTTGAGAACTACATTGCTGATATTGAAGTGGATGGAAAACAGGTGAGAGGCCAGAAATTCTAATTATGAAACTGCCCAGTAAGGTCTGTGCTCCTTCTTATACGTACAGTGTCTATTTTATGAATATTCGTATTTTTACTACTTTTCTTGGATTAGGATATTTTTTGTGGGGGTCAAATGATTTTATTTTGTTCAGTCATCATGATTTAATTGCTTAACAGTCTTGCACATTCTTCACTGCTTGGACAACCCCTTAAAAATCTAGATTTTTCACCCGTCCTAAAATAACCTTTATTTTCGCCTCTGGTGCCAGTGCCATTCCAGTGTTGTTGGGACAGTGTCTCCCGGCAATCACGTTAACGCTCTTGCATCACACGAGTTCTGAAACCAATCAGCAGCCACTTCTGTCTTTGGACAAATCGCTTAGGTCCGGAGGAAGAGGGAGAAGGGCATCTCTGACTTCCTTTGCATGTAAGTGATGTGTGAAGGTGGGGAGAGTGAAGCGGCTCCTGACTGTCTTCAGTACTCGCATGATATCTTACTGGTATGCGACCAGAGAGACACTGTTAACAACGCTGGAACGGCATCGGCACTAGGTATAGCATGAGTGTTATTATTTTTAAGAAGGCAACATATGGATTGAGAAGGAGTTGGTTGAGTAGTGGACAACCCCTTTAAGGGTGTAAACACACTATATCCCACTTACATGTGTGGCACCCTGTACCAGGTGGCCACAGACTTCCCTAGGACAATGAAGGATTTCCCACAGCAAGTAACCCACTTTCACCCAACACCTTCCACCCCAGGCCTGTAGGGGGATCCCAACTGGTTGCCTTAAGGCACTCCCCCCCCTATAAATACAGATCCTGGGGGCGGAGTCAGGGAGAGTGTGTGCAGACGCTAGAAGAGCTGCAGGAGCTCAGAGACTAGTGATCTGAACTGGTACCGGAGCCGTGCTAGGCCCAAACCAGTTCACACCAGTGTCAGTGGGAAGACCCGAAGAGTAGGGATCAAAGGCAGAGGCGAGAAACACTTTACCAGGGGCAGAGGAGCTATTCCAGCTCACCCTACCGGAACACCAGTCACTGGAGCCTGAGTCTCAGCAGTGCTCTGAAACCAGGCGAGCACTCTGGGGCGATGTGTACACATCGCCCCATGTAACAGGGGGACAGCGATCTTACAGGAGATGGGAGCCATAGGCTCCTATGTTACAGAATGGCCGCTGGGGTTTTTGGACACCCCAGCGGCGATGGTGCCTGTAAGGCTGCTTTCACATCAGCGGCTTTGCGCTGATCGCGGCAGTTGCGGTGAAAAAACCGCAACTGCCGCGATTACCGCATAATGGCTGCACTTCCGGTTTACTTGCGGCAAGCCCCATAGAATGTCAATGTGGGCTTGCGGCAGGTGCGGCAAGTGCAGTATCGGCACTTGCCGCACCTGCCGCAAGCCCGCATAGACATTCTATGGGGCTTGCCGCAAGTAAACCGCAAGTGCAGCCGTTATGCGGTAATCGCGGCAGTTGCGGTTTTTTCAGCGCAAAACCGCTGATGTGAAAGCAGCCTAAGATTGCCGGTGCATCACCGGAGGTGTCGCCGCATGTAAATATGCGACGCTGGTGGGGCACCAAAAACGTGCGCGCTCCCGCCCGTTGCCGCTGGTATCTCCACCGACGTCGCCACGTGTGACGGTACCCCCAGAGTTAAATAGGCATCTGAACGCCATACTTATTTAAAGGATCTTGCAGAATTTATCAAGACACGTTTTACTTTTACGTTTGTGTTTAGAAATTTGTAATCAAGATACCTCAAGTGTCCTTTTAGCTCTCTCTCAAAGTTTCCTATATGTTCTTTGGAATCATTGCTTACAGACACCTCCATTATATGGCATGCAATTTTTCAGAATCTATTATATAATTGCCGTAGCGACTTCCGTCGCGTCCGGCGCTACTTCCGTGGCTTTGTTCGCGTGGCTCGGCACTTTCTCTGGGGCTCCGAAGCGGGCATTGCGAGCCCTTGCCACGCGAACAAAGCCACCAACATGCCCCCACCTCTACCCAGCTATCCCGAGCATGGGGCTGTAGTGTACACTGCTATGGTATACTACAGCCCCATGCCCAGCAGCCTGTCCGCCCCGCTCCCCTCGCCTCGCCGCCGGCATGGGGCTGTAGTGTACACCGCTATGGTATACTACAGCCCCATGCCCAGCCGCCTGTCCGCCCCGCGGCGCCCGCTACCCCGCTCTGCCCGCCTTAACCCCGCGGCGGTGAGGGGAGGCAGACTGGGCAGAAGAGAGGGGTTGCTCCGGAGCACTGGCGGTGACAGCAGCGGCTCCAGAGCAACCCTTCTCTTCTGCCTCGTCTGCCTCCCCTCGCCGCCCCTCCACCCCACCGTACACTGCTCCGGAGCCACCCCTACCCCCAACCCCCCACCCCCCCCCCCCCCCCCCCCGCCTACTAACCACCCCGCCACCTACTACCCTCCGCCACCCCCTAAGCCCCCGCCGCCCCCTAAGCCACCGCCGCCCCGCCACCCCACCGTACACTGCTCCGGAGCCACCCCTACCCCCCCTGCCGCTACTAACCACCCCGCCACCTACTACCCTCCGCCACCCCCTAAGCCTCCGCC
The DNA here is from genome assembly GCA_033576535.1 of Allobates femoralis. Classification (NCBI taxonomy): domain Eukaryota; kingdom Metazoa; phylum Chordata; class Amphibia; order Anura; family Aromobatidae; genus Allobates; species Allobates femoralis. The sequence goes on along the minus strand of JARQOC010000002.1, from coordinate 190,030,084 downwards.
GCCCCCTAAGCCCCCGCCGCCGCCACCCCCTAAGCCCCCACCGCCGTCGATCACTTACATGCCGCCTTCTTCATCTGATCATCCGTCCGATCCAGGAGTCCTCCGTCCGGCCCGAAAATAGAACCAAGGGCCCTGCCATAAATTCCTCTAAACACCGCTATGCATCCCTATGGGAAGTGAGGCGCTATGCTGATTGGTCACTGTGTGGTGCGCTGACCAATCAGCATAGCGCCTCACTTTCAGCGGTAAATTTGAAACTCAAAGTCGTCCATTATATCTCTATGGCAAGTGAGGCGCTATTCTTATTGCTCGCTGTGTGCTGCTGGCGACCAATCAGAATAGCGCCTCACTTCCCATAGACATATAATGGACGACTTTGAGTTTCACATTTACCGATGAAAGTGAGGCACTATTCTCATTGGTCGCCGTCAGCACACAGCGACCAATGAGAATAGCGCCTCACTTACAGCGGTAAATGTGAAACTTAAAATATTCCATGTATTTGAAGTATGGCGCCATACAGCGCGGCGCTTTTCTGATTGGTCGCCGCCTTCAGCGCGCCGAATAATCGGAATAGCGGCGGCCGCTATGCCGCCATATTTGAAATATACTGAGTAAACTATACACAGATTCTAGAATCCCGATGCAATCGCATCGGGCTCACAGCTAGTAAGAATATAATAGTTGGAGAAAAAAACCTGGTGTTTGTTTTAATATTCCCCAATCAAGCCTCCTATCTGAATTGGATTAAGTTCAGCCAAATCTGCCAATTTTGGTGGGACCGCCTGACCGTCTTATCAGTCTTCTGACTCCCCTACCAGAGAGGGACCAGGCAGTTCACATTTAAATATCTGATTCTTTTTTATTTCCCTGGAGATACGGTAATTCGCTACCAGACGTCTGGCAGCATATAGCACTTCTCTCCCTATTGAAAATACAAGAATGCTTGGTCAAAATCAACTGCATGGAGGGAGGCAAGATACATTGTTACCTGTAGCACGTTTGTGTGACAGGTATCTAAGGTTTATGGTGGCTTTTAGTACCATGCATCAAAAAGGTAATTAACCCTTAATTTTCTTGTTTACAACATATGAGCATAACAGTAATATTTCCCTTTGATTCTTTAAAAAAGAACTGTGAGGATCCAACAGAAATTGTCATGTTTAATGTTGCTTGAATTGGGTTTAGGTCTGTCTTAGTATGTGATTCCACTGTATACGAATAAAACTTGGGTGAGAGTTTACATTTTAATTGCAGGGCTCTAAAATGGCTTGTAGAAACCTTCTTGGTATTTGTGCCAGTTATATAATGTGAATGTGCTAAATGCTGAGCACCTCTCCAATTCCACTTTTCTCTTTATCTCTCCTGCTCACTCCTAATCCTATAATCCTTCCTCTCCTTCTGTGCTGACTAATTAGGTTATTTCAATGTAGGTGGAACTTGCTCTGTGGGACACAGCAGGACAGGAGGATTACGACAGACTGCGCCCACTCTCGTACCCAGATACCGATGTAATTCTGATGTGTTTCTCAATTGACAGCCCAGACAGTTTAGGTAAGAGAATCTATATGTGCACCATAGGTAATGACAGGGAAGAGGTGATCTGAGGGGAATGTAAGGCCAATAATAATATTGCAAGCTGACGATTAGGTCTTTTTGTCTTTACCTTTTTTACCTTTTGAGATCAATTGTCCTTTTTCTTACTGTTAAAAAAAAATAAAAGTACCGATCTTAAAGTACTGTATCCTGTGACTATAATGATGAAGGAATGCTGTGGAAAAAAAAGCTGATACTGTTATGGCCATTGTGTGCTTTAAGGAGGTTAATCCCATCAATTGGCTGTAGTTTAAAAATAATACAATAAATGGGACTTGCCCTTCCCTATTCCAGCACCAGCGTTCAACTGCTGCTCTTGGTGGATGTTTGCAGGCTGCAAGGGTGATGTCACGCCTACAGATCATGTGACTGCAGCAGCCAATCCCTGGGCTCATCCGCTTGAGCAATGTATATCGGCAGCATCGCCAAGACCAGTGATTTGCTGAAGCAATCGTATGCATTGTATTTATGACATCACCACTGCAGACTGAACAAAAGCAAATGGTGAGTCATTGCAGAAGATAGTGAGTATAAATGAAGCTGATTTTACTGTTAACTACACCAAACCAATGTGGTTAATAAATAGTAGAGCATGACAAATAAATTATAACTATAGCATTCCTATTACCCATGTCATGCATTACTCCTTGAGGGCCTTCCTTAGGTATACCAGTGTATAAGTTTGGTGTAATGGGATACGCAAGTGAGAAGATGCACACAGTTAATGCCCAATACACTGGCTGCAAGCAAACAGTCATCTGCTGGTCAGATAGAGAAAATGAAAGCAAAAAATGCATTAGCAAGTTCTCGAGGATGAAGTACATGTTCCCTCAGGGGAAGAGAGTAAAGGAGACAACAGGTTAGGTGATGACTGTGGCGCAGTTAGTAATTATGAAAGGCCAAGTAGGGTAGTGAAGGGGACGAATCTGCACTTGGACCTGTAGCAGGACGGACATGTGAGTAGCAGAGTTGGCTTATAGCCGCCATTACGAGATTATGCTAGTATGAAGAGTAATCTCCAATCTAGCATTTGCAGCTCAGTCGGTGGCGTCATTGACCCAGGTTAGGGGCCACGTCACGGGCCACGTCACACACACAGATAATTGTGCAGAGATTGTTCGCAGATCTCTGGTTGCAGTGAAATAATGGACACATTGTTCCATTTGTACACAGCCACAAAATAGAACAATGTGTCCATGATTTCACTGCAACCAGAGATCTGCGAACAATCTCTGCATGATATCTGTGTGTGTGACGTGGCCCTAAGGCCTGTGTGAGGTTTTCTGTTGCCTAGAGCGACGAAAGTGACTGACCTAGTACGAACAGTGACCATTTGGGTTTGGGTTTTAGGGCTAAGCAGTCACTGGCACTAACTTATTTAATGGTAATATTAGAATGATGGTGTGTTAATATTCATCTGAATGATTGTATTTTTCTTGTAACATAGCTTGCTCCATTTTTAATGCTTTAAACCATTCTCTGATATTGTGCTGAATGCATCCGATCTTAACGTGTTTCGTGGTTGTTGGTTTAGTAACATTGCTTCATCATTGTCTATGCTGTTACATATGTGTACCTGTTTACACTGGCATGGTCTAAAAGCAGTACTTTTAACTTTTTGATCTTGAGATTTTTGGCTCGGGGATCTTTCATAGTCCACATACTGAGCATTTCAAACACATCTTTGATATGTTGCAGACCGAAAACAAGTCAATGGGCCAACGTGGTTCAAGTTAAATATATTGTGACACCCATTTTATAGCAGTGCATCTATTTTACATACGGTATATGCCTAAAACTAATGTTTTGATTTCTTATTTTTTTTTTTAATAAAAAGAAAACATACCAGAGAAGTGGACCCCTGAAGTGAAACATTTCTGCCCTAATGTTCCGATCATACTAGTTGGTAACAAAAAAGATCTTAGAAATGATGAACATACCCGGAGGGAGCTAACAAAGATGAAACAAGTAAGTATGAAACAAAAAAAATAAAAAATTAAGATGTGGTTGTCAGGACAACCGTTATTCCTAAGATTCTGTGGTTGCCAGATGAAGCAGCCAACTAATAATGTTCTGGGGGGTACAGGGCATCCATGTAGAAGAGATGAAGTCACCCTTTTTTTGTAGTTGATTAAGTGGACACCACTATGGAGTTGGAGTTACATAAAATATAGCTTTTATTATTAATATATAAAAGTGGACACATAAACGTTATGATACGAAGCATAAGGACAAGACAAGCCAAAAACAACTGCAGTGGGGTGGTAACCCCCTGGGTACAACCATTTACCATAGGACACAATTCACAGTGGTATTAAGTTACATGAGTAAGGGGTGTATTGGCTGACAATTATTGGAGATACCAGTACAACAATCACTCACCCATGATATACTCTTGTGATGGACCGGATGGTTCCACAGGGGGCCCTGTCCTGCAGCACGCCCCTAACAGCTGTTTCGCCGCTGCTTGGTCGCACTTTTTTTGTAGGTAGCAATCTCAAGGGCTTCAGCTGAATTATTCCATAGACCCTATGAAAAGCAGTGTTCCTTCAAACTGTACATTGGCACACTTGCCATTACTGAACATTTGGCCTAGCGTTCAGTGCCATACATGTATTTCAGGAGACTACTGCTTTTATGCTTAAGGTTCCAAAAGGTAATAAGGAAGGAAAGATAACTGGAAAAAATCAGCTCAGAAAAGTGTGCCATTGTAAGGGAATTACAATGTGAGGGAAGTAGGATATTTGTGAGTGAAAGATTTCTGGAGAAATAAAGGTGTAATTGGTGTATTACAAACGACTATAGAAAGTTTGAAGATGAAAGTGTCAATGGGTTTTGAGTCAGAAAGATGTCGCGGTGTGCACAATAGAAGTCAGCATGAAGAGGGTAAAAGAATAATAGGTGTATCTCTAACATACTTTATATTTGCTAATTAAGGCCCCTTTCACATCAGCGTTTTTGCTGATTTGCGGCAGATCGGGCAGATTTACCGCATCTGCCGCATATCGGCTGCACTTTCGGCAAGCATCATTTACTCTCTATGGGGCAGCAGCAGGTGCGGCAACTGCAGTTTTTGTGCAGTCACAATCCAGCACTTGTAGCAGTTGCGGCAGGTCAGCATTTTTTTGACCTGCCGCAAGTGCAGGATTGCGACATAAACTGCATTTGCCACACCTGCCGCAAGTCCCATAGAGTGAATAGTGCTTGCCGAAAGTGCAGCCATTACACAGCAGATGCGGTAAACCTGCCGGATCTGCCACAAATCAGCAAAACCGCTGAATTGAAAGGGGTCTAATAAGAGATTTTAAGTCTACCTTCAAAAATACATGCACTATTGCAATATAATTTTAAAGATTACTGGAAAATTTTGGTAAATATACTCAAACCTCAATACCAATGAAACTAAATTTAATTGAGCTTTAAATCTAGAGGAAAGCTTCCATCTTTTAATTAATACTGAGGGGAAATTGTGGGAATGTAGTAATAATCCAGACCATCAGATAACTATGGATTTGAAATTAGAAAATCGTAGAATTATTTCAAATCACAGGACTGATAGAATTGTTTGATTTCCTAATGGGGGAAAAAATGGAAGCAAAATTTGAAAACCTCTTTATTCAGTATCTAGTATGAACACTACGCACCAAAATACTTAAGGTCCTGTCACACGCGTCAATGTCGTCAGCGATCTGATCGCTGACGACATTGACGGATGATCGCTGGTGAGCTGTCACACAGACAGACTCACCAGCGATCAATTGACCAGAGACATCATGGAAACGATTTAAATATCGTTTCCACGATGTCCTGCTCCCGCTGCCAGCCTGCTGGAAGCGGGAGCAGCCTGGTCTCCAAGGTACACTGCGGGTAACTAGGCAGCGCGCGCTGCCTAGATACCCGACGTGTATCTTAGTTACCAGCCTCCTCCGCTCACCCGGTGAGCGGAGGAGGCTGGTAACTAAGGTACACGTCGGGTATCTAGGCAGCGGGCGCTGCCTAGTTACCCGCAGTGTACCTTAGTTACCAGCCTCCTCCGCTCACCGGGTGAGCGGAGGAGGCTGGTAACTAAGGTACACGTCGGGTATCTAGGCAGCGCGCGCTGCCTAGTTACCCGCAGTGTACCTTGGATACCAGCTCCCAGCGCTCGTGAGAGGCGCTGGGAGCTGGAATATCGCTAGTCCCGGTGTCACACGCAGCGATGCTGCGTGTCCACCGGGCGACAATCGCCAGGTTTTAGGACTGATTCTAAAACCTGGCGATCATCAACCAGCGATTTATCGCTGGTTGATTCACTATGTCACACGCGTCAATATCGCTGCAACGTCACGTGCAGCCGATATCGTGCAGGCGATATTGACGCGTGTGACAGGCCCTTTAAAGAATTTGGTATACGCATAATGGGGTTAGTGGTGGTTTTAGGAATGTTGTGAGTTGCTGCCTGCACTATGGCATAAAGATCCACTGCCGGAAGCTCTTTGTAGTTTATAAACAATGGTGTCCAAGACCTATGCTTGATGGGAGACCAGTCCGGAGGCTGCAGGTCATGCACTTGTTGAAGAGCTGACATTAATGTTTGCATAGCCATGTTGAAAAATAGCTGCTGGGATACAGGAGTCAATGGTTTCATGACCACATTAATCTAATTCAAGTTATTGATGTACTTAGAATAAAGACTAGAGGGGACCAGCTATTGTACATTATTCCCTGTCATACCATATTCCTTGAGTAGAACTGGTGTGATGTTTTCTTGTGAAGTCCTCTTCATAGTGTTGCTCACATGATCTCAAGAATCTGGCTATCATTGTGTCCAAGAAAAGAGGGACTCATCAAAGAAGATAGACTTCCATTCCAACCCTTCATTGCTATGTTGCTCTGACTCTGTTAGTCTTTGAGAGCGGTGGTGTGAGGTAAATTGTACACCTTTAAGGTGGTGTCTCATGTGGCGATCTGGCCTGCGATGTCGGAAGCGATGTGCATGTGCACGCTCGCTTCCGACATCGCAGGCCAGCTGTCACACGGCATGACGTTGCCGGTGACGCGGCGGCGATCTGGGCGGAGCCATCGCTTGCTGGGCTGGGCTCAGCCCAGCAAGCGATGGCTCAGGAACGCTGCGATATAGGCTGGATCGCGCCGCCAACAGTGTCAGACAGCGCGATCCAGCCTAATCGCTGGTCGCAGGATGACAGGTTTATGAACATGTTCATAAACCTGTCAACCTGCGACCAGCGATAATTTGCAGTTGCGTCGCGCTGTCACACAGCGCGACGTACTTGCAATATCGCCCGCGACATCTCTGTTACGTCACTTTTCGGCGATGTCGCGGGCGACATCGCCACGTGTGACACTACCTTTAGTGGACATCTGACTCCTAGTCCAGTGTCATGTAAGTGGCTTTTGATGCCTTGTGTAGACAATGACACCTTTTGACTTTGTAGTTGAAGTTGAATTTCACCTGCAATACAGAATGACTTTGTGAAATGGTAATTATTCCGAAATGACCCAGGAGCCATTTTTCAACATAATCACATCAGATATTGGCTCCTGCTAATGTGAGTAGCATGAGTGGCCTAAATGTGTTACAATGTTCTGCAGTATCTCCAACTTTGTCACCATCGAGCACATCTGGAATTATTATTTATTTATATAGTGCCATTAGATTCCATGGTGCTTTAGATATAGAAAGGGCAGACAAGGACAAGTACAATATACATGGACAATCAAGTCAGATACAGGAGGGAAGAGAACCCTGTCCGCGAGGGCTTACAGTCTAAGAATGTCATTGGTCAGCATTTGCGGACAGCAGCGGCGCTTGATTTGCAAGTACAAGAACATTTAACGTGGAATAAATAAAAAATGTTAAAAATTGTGTGCCCCCTCCCACCCCCAGTTTTTATGCCCAGCAAATATAAACTGCACACCAATGGGCTGGGGGCTTCAGCCTCCAGCCATCTGCTTCATCTACACTGTGTATCACAGTATGGGGGACCTTCACACCATTTTTTTTTTTTTCAATTATTTATTCCTTTTTATACTGCACTTTTGGAACCAGTCCATTAGTGTGAGGGCAACCAATCACTGATGCTGGTGACTCACCGTAGCCGGGTTGTGCACGTCTCGGGCTGTCGCTGCTCCCTGTCACGGTACCGCGCCCGAGGCTGTGTGGGCCCGGTGGTCCAGTCCAATAAAGTTGGCCGAACAGATAGGGGGTTAAATCTTGTCGTGACGCCACCTGCGGGAGATTCGGTGATTTCACTGGCGCTGCTTGGGCCTCCGGGGGATGGAATGCAGCAAGATGGGACGCTCCCCACAGGATGAGCGGGAGTCCCCGGAGCCAGGAGCTGCACAAGATGTTGTGAGGCAGCTTAGTTACCTTCTGTATGCGGAGTGAAACAGTTCTTAAGAAACACTGACACCAATAGTCTCTGCAACGGGTCTTTTACTGTAACCAGCAGGTGATACATGGTATACAGGTAACGGGTAACGGACTGGGTGGACTTGGCAATGACCGGTGTTGTCTCAGAGCTCCGCAGTGTTTCTCCGTTTTATCTTATTCTGGCGAGTTGCCGATGTCGCCTTTGTGTGCCAAGGTCGGGTACAAGGGGCTACTTCAATTTCCCTGCCGGTCCTTTTGTGGGTACTCCGCTGGCAAGACGGCTCTGTTTGAGGCAGCGGTGGGGTACTCCTGTAGAGCAGTACCTCCACTCCTGGTTTGCATAGCAGTGATAAACTACTTGCTAGCTTCGGAACCAGTGATCCAGTTATAGATGGGCACGGGTGTATTTTGACCCGCATGAGCTCGCCCAGGGTCCGGTTGTTAAGGCACCGGATAATGGCGCTAACCGGTAGGTGGTCTTCGGGGCAGCACCGAACTGTGAAGAGCCCCCTCTCCTACGTTCCTCCCGACCACCTCCTTCTTCTTCCTCCTTCTCCTAAATTCTCCTCTCCCACACTCTACTCCTACACTCCGCCCACCAGGACCTTATTGGCCCTCTATTCTGATGTGCATGTAGGGTATGGAGCTCTGAGTTTTACCATGTCATTGCTTAGTCAGAGAATATTACATCTGCAGTCTGGGATGCAATACACTCCTGTGACGCCCTCGTTGCGGGGCGCCACACTGGCACAGTGTGGGGAGACTGACTGCAACCAGACTCTGCCACACAGGGTGGGCGAGGGAAGCAGGGGATATACATAAGGTTTAAGGCGCAAACCCAGAAGTAATGTGACAACAGTGTGGAAGCTTGGTACGGGGGCCTTCACACTGGCGTTTGTCTGCATGCGTATGGCATGCAGACGCAAACGCAGCCATATTAATGTGAATGCAGCGGAGAATCTCCGCATGCGTTCACATTAATATGCACCCCGGCCATCCAATCAGCTGTCTTGGGAGCGGCCGGGAGGAGGAGATCAGCGGCAGAGATCTCCTCCTCCTGGCACAGCTGATTGGATCAGCCCGGGAGATTTGAAGATACAGCTGATCTGACAGCTGTTTAAATCTCCCGCGCTGACACCAAATAGGGTGATAACAGTACAGGAGATAAGAAACAGCTGATCGCTGCTTTAAATCTCCCACGCCGACATCACCTATTCGGTGTTGGCGCGGGAGATTTAAACAGCTGTCAGATCAGCTGTATCTTCAAATCTCTCGCGCTGACAGACGGGAGATCAGTGGAGGCATAAGCTGATCTCCCGGCGGCCACCGGGAGAGATTTCAATGAGATCTGCAGCGTTCTCTCTACATTGTCATGCGGAGGACACTGCGGATGCATTGACTTCCATGCATTTTTTGTGCGCTTGCGGGCGCTTGCAGATAAAACAAGAGCCCGCGACCGCACAAAAAATGCAACATGCTGCGTTCGGAGGGCGCAAAAATTGTGCGCATCCAAGCGCGAACGCAGCCAAACGCAGGCACATGTGTGCCCTTGTAAGACATAGGAACGCTTGTGCGCAAGCGTTTGGCTGCGTTCGGTGCGCTGCGTTCCAAATGCCAGTGTGAAGGCGCCCCAAGTATGATTTTTAACTGCTTTAATGCCCATTGCGCTTCCTTTCGTAGCCCCCAACCCCTTACTACCACAATTTTATAGCACAAAAGTTGAGGATTCCAATAGACCTATGTAGGGTTCGGGGTTTTTTGTTTTTTTTTAAGTCGCGCCGAATCCGATGGTAGGGTGGGGGTGCTGGGAATCGCCCCCCTCATCAATCAACTGTTCACCAGCAGAGCTTCACATCTTTGTCAACTAAGTAGTAACTGCAGCGAGGAGCTGCAGATCCACTCCCATTCATTCCAAAATGAGCATTACCTGGATGAAGTCACTGTACACCTGACTAAATTGTGCAAGTGAACACATTAGGCTGCCACTGATTTGATAAATTATCTTATTCTAAGGAAAGTTCATCAATAAGAGTAATGTACCACCCCTTAAAATGTATATATGTAGGATTTCCACATATTTGATCATTTATTCCTATGGAGATCTCAGTGGTAACACAGACTAGTGCCATGCAGGGGAAAGAGAGCAAATCAGTGCTCCTCTGGGAAATTAAATATGCAAATAGCCTCTTCAGAGAGGAAGGACTTGAACACTAGTAATTGGAAGAAGCAATCCTAAAACATTATGAACTCTTTAACCCCTTCATCCCATACTATTTTTAGTTTTTCCCTCCCCTTCCAAGAACCATAATTTTTTTTATTTTTCATCAATATAAATATAAGGGCTTGTTTTCTGTGATATGAGTTGTACTTTTGAATGACATTTTTTTTTACCATATAGTGTACACGAAAATGGGAGAAAATTCCAAGTGCAGTGAAATTGCAAAACAAGTGCAATTACACATTTGTTTATTTTTTTTTTCTTATTTACCACGTTCACTATATGGTAACGCTGACATGTTGGTATGATGCCTTGGGTCAGTGCGAGTTCATAAATGAACCTGTATACTTTTACTGTTATCTAAGTAGTAAACAAATTCATAAGTTTTTAAAGAAAAAGAATTGCACTTTCGGCGCAATTATCCGAGACCCATAGCGTTTTCATTTTTCGGGATCTGGAGCTGTGTGACCGCTTATCTTTTGCGGCTTGATTTGACGTTTTCCATTATACAATTTTAGGGTGGATGCACTGTTTTGAACGCCCATTATTGCATTTTATTGCAATATTGCGGCGACCAAAAAAACGTAATTTTGGCATTTGGACTTTTTCCGTTATACAGTTTAGAGATCTGATTAATTGATTCTAGATTTTAATAGACAGGGCCTTTCTAAATGTGGCGAAAGCGATTGTATGCATATTTTTAATAGCTCTATCTTCAGTGGGGCAAAAGTTGGGTGATTTGAAATTTTAGTGTGTATTTTTTATTTTGTTTAAAATTCATTGTAAATGATCACTTTCTGCTGGTGACGACACTGGGTCATGACTGGTAGGAAATGATTCAGGACAGCTTCCAAGGTCGTCAGATGACCCTGGGCTGTCCAGGTAACAGCAGAGGTCCTGTGATTGCTTTGCAGGACCTCCGATCATGGCGAGGAACAGCGCGATCCCCGCTATGGGTTTATGGATCATGCTGTCCGTCACTGCACTCCCTTGCTCCCTCCTAAGTGCTGCAATCGCTATTGATCTCCATGCACAAGGGGTTAAACAAACCAGGCAGGGGAGGTGCAGGCAATGACCCTGGCTCTGACATCAGGGCCTCAGTTATCACTTACGCCAAACTCCCAGCGGTGATTGTATGGGCACTGGTTCTATGTCCCTCTCGATTGCTATGACATACCCATACATCACAGATCGGGAACACCTTTCCAACCATGATGTTTGGGTATTTCAAAGGTCATGAACCGGTTAAATGGCTTTCTGCTCGATTTTGAGATGTGGCGACTTGATGGATGAATGATGTGTAGGATATCGATCTTATGCAAGTATCAAGAGGTCAACAAGGGTCTTCTCTGCCGTTTTGTTTTGGATCAAGTCATCAGGGTTGTTGGTCCTCTTAGGGGCCTTTTTCACTTGCGTTTTTTTCCTGATTTGGAAGATCAGGAAAAACCCGATTCTTACAGTATTTTGCCCATTCGCTTTAATTTTGTCAGGTAGAATCTTGTTGCTTCATGTTTTCTCCTGAAATCATTAAAGAGAATGGGCAAAAAAAATTAATCCTGTAAGAATCAGGTTTTTTCCTGATCTTCCAATTCAGGAAAAAAACGCAAGTGTGAAAGGCCCCTTATTCACCTTATTCCTTCTATTCTTCTGACCATTAAGTCCTTCTCCAGTAATTTCCTTAATGTGTGTAACTTGTATTCTACAGGAACCTGTCAAACCAGAAGACGGAAGAGAAATGGCCAATAGAATTAATGCCTTTGGTTATCTTGAATGTTCAGCTAAAACGAAGGATGGAGTCCGGGAAGTGTTTGAAATGGCAACACGGGCAGCTCTGCAGGTCCGAAAACACAGGAAGAAGCAGCGTTGCTCCATCCTATAAGTAAAGCTCTAGAACCTTTTTGGAAGGAAGATTAGAAGAACAAAGTGAGTAGCTTCTTTTGCTGCTGCACGACCTGCTATAAAATACCAGAGACTTCAGTAGTAAAGAGCTATATGCACCGTTTGTACTGTAAATGTATCTATCCATGGTTTTGTTTCTCCACATAAACGTCTATCTAGAGTTAGGCACGAGTGAAGTGGAAAAATCTTCAGGAAGCCTCTAATGTACATGCAGTGCCTCCTTTCCTATCCATAATCTATACACCTAAACAATCCTGTTTTGTAAGTAAAAAGCACATGTTGGATTCTGGGTGTTGGGTTTTTTTTTGTGCCATACTGTGATTTTTGTTTGGAATCTTTTGACTTATCTACCCTACTCTATCTGGATATCCCCTTCCCAAATGGCTTACTACACCTAACTGTAAAGAAGCAACACTGGAAAAAGGAAGAGGGTAGGAGCTTGATGGAGTAAGCTGTACTTGCATAGCACAATATGATCAATGGCAAGTTGCACTATCCCGTTAACCAAGTCATGGTTTACACTATTTTATTTTCATATCCTCCCAGCAGATATTCTTGTAATTGTCACCCAATTATCTCAGAATTATTTCCTCCTCTGATTTATGTTTACCAGCTACTTCTGTGCAGTTGTCCAGCCCTTAGCTCTAAGGTGCCCATTTCTTTTCGTGGTCCACAGAATGGTCTTGCAAACTCTGACAATGTTAGTTTTGTATTTTGATAGAAATCTCCTTGTTAAAGGGAACCAACCACCCCCAATGACCCCCCCGGACTATTAATATCAGTCCCTACACACAGCACATACATGTGCTGCACTGTTTTTTGCTAAATAAACTGTTTTTTAAAACTAAAGATAATGATTTTTAAAGTTTAAAACGGAACGACGGTTGGGCGGGACTTATCTGTGGAAACCGCCGAGATCTGATGTCAATCATCTTCCCTGTCTCCCCTCGCAGCATTGAAGTTCAGCCCTTTGTGCAGCGTCACAGCCCTGTGCACGGGCTCGCATGCCCGTGCACACGTCATCATCTACAGCCGGGAAGCGAGCGCGCGCTCTGTCTTCCTGCGCTCGGCTATGGAAGACAGAGCGCGCGCTCGCTTCCCGGCTGTAGATGATGACGTGTGCACGGGCATGCGAGCCCGTGCACAGGGCTGTGACGCTGCACAAAGGGCTGAACTTCAATGCTGCGAGGGGAGACAGGGAAGATGATTGACATCAGATCTCGGCGGTTTCCACAGATAAGTCCCGCCCAACCGTCGTTCCGTTTTAAACTTTAAAAATCATTATCTTTAGTTTTAAAAAACAGTTTATTTAGCAAAAAACAGTGCAGCACATGTATGTGCTGTGTGTAGGGACTGATATTAATAGTCCGGGGGGTCATTGGGGGTGGTTGGTTCCCTTTAATGTCTGGACTATTATTAGCACAAGCAGCGATTGTTACATTCTAACATGCCCACATAGCAATCTTGTGACATGTGTAAGTGGTACAAGACAAACGGGGGCCCCACAGACAAGAAACAGGGCCAGAAACTAAATGTGGCCATGAAGCTTGTTCATCTTTTTTCTATTTTTTTTTTTTCTCTTTTGTGCTCTGGAATCTTATAAAGCTGCTTATTCTTCAAGGTCCCATGCCCCATTCTTTTGCTTATTCAACTTTATTAAAATGCATGCCAAATTTGCACAGTCTCTGTGGACCCTCCTTTTCATGCAATAGCATATACTTTATATGCCAAAACCAATAAGGATGGAGCCACATGGTGACTTTGGCAACACCTGTCGCAGCCAAAGTTTGCTATGTGTGACTGTTACATTGCAACACAATATAAGTAAACCGGGTCATATTGCAACCCACAGGGTGCCGCGACTAGTAAGTCACGAAAAATGTCCAACCGCATCGGACTTGTGACTCCCTTGTCATACTCTCGGGTCGAGCCCATTCATTTGTATTGCTGTGTGATGTTGCAGCGACTCCTACTAAACTTTGACGTTGTGGAGTAGCTCTAGCCTAATTATACCACTGCACAAGGGTATTGTTTTCTATATATTTAATAAAAGTTGTTTATGAATAATGGGGTTAAAGGGACAAGTTCCATAATCCTTGTAATAAGGCACAATAGAAACCATGTACTTAGTGTTTAATCTACCAGCAGAAGATTTTCCATAATATTGGAGGGGGATTTTTTTTTTTTTTTTAACAGTGTATTAAATTATTTTCATACGTATATATGTACTTTAATCAATTCCTCCCCCTACACTGTTGCTAACTAATGCACACATTATACACCAGCATTTTTGATAAATGTTACTACCAATCTGCAGAACCCACCGGTTGACTGTGCTTTGTCTACTGATTTTTATTCTTATTCTTGTTCTTGTTCATGCTTTGTAAAGCGAAAATTGAGACCAGCCATCTTCTCTCGTGACTTTTCAGCTTGTGTTTCACATTTCTGCCTTTTAAAATTCCTTTATAATAATAAAGCTTATAATTCTACAATAACTTCATTTTTCCTTTGTTCGTCTGTTTTGGTATTCTGTTCTCTGCCTGACTGCCTGTAAATGTTGGAATTTGACACACGTGACTTTTCGAATGTAAAAAAGAAAAAAAACACATTTACAATGAGAAAATAAATGCAAACTGGTATTTTAATTTGAGTGTCTGCTCTTGAATGGGAGGGGAAAAGGAGCTTTTATTTATTTTATTTTAAGCTTATTTTATTTAGGTGGGAATACCAGTTTATATGCATATTCTAGCAACATGATGGAGAACATTCCCACCAATCCTGTTCTTTTACACAAGCGGATAAAGTACGTTGAATTCAATTTGATCACTTTTCGCAGAGATCTGATTGGGACAGGGATGTGATGGATATGCTCACTTAGATCCTACTACAGCCTAGCCTGTGCTAGTGCCCGGAGGTTGAGCACTGAGCTTTTAGCTGCTTTTTTCCTCCAAATCCTAGTGAGCAGCTTAACTGTACAGCTGCACAGAGACTTTCCCCCCTGGAAGAGGAACGTGATTAGAAAATGACCTATTTATATCTATTTTCTATATTAAATGTTTTTACTTATGGAATTTATTTTCTATATTGCTATATATTTGATTATAGACATAAAAATATACATTATAATAAACTTGACAATTAACACCTGGCCTTTAGGCCTTGCGCTAGTCACACTTTAAAAGACACATGTAATGTGTGTGCACATATAATTGTAGGTTTTCTTGGACGAAGTGCCTCACTGTCCGCCTGCTGTGCTCCAGGACCGAAGGAACCAAGACACGGGGATGTCTGAATCAACTTATGTTTTTATTGCCCGACGCGTTTCAGAGCCACATACCAAGCTCCTTCCTCAGGGAACATCCCGCAATGTAGATCTTCTTGGAAGAAGTGCCTCACTGTCAGCGCGGCTGCTCCAGGACCGAAGAACCCAGGACACGGGGATGTCTGGATCAACTTGTGTTTTTATTGTCCGACGCGTTTCAGGGAAGGAGCTCGGTATGTGGCTCTGAAACGCGTCGGACAATATAAACATAAGTTGATCCAGACACCCCTGTGTCCTGGTTCCTTCGGTCCTGGAGCAGCAGCGCGGACAGTGAGGCACTTCGTCCAAGAAAATCTACATTGCGACCACGGTTATCTGTGGGAGTGCGGTCCCTGCAGCAGCTGCTTTATCGCTTTTTAACCAGTTGTGGGTCTCACAACTGGACAAGGTGAGCAATTCCACATCGCAAACTGACAGTGTCTAAGATAAGACCCTATATGCGCATTCTTATTTTACACATATAATTGCACACTCATGATTTCCTTAGTATTGCACAGGTGATAGTATAATCACCAGTACTGGTCATGATTCCAGACTCTGTGCAATACTAAGGAAATCATGAAAACCTGCACTGTGTGCGGCCCTCGAGGCCTGGAGTTCCCCACCCCTGTTATAAAGTCTCTTCCTTCTTTGGGTTACCCCGACCCCAGTCTGACCAGGTTGAGACTGGAACTTTAGAGTCCAAATTTTTTCTCAAAATGGGCCACTAGGCCAACAGGAGCACAATGTCCCAGAGGTTACAAAGGTTTTAGAGTCCAATCTCTAAGGTAGGAGCACAACACAGGGAGCATCAGCATATGAGTAGGTCCTTACTCCTGGGCACAGTTCTTGAACGTTGCAAACAAATGACCCAGCTAGCACACCGGGTCCTACGACTTTCCCCTTTTCCCACATAAGTCCCACAAGGATCGGCAGAGTTTATTAGAATGTGACACGGGCCATCAAGATAATGGGGCATAGTCCATTAAGGGCACAGTCCATTTAGGACTTTGAGGTGTAGCCCAAAGACTGTAGTCCTTTAAATCTAGCAGGAGGAAGTGTAACAGGCCTAAAACTGGGGATAGGAAAAATAACATTAAACCTGCCTGTTCATGAAGCAAAAAAAGTCCTTGCTCTTGCACCAAACAGTCCTTATCTGGCCGACGGGGCAACTAAAGAACTAAGGAGGCTATCATCTGGTAACTTTCCATCCTGCATGATGCAGGGTTCCAGCAGGGGCATTTCCTCAAACTGGCCCCTGTCCACTTGCCGTGGTCAGTAATCCAACGACAGGACTTTTTGCCAGTAGACCGCCTTAATTAAAGGCTTTTTTTGTGAAGCCACAGCACTTTCACATCTCCCTGGGATGGACATGTAGGCTGCTCCAGGCCAGTTTAGAGGAGGGGTATCACAGGCATTACTACTCCAGGGGCATTCGCCACCACCTGCCCTACAGTACACCCATCAGGATCAACGCTGCAGAAGAGGAAGAAGGAATTTGTGGATGTCCCCTACCAACATACATTGGAGGAACTTGGCCAAACCTTGTCCTGCACATGCTCTGGCCCCAGTGGGTTTCTCTCTAGCCGGCTGGCTCCCCACTTTCTTCTTGGCCCACAGTTAATACTCCATCATCTCCATATCAACCTCCTGCTCCCACTCATTGACATACTGTGTGGTGGTGGCCCAATGTAGCACCCCTTACAGCACTTTAATTTGAGGAACATAACCACCTCCCTAACATGGAGGGTGCAGAGTTGGGAAGGTTGTCCCGCTGCATGGTGGATTGACATAACACTGGTGACCAGTGTCCTCTACGGCTATGGCCACCTTCACATCATGATTTTGGCTGTCTGTGGGATCCTTGTCTTTCCAGGATCCCCAGGACAGCCTCAGATCCACATGGATCCCTGCATTTGGATGGCAAATAGTTTTAAAGACGTATGGACTACCACTTAGAGAATAGTTTTAAAAGAATTTCTTTATTCTCGTTTAAAAAAAATGACTGGTCTAGCAAGCAGTATACGAAGGTGAGACCGTTAAGTTATCTCTGATCCAGAACCATGTCCTAAATTGTTTATCTCTATATACCATAATATCCCTCTGTGTGCACATATAGGTACCATCATATGTATCATAACCCAGATATTTAGGGCAATCATAGGGTAAGCCACCGAGGAGTGGGGGCACCCAAAACCTTGAGGTGTTATTACCACCACTGATAGGCAGTGTTGCAGATATAGGGATACTCACACTAAGTGTGCTCTCCTTCAGTGAATTGTATATATACTGTCTCACCTTTGTATACCCTGCTGGCTAGACCAGTCATTTTTTTTAAAACGAGAATTACCGTGTATACTCGCGTTTAAGCCGAGTTTTTCAGCCCAAAAATTGGGCTGAAAAGTCCCCCCTCAGCTTATAAGCGAGTCATTGGGTATTTGCTTGGGGGGGGCTGGAGGAGGCAGGAGGGGCTGCAGTGACCGTGGGTGGTCACGTGGGGCCGCCTCATTAGTGTAATGAATATGCATGGCATCCCCCCGTCCATCAGCGGCGGGGGGATGCTGTGCATATTGCACTACACTGGCCCCCAGCAGTAATACACAGCCCCCCCTCCTTATTATGTGTCCCCCAGGCTGCGGCACCTGTCAAAATAACAAACATTTTATACATCACCTTTCCGGCGCAGCTCCTCCGCTCCCAGCTTCTTCCTGCTTGTGCCAGTGCCATGTGACCGGGCGCAGCTGATGACGTCATCTCCTGCGCCCGGTCACAGCACTAGAAGCCGGCACAAGCAGGAAGAAGAAGCCGGGACCGGAGGAGCTGCGTCGGAAAGGTGATTTATAAAATGGTTGTTATTTTGACAGGTGCCTCAGCCTGGGAAGCACATAATAAGGAGGGGGGGCTGTGTATTACTGCTAGGGGCCAGTATACCACCACTGGGGGCCTGTATACTACTACAGAGGGGGCCTGTATATCACAGCTGAGGGGCGCTATATACCAGTGACAGGGGGCTATATAATAGGATGGGGGTCTGCTGCATTTCATACCCTAGGCTTATACGCGATTCAATAACTTTTTCCAGCTTTCGGGGGCAAAAGTAGGCGGGGTCGACTTATACACGGGTCGGCTTATACACGAGTATATACGGTAATAAAGACATTATTTTAAAACTATTCCCTATGTGGTAGTCCATACGTCTTTAAAACATTTAGATATAACCACCTCACCTTATCAGGTAATCTTTCTTTAATATTGGATGGCAAATAGCCATCGGTATCTGAATCTATGCAGGATCTGTGTGGATTCTGTGGTCCCTCTGTCTCTCCCTGTTCTCCCTGCATCTCCCCTGCCTCTCCCGCCTCCATCTTCTCTCACCCCGCTCGTCTATCCTGTCCCCCCCCTCTCCTCTCCCCTCATCTTTACTCTGGTGTGTAAAAAAATAATAAATCTCCCTGGGGATACTTCACCTTTCCGGTGCCTCCGGGGATGCGACAGTCTCCATCTGGCTGCAGGACCTGTTATTACGTCACTGAGCCGATCAGCTGACATGTCAGCTGATCAGCTCGGTGATGTCACAAGAGGTCCTGCACCCAGATGGAGACGGTCGCATAACCAGAGGCGTCGGAAAGGTGAAGTATCCTCCAGGAGGAGATTTATTATTTTTTACACACTGAAGGAAAGAGGAGAGGGCACAGGACGGGGAGAAGAGAAAGAGGAAGGAGATGCAGGGAGAGAAAGGGTTATGTACTGAGCACTGCTTTTGGGCATGCTCAGTACATAAACACGGAGCCGACATCGGATCCGATGTAGAAACTGATCCGATGTCCATAGGCTCCCATTGTAACTTCCTATGGACCATCACGGATCCTTGGTGTCCAATTTTAGTCACGGACACCAAAATTGCAGCAGGCAACTATTATGGCTCCGTGACTAAATCGGACAGCAATGAATGGTGCTAAAATCAGATGCCAATAGGGAGACATTCGAGCCCATCTGTTGCCCATAGGAATACATGGGAGGCAAAATCAGATCCATGTGTATCCGTTTTGAAACGGATACACACGGATGCTCCAAAATCGTGTGAAGGCAGCCTATAAAGCCTTAACCCCTCCTCCTGGCTGTGGGTACATTGCTAATCAAAAGTGGCCCGCTTAGACTTCTCCATCCACCCTCGGACGAGGGCCTCTGAGAACCTCATCTAAAAATGACAAGGCAAGGGGTTGTTCAAGCTTACAAGGCTCCTTGCTGGGAGGAGGCAGGGTGTCCCACATGGCATTCCCACTGTCTGAAGGACTCTGGTGGGAGGGTTCTTTTGAAGGCAGAGAAATGGGAGCTTCTGGAACTACCACCTCCTCAATCTCCACATCCACTGGCTGCAGGTTTGGTAAAGCCATGCAGGCTGCAGGACTCTCTGGCTTCTGGATTTCCTGGCTGGCATAGGGGATAGTTCTGCTCCCGGAGATACCTCTTCAGGCATCCGTGACTAACACTGAATCTGAATCTCACTGCAGACCAGGCCCAAAGCGGGGTGTGTGACTCCAGCTCACATGGGCATCTCTAGCTCCTCTCTGGGCTGCTCCGGTGGCAATAATGCACCCACAGCTCTTGGCATACTGATATAACTAATCTCCCAGAGTTGTCATCTCTTTGGATCAATTCAAGTCTCCTGACTTCAGGCAAACTATAGCACAGTGGTGCTCCTCCGTACAACAATCCCAAAATGGTGCCAGCCAGTACGGTGACACATCTGCCCTTTGCCTAGGGTCTCTCCTCTTCCGGAGCTAGGACCCAATTGCTTAAAATCTCAAAAGATGTTTAACCCATTCACCCCCTCATCCTGTTTTGACCCTAATACCCTGGCTATTTCTTGCAATTCTGACCAATGTCACTCTGAGGTTACAACTCGAACATTTTATTTCAACAGATCCCAGCGACTCTTAAGATTTTTCTTCATGACTTATTAAACTTTGTGTTAGTGGTAAATTTTGGACGATCATATTTGCATTTAATTTTTGACAAAATCAGACATTTGCCGAAAACTTCACAAAGTTTGAATTTTTATACTTTTTAACCAGTAAGGTATATCACGCAAAATAGTTAAAAAAAAAATCCCCCGTCTACTTTAAATCAGCACAGTTTTGGAAACACTTTTTTTTTTTTTTTTACTTTCAACCCTTTTAACTTATCAGCAATTTCTCATTTTTCAACAATTTACAAAGCCTCTTTTTTCTTTAGGGACCACATCATGTTTGAAGTGACTGAGGAGCCTATATGAAGAAAACACCCAAAAATGACACCATTCTAAAAACTGTGATCCTCAAACTACTCAAAAATCGCATTCAAAAAGTTTATTAAACCTTCACATGCTTTACAGGATCTAAAGCAATGTTGAAAGAAAAAATGAAAATGTTACTTCCCAAACCGTCCCTCGTGACAGCACCACAGGAGTTGTCTCCTCATATCCTCTATAGGGACAGGAAACGCAAACGAGAGGTTAAGCCCCTCCCACTCCCCCCCCCCCCCCTCCAGTGTTTATGTCCTATATAGGATAGGAATGTGAGGTTGCACTGCGGTGCAGGATAAACTTACTGGGGATCGGGGGTTCCTCTTATACTTTCCCCCTGTGAAGCAGCTTCGTGGCCAACACCACCTCTGCAGGGGTCCCTCAGCCTAGGCCAGTAGAGCATTGCTCCCAGGGTTCTCCAATTGGGCAGTACAAGGCTCCCTGCATCTCTGCTACCTTGACACACATGGGCCTCTCTACATCCTATCTGTTCTGCACACCTGACTTCTGGGTATGTGTGGCGCCCCTGCGACCAGGAGGCCACATAGGGAACTACAGCCAGGTAGGAGGAAAGACCGTTGCACCACAACACCCTCACAGACACCCCACATACCACTAGAGGGCAGCACCCAACACGGAGCCCAGGACTCTAGGCGGGCGAGGGGTGGTAGGTTTAGAGAACAGTGGGTGGGACAGCAAGCAGGTCAGGTGATAGATGGTAAAAATAGAGGAGGGGAGGAGGAAGGAATCAGTAGGCCGAGGTAGGCTGAGAAGCAAAGACAAGAAGCACACGTCCTGGAGGAGTGGGGTGTAAGGAGCACAGAATCTGGCGAGCCAGTGTGAGCCACAGAGAGAAAGCCCATCTGAAGCCAGCACCCCAGGAGTGTGAGGTAAGAGGGGACCAGTGATACTGAGTCCTGGAAACACGGCTCAGACGACCGACTGCAGGCGGAGTAGCCTTCCTATAGAACCTGAATCACATGGAAGAAGGAGCCTGATAGAGCTGATAGCACAGCAGGACTATTGGAGGCTAGGCTAGCAGCAGAGTGTCGGCTCTGAAGGGGACCGACGATTTACCCGGTATCCCCAGATTAACCGACGGGGAACTCCAGATTTGTTAGAGTTCCTACCCCAAAAGGACAGGCAGCTCAGTGGCAACCACGAGGGCCCACAGGGGTCTGAGCCACTGCCATACTGTCCGGAGACACACACACCAAGTAAGAGAGTAAAAGCCTGGAAAGGACAGAGAAGGAGTGAGGGGTCATAGAGAGGAACAAACTGACTGCAGGGAGTAAAGGAACCCGGAGGGGAGAGGTGTAACCCGTGTAAAGACTTGTACTGTGAACTGTGACTGAGCTGTTATGCTGAACAACTTGCTAAGTCAACATGGTGAACCCTGCCTCTGACTCCCTTGCATGATTCTCCACTGCCTGCATATGATTCCCTCCAACAGGACCGCAGAGGAATACAACCTGCAGAGCCACAGCCTGTCAGCTCTGAACCCTGAAGGAAGATTTCTGCAGCATCAGGACAGTAAGTGAACTGCACTCCTCACAATAATAATATAATAATAATAAAACTTTATTTGTATAGCGCCAACATATTCCGCAGCGCTTTACAGTACAACGGTACATATAAGAAAAATATATGGTACAGAAACGTAATGCAGAACAGTAGTTACATACAAGAAACATAGAATCAACTTAGGAAATACAATAAAAAGGCAGAAAATGAAGATGACCCTGCTCGAGGGAGCTTACAATCTAAGACGGGATGGGAACACAAAGTACAGGGGCTTATAACAATGAATATCTTACGTCTAAGTGACTACTGTTAGGGAGAAGGATAGGCCGCCCTGAAGAGGTGTGTTTTTAGGGAGCGTCTGAAGCTATGCAAGTTGTGGATGGTCCTAATTTCTTGGGGTAGAGCATTCCAGAGTTTTGGTGCAGCTCGAGAGAAGTCTTGAAGTCGGGAATGGGAGGTTCGGATTAATGCCGATGTTAGTCTGAGGTCACGTTCAGAGCGAAGGGGACGGGTGGGGTGGTAGACAGAGATGAGGGTAGAGAGGTAGGGAGGTGCCGCACCATGAATAGCTTTGTGGGTGACAACGAGCAATTTGAATTGGATTCTATAGTGTACGGGCAGCCAATGTAGTGACTGGCACAGAGCAGAAACATCTGAGTAACGGTTTGCTAGATAGGTGATCCTGGCTGCTGCATTGAGGATAGACTGGAGAGGGGAAAGCTTACTGTGGGGGAGGCCAGCTAATAAAGAATTACAGTAGTCAAGGCGGGAATGAATCAGGGCCACGGTGAGGGTTTTAGTTGTTTCCGTGGTGAGGAAAGGGCGAATTCGGGAGATATTTTTCAGGTGCAAGCGACAGGAGTGGGTGAGAGATTGTATATATGGGGTGAAGGAGAGATCAGTGTCCATCAAAACACTGAGACAGCGAGCCTGCTGACTGGGCGTTATCGTGATGCCGCACACCGAGAGAGAGATGTCAGATTTAGGGAGGTTGGCAGAGGGTGGGAGCAGAAGAAGTTCAGTTTTGGAAAGGTTGAGTTTCAGATAGAGAGTGGACATGATATTGGAGACTGCGGTTAGACAGTCATTGGTGTTTTTTATTAGAGCAGGGGTAAGGTCAGGGGCTGAAGTGTATAGTTGTGTGTCATCAGCATAAAGATGGTACTGAAAGCCAAATCTGCTGATGGTCTGTCCGATCGGGGCTGTGTAGAGAGAGAAGAGGAGAGGGCCAAGGACTGAACCCTGAGGGACCCCAATAGTGAGAGGAAGAGGGGAAGAAGTGGAGCCAGCGAATGATACACTGAAAGAGCGGTCAGAAAGCAAGGAAGAGAACCAGGAGAGAGCCGTGTCCTTGATGCCAATGGAGTGCAGCATAGAGAGTAGGAGCTGATGGTCGACAGTGTCAAAAGCCGCAGAGAGGTCAAGAAGGATAAGCAGAGAGTGGTCACCATTACGTTTTGCTGTCAGAAGGTCATTGGTCACTTTGATGAGGGCAGTTTCTGTAGAATGTAAGGGGCGGAAGCCAGACTGCAATGGGTCTAAAAGAGAGTGAGTGGCAAGGTAATGGGTGAGGCGAGAGTAGACCAGGCGCTCCAGGAGTTTAGAGATGAAGGGGAGATTGGAGACTGGTCTGTAGTTATTTGTGCAGGATGGGTCAAGGGACGTTTTCTTTAGTAGTGGAGTGATAATAGAGTGTTTGAAGGAGGAGGGGAAGATGCCAGTAGAGAGGGAGAGATTGAAGATTGTGGTTAAGTGACTGGTGACCACTGGAGAGAGGGTCTGTAGTAGGTGTGAGGGAATGGGGTCAGAGGTGCATGTAGTGGGACGTGAGGACGAGAGGAGCCTGGAGACTTCTTCTTCTGAGGCTGGGTCAAAAATGGAGGGTGAGCCAGAGGGGATGTGGGGATAGATGGGAGTAGAAACACTTGAAGGTTGGGAGCTGATTTCCTGACGGATGTTTTCTATTTTCTCTGTGAAGTAAGAGGCCAGGTCATCAGCACAGAGGTCAGTGATAGGAGCCTGCACTTTCGGACTGAGGAGAGAGTGAAATGTGTCAAAAAGTTTCTTTGAGTTGTTGGCTAGTGAGGAGATTAGGGTGGTGAAGTAGGTCTGTTTGGTTAGGTGAAGGGCAGAGTTGTAGGTTTTTAGCATGAATTTATAATGGATGAAGTCTCCTGGTGAGCGAGTTTTCCTCTATAGGCGTTCGGCACTCCTCGAGCATCGCTGGAGGAATCGAGTTTGTGATGTGAGCCAGGGCTGTTTTACTCTGTGTTTGGAGGTTCTAAGGGTGAGGGGTGCTACTTGGTCCAGGGTACTTTTGAGAGTGTCATTGTAGTAATTCACAGCCAGATTGGGGCAGGAGAAGGAGGAGATTGGGGACAGTGATGAGAGAAGTGTGTCTGTGAATGTGTGAGGGTTGATGGCCTGTAGATTTCTGAATGTGTGATAGGTCGGACTATGCTGTGATGGGCGAGGGTTTGTGAGTGTGAAGGTGAGAATGTTGTGATCAGAGAGAGAAGGAGATGAGTTGTCTAAAAAGGAGGTAGAGCAGAGTCGGGTAAAGACCAGGTCAAGGGTGTTACCATCCTTATGTGTCTCAGAGGTTGAGAGTTGCGAGAGGCCAGCCTACACACTACACCATAGGCTTTATCATCACTGCCCCGGGGAACCAAGTTCTACCCACGGAAAACTATTACAACTTCAGCTGCTATAACATCATCCCCGGAGGTTCTGCAGCAGCGGTGGTCCCACTATTGACCACAAGCCGTGGGTGGCGTCACGACAAACTATTATCCCCTGTAGATATTACCCTTTTACTTGCCAGGGCCCGGGACACGGTCCGGACCAAGACCCCGTGACATCCCCAGTAGCAACCCGGTCCGGTACTGAGTACAAGCATACCTGGAGGTCACCTGGAACTGGAGAGTTAACTTTTATTTTTACAGTTCTGTGGAAAAAATAAATGGATGAGGGCCTCTAAAGCGACAATGGCAAGATTTCACTGCAGCATATATTTTTAAAGGAAAGCCCCTTCCAGAAATAGTCAGGGCCCATTCTACTGGAGCAATATATACTTCATGGGCAGAGAGCAGATGCCTTGGTAGAGCAGATTTGCAAGGTCGCCTCATGGTCGGGCCTAAACACTTTGTCGTCACTATACAGTGGACATACTATTACATCAGCAGACATGTGGTACGAAGGTCCTGCAGGCTGTTATCCTGCCCTGAAATAATTTATCAGGTATTCTCCTGTGGTGCTGGCATGAGGGACATTCTGAAAGTAAGAATTGGTCTTACCGGTAATTTTTAAGAGAGTATTATTACAGCACCCTTATTTCCCTCCCAATTCCTTTACATGAGTGTAAAGTCAACATCTTTTGTAAGTGAAATTGTCAAAATTGCATTGGATCCTGTTTGATATGGAAATTAGACAGCCACTGGAGAGGATGGGGTGGGAGGGGATGTTGACCTCTCTTTTGTATTTCATGTCTCTATAGAAATTTGTAGGGGAATGCACCACAGGGTACTATAGGGTGCAGCAACATGCAGGGGAAATAATTCAAAATTACAGAAAAGGAGAAGGAAAGACCATGCATATAAGTGTTGTGCACACCTTTAGACACTCCGGACACTCAGGTTGCAGCAGAGATGGGTATGATTGTGGATGGATGAGGGGTGTTACAAATTCAATCAGGGTTAGTTCCCTTCCCTCTAGGATTCTATTAATCAGTATTGCATCTTATTAGTTAGTGACTCACCGCGGCCGGCGGACTCCGGTTGATACAGGCGATTCTTCTCCTTCCTTGTCACGGGTGGACCGCGCCTGCCGGTAGTGGGGCCCGGTGTAGTGCAGATCAAAATTGAAGACGTCATAGTGGGAACAGATTAAAGGGGTTTTAATTTGTTTTTCTTCGTGACGCCACCTATGAGTAGATTCGGTAAGGGCTACCGACGCTGCGGAACCTCCGGGGTGATGGACAGCAGCAAGATGTTACGCTCCCCACAGGCTGAGCGGTGATCCCCGGGGGCTGGAGCTGCTCAAGATGTTGTGCGGCAGCTGCGGTTACCTTTAGTTAATGACGGACAGTTCATAAGGAGACACGGACACAGATAGTCTCTGCAACGGGTCTTTACTGTCACCAGCAGGCAGTACATGGCTTACAGTGGTTGAGTAGAAGACCGGGTGGACTCAGCAGTGATAGTGCTCCTCAGAGATCCGCAGTGTTCCTCCATTCTACCTACTTAGCTTCCCTCTTCTTGTGCCAGCGTCGCCCAGGAATACCAGATCGGGTACGGGGAGGCTGCTTCAATGCCCTATCCATGATGTACGTTCTGGATGCTTTGGGGAGCCTTGGATCCCTCAGTGGGTACACCGCTGGTTAGACGACTGGAAACTGGCTGGTGGTGGGGTGCTCCTGTAAAGCTGATCCTCCACGGGGCTGGTTCGCGTGGCAGAGGTGAACTGCTGCCAGCTTCGGTACCAGTGAACCGGCTGTGAGTTGTGGGCACGGGAGTCTTTTAGGAACCCGTGTAGAAATGCCCAATCCCGGTAGTTAAGGCCTCAGGTGCGGACACCCGACCGGTGACGGCCCAGGGGCCCGCACGAGGTGCGGAGCCCCCGCTCCTCTCCAAGTTCTGTGTTCTAGGTTCTGCTCTAGATTCCAGACTATCTAGATTATTCTGTGTTCTCTTACACTACCCTAACACTCCACCCACCAGGACCTATGATTGGTCCCCTGTTCTAGGTGTTGTATGTTGGGTTGGATCTCAGAGTTAACTATTGCACTGCTTTGTCAGAGAATATTGCGGCTGCAATACTCCCTTGTGACGCACTCGTTGCGGGGCGCCACACTCCCCCTTGGTTAAATCAGCTTGTCCCCAAGCGTCAAACTACTCACATTACAGAGGTTTTTGCATTTTTATACACATATATGACACACTTTTATTAAAATAGAAAACAGGTAAAAGGTATGCTTTGGTGATATAAGCAAAGAAAAAGGTAATCACTTTGTGCGGACCCGGCGGGCGGTCGGCTGTACTTTAACTAGAGTCCAGGCTGTAGCCGCGAGATCACACGGTCAGTGATTAACGGGAACAGAGTCATTGATGAAGTTCAAGTTTTAAAGTCACTGGCTCTGAGAACGATGGCGCACCCGGATAGCAAACCACCCATCTGCACAAGCATAGCGCTCGTAGGTGATTATGTCGCCCCGGTATAGGTCGCGATCGGGATGTCCTCTTGGCAAGTTTGACTCTACGTCCCGGCGCCCCACAAACACCTCCTCATTCAAACCCACCTCCCAAGCGAACCCCCACCCGGTATTTAAATTAAAGGTGGAAATTCTACCTTCACGGCGGAGTTCATCAGGCAGCGGCGGCTGGCGGCGAGCCTCGGCACGGGCCTGCATGTTGGCGCGTTCTCGGGCTTGCCACTCCTCTCGTCGTCTCTGGCGTACATCTCCGTCGTTACGGCTCGGGGTGTAGAGATGAGTAACGGAGCTGGTGGTTTGGCGGGAAG
The DNA here is from genome assembly GCA_033576535.1 of Allobates femoralis. NCBI lineage: Eukaryota > Metazoa > Chordata > Amphibia > Anura > Aromobatidae > Allobates > Allobates femoralis. Next base: position 190,002,372 of record JARQOC010000002.1, on the reverse strand, counting down.
CTTGAACTTGGCGGGCTGTCTGTATCGGAACCCGGTGGAACGGCACAGGGGAAGGTGTCGGCGTTGCACCCGACCAGTGTACCCGAGCTGTGTGCCCGGAAGGAAGTTCCTTGTTGTCTCCCCAAGCGAACCCGGTGTCGAAATCCTCAGCGGTGCTGTGGGTCTCGTCGTCATCCTCTCCGACCTCTTCCTCGATGACCACATCAGGCTGCTCGATGATGAGAGATATTGAAGCTTGTTCCGTTGTACAACAGGGCGGTGGTGCTGCGGATCCTTCCGTAGGGACGTCCTGCAGGGCTTCCAGGCTGCCTGCTTCTTCATCTGTTTCCGCAGGTAAAGGTGTTTCAATCCCGGTTACCAGGTAGGCCTCGGCAATGGCAAGGGAAGCCTCCGGTATGGGGATAAAACAGGCGACTGTCTCTGTAGTGGTGAAACATGTCGCGGGTTCCTCGGTGGGAACCTGGTAAAGATCGAGTTCTTCAATGGAGCGTGTTATGAGCTCCGGCTCAAGAACGGAATCGGTTACGATGTTGGTCGCTGGAACGGGTCGAGTTGCGGCCTCCACCGGAATGACACAGTCTATTGGCTCAGGTGACGGAGCAGGACAGGTGGCAGGCGACAATGAGGCGGTCGAGAAGCTGGTGACGTCGTCTGGGCTTGGAGAAGCTGTACCCGGTCGGCTCTGCTGCATCGCATGGTGTAGTCGTCTGCCTAGGGTTGCGCTCCAGCTACGGATCGTCCATTCCACTGTCTCTAGTAACCGCACCCGGAGGTCTTGTAGAGCCTCTAGCCAGAAGTCGGGGCTGCCATCTATAGTAAGGGCAGGATCCAGACCCGGTTGGCTGACGGCTGCTCTGGCCTCCGCCTCGACCTCCCGCATCAGGTCTTGGAGTCTCATGCTGGCCATTCTTCTTGGAGGGGAACCACACCCGTAGAACCGGTAAGACGTCCTGGTAGAGCTGGTGAAGAAGTCTTCTCTTTCTGTCGGTGTGTCTATGACACTCCCATTTCCTTTGGGCTTTTGTAGTCCAATCGTGGGAAAAGTCTTTGGGGTCCGCCCCCATGGTTGATTCGAGCAATCAGGGCGGACAACGAGTTTGGCGCCTTTTGTCTTTAGCCCTCCCACAGTGAGGGGGGGGGTTGACTCACTCCTGGGCTTCACGTGGCGGCTTCTTGTGGCGGGAACGCCATCTTGGGCGCCATCTTGACCCAATGGTGTAAAGGCGGGAAAGTTCTTTTAGGGACGAACGAAGTCCAATTGTAGACAATAAAGTCCAGTTTAAGCACAATATACCCGTTGGATAACGGGCCTGCTCGTATCCTGTTCGTGACGCCAAATTCTGACTCACCGCGGCCGGCGGACTCCGGTTGATACAGGCGATTCTTCTCCTTCCTTGTCACGGGTGGACCGCGCCTGCCGGTAGTGGGGCCCGGTGTAGTGCAGATCAAAATTGAAGACGTCATAGTGGGAACAGATTAAAGGGGTTTTAATTTGTTTTTCTTCGTGACGCCACCTATGAGTAGATTCGGTAAGGGCTACCGACGCTGCGGAACCTCCGGGGTGATGGACAGCAGCAAGATGTTACGCTCCCCACAGGCTGAGCGGTGATCCCCGGGGCTGGAGCTGCTCAAGATGTTGTGCGGCAGCTGCGGTTACCTTTAGTTAATGACGGACAGTTCATAAGGAGACACGGACACAGATAGTCTCTGCAACGGGTCTTTACTGTCACCAGCAGGCAGTACATGGCTTACAGTGGTTGAGTAGAAGACCGGGTGGACTCAGCAGTGATAGTGCTCCTCAGAGATCCGCAGTGTTCCTCCATTCTACCTACTTAGCTTCCCTCTTCTTGTGCCAGCGTCGCCCAGGAATACCAGATCGGGTACGGGGAGGCTGCTTCAATGCCCTATCCATGATGTACGTTCTGGATGCTTTGGGGAGCCTTGGATCCCTCAGTGGGTACACCGCTGGTTAGACGACTGGAAACTGGCTGGTGGTGGGGTGCTCCTGTAAAGCTGATCCTCCACGGGGCTGGTTCGCGTGGCAGAGGTGAACTGCTGCCAGCTTCGGTACCAGTGAACCGGCTGTGAGTTGTGGGCACGGGAGTCTTTTAGGAACCCATGTAGAAATGCCCAATCCCGGTAGTTAAGGCCTCAGGTGCGGACACCCGACCGGTGACGGCCCAGGGGCCCGCACGAGGTGCGGAGCCCCCGCTCCTCTCCAAGTTCTGTGTTCTAGGTTCTGCTCTAGATTCCAGACTATCTAGATTATTCTGTGTTCTCTTACACTACCCTAACACTCCACCCACCAGGACCTATGATTGGTCCCCTGTTCTAGGTGTTGTATGTTGGGTTGGATCTCAGAGTTAACTATTGCACTGCTTTGTCAGAGAATATTGCGGCTGCAATACTCCCTTGTGACGCACTCGTTGCGGGGCGCCACATTAGTTCATCCTACTAGGTTATCTGGCAGAACCTGCTCACTATACATTAAGGTGAATGACTAGGGATATGGCCTTGTGAATTCTATGGAGTGGTGAGTAGGGATGGGCGAATCTACTCGCTAGGACTCGTTACTCGGCGAGTAGTAAGGGACTCGCAGGACTCTGTACTCTGCGAGTTTCCCAGCGTTTACTCGCACGAGTCCAATGCAAATCAATGGCAAACGCTGACAAAACTAGGATTGCCATGACAGGCGAGGGAGGATTATTCGGTCGTTCCTTACCAACCTTTTAAACACCCCCAACCCCCCTTTTCGGGCCCCAATAATGACACAACTACTGCCATGACTTGGTTAATAATTGGCCACAGCAGCCTTTTTATTGCCTATTGTTTACATACTAAATAAACTCAACTGGTTCGCCTTCCAACGGGCGTTCCAACTTTAAACAATAGGCACTCCTCAACCATTCCTGGATAGGCCCGGTCCAGAAGCCTCCAATGATTATCCCTGGCCGCTACCCCCACCGGCCCCAGGGACGCTGTACTGGTTCTTTCCCCCTGGCACTGGCTATTCATTATTATTCTTATTACCATCCCTGGCCGCTACACCCACCGGCCCCAGGGACGAGGTACTGGTTACCATTAACCAAATACCCCAGCTTTTTGGACCCCGTACTTGCCAAGTACCATTTTCCATCGCCACTGTAACCTCCAAGTGACTTCTCCCCTTTTTCAAATCTACTTTCCTTGCCTCTGGACCAGACCTACCCCCGCCATAGGACAGGACAAGTGACCCCTTACTTGACCTGGACCCGCCACACACCAACTGCTTCTTCCACTCCATCATGCAAACCCAACATCCACATGTCCATCCCTATATCAGTCAGATGAACCAAATCTGACTTCAAATATTGCCGCGATGATGACTGCAAATCCTTGTGCTGTACAACCACGCCTCCATTCCTTGCTACAAACGCCCCCACCACTTTATTCACCTTCACACGCGCCTTATTGATCTTATCCACTGATCTCGCAAAACGCCAACTGCCACGTGGGACTATATCCGACCACACCACAATCAAGCCAGGATGCGCACACCATAACCGCAACAAATCACACCTAATGTCCCTAATTAATTCTCGGGACGCACGCACTCCCAAATCATTCCCCCCAACATGCAACACCAACACATCCGGAGGTCGATTCACACCACAAAAATACTCAAACTCCGGCAACACTCTACCCCACGTCATGCCCTTGAGCCCCAACCATTTAACTTCCGCGGCCGAACGATCCAGCCCCAGCTGACGACCATCCGGACGAACATCTGCTCTCCGAGCCCCCCAGTAGACGTAAGAGTGACCCATAATCCAGATCAGACAGGGACCTGCGTAAACAAACACAAAACAAGTAAGTGCAAACCTCCAACGGAAAAACAAAAGGCTCACCCGCCGTGAAACATATCCCGGCCATCGACCAATCCCCTGTTCGTGTCCCCCCTTTTTTGGCAACCTGTGTTCAGTCCTTACAGCCGTTACCGAGTAAGCAAATGGGGCCGAACATACCGCCGAAAACGAGACGATTCCCACCGACCAATGCGCCGAACCATCTCATCCCCCAAACCCCACCGAGACGCTTCCGTAGCCGCCCCGATTCGAAATGAATGAGTACCATATTCATTAGGCTGTTCACCCACTGTGACCAAACAAGTCCTCAATACTGCCCGAAACTGGAACCTCGACAAAAACGAGCTGTCCGCATGCATCAATAAAGGACCCCTGCTTCCCCCCCTTACTGACAAAAATTCCCTCACGGTACGTACCGGACACAGATGACTACTCCCCAGGGCGTAAACCACGACCAGTCTTCCCCTTCCCGCCTGATCAGTCTTGGAACGCCGTAGCCAACATTCCACCCTGTCAGGCCACACAACCACATCCCCACACATCAAACCTCCTGCCCTGACCTTAGAAGGGCTAACCAATTCCCCTAAACGAAATGCCCCAAAAAACGCCAACACAAACGCAGCTGAGAACATAACCTTCTCATATTCCGATACACAAACTCCTTCCAAACACCCTACTAGTCTATGTAACAATTCAACCGAAACTGGGCGCCGGCTGTCTCTCATCCGCGCTCAGGGCCGCACCGTCCATTGGACAGTGTGAGCCCTGTCATTCAGGCGGCAGCCGGCAGGGGGAGCGGCAGTGCAGAAGGGGGCGGCGCCTCATGCACACAGCCTCCCCCTGTCATGGCGCCGGCCGCGCACCGGAGGTAAGCGGCGACCCGGGGAGAGAGGCACAGAAGGGGCGGCAGCGCTGCCCGCGGGGCAATAGCACCCCAAAGGTACTCACGGCCGCGGGCGGCAATGACTGCCGGTGCCGCGGCTCAGGCGGCTCAGGCGGCAGAGGGGGCGGCAGTGCTGGGCTCCGGTAGCACCCCCCCTACCCCCCCAGTAATCGGTGCCGCGGCTCAGGCGGCAGAGGGGCTTGGTGCACCCCTGTCCGCGCTCCCTGCTTAAAGCCTTTCAACGCCTGCCGAACCCTGAAATCCTTCGTCATATCTGGTTTTCCCAATAACTTAAACCAAAACGCTATAGCTGCCAGCCGCATTGACACCGCAGATGCCGATTTACCCAACACAAAATCATTGCTAATGAACGCCAAAACTGACTGCAGCCATGCCCTGTCAATACCAGCTCCAAACGTTCCCACGAAAGCCTCCCATTCACGCCACACCGCGGTATACCGTGCCCACGTCGATTCAGCTACCGACCTGCAGATCAAACCACCCACAATCACATTACCAGGGTCCATAAGCCATCCGGACACTGCAGACCCTCTTCTTCTGCCCATGGCACCAGCTCCCGAAACCTGCGGAGCTGAAAGCGAGAAAGCGCATCAGCCACAGAATTAGAAACTCCAGGCACATGTTTTGCCACAATCTGAATGTTCTGCTGCAAACACAATAACACCAGATGCCGCAGATACGCTACCACCGGCGGAGATTTAGCGGACAATGAATTGATCGCGTGTACTACTGCCATATTGTCACAATAAAAACACACCTTTCGTCCAGCCAATACCGTCCCCCACAATTCAACTGCCATCACTATGGAAACAGTTCCAATAGCGCCAAATTCCGTACCAGGCCCTCAACATGCCACTGCTGAGGCCACGCGCCCGCACACCAACTGCCCTGAAAGAAAGCACCGAAACCCAATGAGCCCGACGCATCCGTAAAGAGTTGCAGCTCGCTATTGGGCACCATCGCCTTCAACCAAAAATTACGCCCGTTATACGCCTGCAAGAACGTATCCCAGACCTTCAGATCTTCCTTGATCTCCCTCGTAATCCTGACAAAATGCGACGGACATGCAATACTAGACGTGGCCGCCGCCAACTGTCGGGCGAACACCCGACCCATCGGCAAAATCCTGCACGCAAAGTTCAGCTTACCAAGTAGCGACTGGACAACTTTTAGCCGAACCTTCCTCGCCCGGCCCAACTCTGCCACAGACCGCCGCAAGTCCAAAACCTTTTCCTCTGGCAACCGACATTCGCCTATCACAGAATCCAATTCGATTCCCAAAAAACGCATCACTGTCGCCGGGCCCTCCGTTTTGTCCGGAGCCAACGGAATACCAAAACGATTAGCCACCCCCTGCAATGCGAACAATAAACCTGCACAAATTGGGGAACCAGCAGGTCCGACACAGAAAAAATCATCGAGGTAATGGATTATGGAATCCATACCCGACACATCCCTCACAACCCATTCCACAAATGAACTAAAAACCTCAAAATAAGAACAGGAAATCGAGCACCCCATGGGTAAACAGCGATCCACATAAAAACACACCATCCCACATACAACCCAACAAACGCTGGCTCTCCGGGTGCACCGGCAACAAGCGAAACGCCGCCTCCACGTCCGACTTCGCCATCAGCGCCCCTGGACCAGCTTTTCGCACCAAATCCACCGCCTTATCGAAGGAAACATAACAAACCGATGACAACTGCGGAGGAATTCCATCATTAACCGAGTTCCCAGCCGGGAATGACAAATGGTGAATCAATCTAAACCTACCCGGTTCCTTTTTCGGCACCACCCCAGCGGAGAAACAATCAGCCTTTTACAAGCGGCTCCAAAAAAGGGCCCGCCATACGCCCTAACCCCACCTCCGTCCGCAGTTTGTCCCCAATTACCCCCGACTGCTCCTTGGCCGAGCGCAGATTGCCTGGAAATACCCCACTAGCCGTCGCATCGGACGGGATATGAAAACCAAAACGAAACCCTGAACGTAATAACTCAGCTGCCTCCGTATCAGGATATCTATTTAGGAACTGCTCCATCGCGTCGACCTTCACCGGAGTCCTCCCTTTGACCAGCACTGTCACCCCCTTTTCCTCCCCCTTTTTTAAAACAACGGGACCGGCTATGGGTGCCCCCACAGCCTGAACACTCATGTTTAAACCGGCAAGACGACCCAAATCTGCACTGGCCCTCATTGAACTGCCAGCAGCGCCCGCCCCCCTCGGGCATTTGCCGGGGATCCCGAACCGAAACCTGAACCCCCGGCCGCCCCGCGAAAGGGCTGAGCCGGGACCGTCATCAGCCGCAGCCACAATGAAATATCCTTATGGCCCCACTGAATATCCGGCCGCACCGCCATCCTCTGCCTAAACTCCTCGTCGTAACGCAGCCATGCCGAGCCACCGTGTTCCCTGTATGCCTCCCCAATAGAATCCATGTATCCAAATAAAGCGGAACAATGTTCCGGCTCCTTTTCCCCCACTACGCTTGCCAAAATCGCGAACGCCTGCAGCCAGTTCGCAAACATCCGCGGGATGAGCCGATAACGCCGCTTCTCCTCATCATCCTTCTCATTCTTGGAAGTACTCGGCCTCACCTTATCCAAATTAAATTTAGCAAGAGGGAGCAACGAAAAAATCTCCACGTACTCCTTGTTCCAAATTTTTTCACGAACTTCCTTCTTAAGGTGCGCCCCCCAAAAGACCCTCAAAACACACATAAACCTCGCTCTTCGCCTTATCGCTGATTCTGACCACCTCATCCTCCTTCTCCTTCTGCTTCCCCGCCTCCTGTTCCTTCTCGGTCTCCTTCGCAGTCTGCTTCTCAGCCACCAACCCGGCCGCCCCACTCGCAACCTCCAGCGCAGCCGGCGCAGTAGCCCCCATGACCGGCACACTTGCTGTCCCGACCGCACCCGCCCCAGCAGGCCCCACCCATGCCCCGACCGGCGACCCCGTCAACACACCCGGATTCAAAGCCGACATTAAAGTGCGTAAAAAACCCACTAACTGGCCAAACCCTTGTAATTCCCCAGCACTCCCCTGCAAACCCTCCCCCGATGGCTGTGAACACCCCCCATAAACCTCCCCCGCCACAGGTAAAACCACATTCCCCAATGTCTCACCAGGCTGCTGTGGAGCAGCCGCAACGATGTCCTCCTCCGGTCCTCCGTCCACCGTAAATCCTTCGGACTCTTCGCCATCCTCCCGACAGCACGCCTCTTCCGCACCGGTCAGGGAAGCCTTGTCATCATCCCGATGCCGCACAACGCCGCCCCCCGCACCCACCGGAGACACAGCCACCCCGACAGGCCGTTGCCTCTTATCAGATGCCCTGTCCTGGGAACCCTGACCGAACCCAGCCACTGAGTTCCCCCGCTGCCTCTTCCGGCTGGACGATCCTCCTGCTCCAGACTCCTGTGGCCGACCGCCAGAGGGATGCAATTCCTGATCACGCCGGGATCCCCCTCCCGTAGTACCGGAGGGATCCGCACCAGCCCTCCTGGGCCGCACCTCACTCGCCGCTCCATCCCTGGTGCCACCCACCTCACCACCAGGGGCCACCGTCTCACGTCGTAGCCGTCTCAGTTCCCCTTCTGTCGATCCCGTACCCCGTCTCCTCCCGTCTGCGGCCGCCAAGCCCCCGTCCTCATTCAGATTCCCCTGGCGTGACTTGCCGCTGCTGGCCCCTTCCTCCCGGAAGGCCGCTCTGCCCCCCGCCGACTGCTGGTGGCTCCCGATGTCGCCGACGGCCGCCCGGCGCCGCTCCCTGGCCTATTCAAGCCGGGAGCCGCCGCAATAGCTGGTCCTCCGGTCCTAGATTGCCGGCCGGAAGTACGCGGTAGGCCGGGACCGCCCACTTCCGGTCCAGCGCTCCCTCGCCGCGGATTCCTCCTAACGGCCGGAGACGGCTCCAAGCCTGGATGACACATTCTCCGCCGTTGAGGGTCCCAACCGGGGCTCCCAGAACGGACCCGCCTCGCGCCACCCGCCTCCGGTGAGTAGCGCTCCGGCGGCCGCGAACGCCGGCCGCGCGCTTCGGGTGTGGAGGGGGCCGGTGCCGATGGGGACGTGCAGGCAGCCTGAACGAAGGCCTGCACTGCCTGCGCCCCATGCACCGCAGTGGCCGCTGCCAATAGCTCCCTCAAAACCGCCAGGTCCGCCATTGATCAGGAACAAGCTGACAGAGAAACTCCTTCTGCCAGCACCGGAAACCAAGTGAAATGTGCTTCCCTTTCACTGACCCATGTCCCCCCACGACTCCCCCCCTTCCTGCCCTGACCACCAATCCTTTTATGCCATTTTACACAACCAATCCATGAATCCCCATTCACTCCCTACCTCCCCTCCTGTCATGGGGGCCTGTCCACCCTATGGGTTCCCTTGCCTGCTTTGTCTTGCATTAGACTCTGCTACTGTGCCAGTGATAGCAGGGAAACTCGCAAAGTAACTGCTGTTACTTTGCGAGCCGAGTCCAGCTGTCTTCTCTGTGCAGGCTGCCGCAGCTCCAGGGTCCTAGAGCCCGCCTGCTCACAGAGATGATGTAGCAGTGCTGAGATTGTTCTCAGTCTGCTCATTCCCTGTGCATAGACATCTATATCTATGCACAGGGGATGTAGCAGAGAGGACATCGCGTTTTGGACTGCGTCGGACAGAAGAGGATTTTTTTAATTAAAGATGGAGTCCATAATGGCTTTTTTTTTTTATTTCAAATAAAAAATTTTCTCTGTGTTGTGTTTTTTTAACCCTTTATTGGAGATTCTTAGTGGCTGGGTCAAACGTGGCCTGACATTAAGAATCTCGGGCTTAATACCAGCTTGTATAACAAAGCTGGTATTAACCCCTTTATTACCCAGCGTGCCACCGCCACCAGGGCCGCTGGAAGAGCGGGGTTCAGCGCCAGAGGATGGCGCTTCAATGAACGCGCCATCTTCTGGGGCGGCTGCGGGCTGCAATTTGCAGCGGGGGGTGCCCAGAAAGCTTGGGCATCCCTGCGCTGCGGAATTCCAGCCCCCAGCTGCTTAGCTGTACCTGGCTAGACATAGAAATTGCGCGGAGCCCCACACATTTTTTTTTTATTATTTCATGAAATTCATGAAATAATAAAAAAAGGGCTCCCCTATATTCTTGTGTCCGGCCAGGTACAAATAGGCACCTGGGGGTTGGGGGCAGCCCGTCGCTGCCTGCTGGATCCGGCTGGTTCCAGAAATACGGCGAAGCCCACGTGAAATTTTTTTCTGACAAATCCATAAAACAATGTAAATAAAAGGGACTGCATCTTTATTAACCCCTGGACCATGGGCGAGGGGTTAATAAAGATGCAGTCCCTTTTTTAGGATTGTTTTATTGATTTTTCAGAAAAAAAATTACATGGGCTCCGCCGTATATTCTGGAACCAGCCGGATCCAGCAGGCAGCGACGGGCTGCCCCCAACCCCCAGGTGCCTATTTGTACCTGGCCAGACACAAGAATATAGGGGAGCCCTTTTTTTTTATTATTTCATGAATTTCATGAAATAATTTTAAAAAAATGCGTGGGGCTCCGCGCAATTTCTATGTCTAGCCAGGTACAGCTAAGCAGCTGGGGGCTGGAATCCGCAGCGCAGGGATGCCCAAGCTTTCTGGGCACCCCCCGCTGCAAATTGCAGCCCGCAGCCGCCCCAGAAGATGGCGCGTTCATTGAAACGCCATCCTCTGGCGCTGAACCCCGCTCTTCCAGCGGCCCTGGTGGCGGTGGCACGCTGGGTAATAAAGAGGTTAGGGCCATCTTTGTATTATCAGCTGGCCCTAAGCCCGAAATTTATGGCGGTCACGCCAATATTAGACATGACCGCCATGAATTTCTATTAAATTGTTTTAAAAAAAACACAACACAGAGAAAATTTTTTATTAGAAATAAAAAAAAGCCATTAGGGACTCCATCTTTAATTAAAAAAATCCTCTTCCGTCCGACGCAGTCCAAAACGCGATGTCCTCTCTGCTCATCCCTTTGCATAGATATAGATGTCTATGCACAGGGAATGAGCAGACTGAGAACAATCTCAGGTCTGCTGCATCAGGCAGCAGGCGGGCTCTAGGACCCTGGAGCTGCGGCAGCCAGCACACAGAGCAGACAGGACTCTTATCTGTGCGAGTTTTCCCAGCGATTACTTGCAAAGTAAACGAGTCCAATGCAAATCAATGGCAAAACTAGGATTGCTTCAGGCTGAAGCTTCCGAGACACATCTGTGATTTGTAAATCGCACACTACTCACTATTACTCGCTTCCCCATTCATTAACATTGGACTCGCTAGACTCGCAACGAGTAGCGAGTCCCGGGCTCGGACTCGCTAGAGTCAAGCGATTCCGAGTAATTTAGGATTCGCCCATCACTAGTGGTGAGCACCAAAATCCTCCTCTGTTTATTCATACTGATGTATATACCTGCATAGATTTGTACTCATCGTTATTACGATAAAATTGAAAAATTAACTTGCTAACCGCTGTCGTGGGACCTAATTTTTGGTTTTAATTGCTTTTGAAAGATTTGTCATTGCTGTGTTGTATTTTGTTAATAAAGGATATATTTTTCGTGTCCCTATAGAGCAGGGGTGGGGAACCTCAGGCCCTAAGGCTGAATGTGGCCTTCGCTGACTTTTTGTGGCCCCCTGGGGATCGCAGTGCTCAGGCTAGAAGAGGCGTTTTGCCGACTGCCTGCCCTTTTAAATCCAGCTCTCCATTGATCTCTATGCCCCAGCCTCGGCCTCCCCAGTGAGGTATATGCCCCCAGCCTCTCTTGTGATCTCTATGCCTCAGCCTCAGCTTCCCCAGTGAGGTATATGATACCAGCCTCTTCTGTGATATCTAGGGCTCTAGCAAACCTGGAAAAGCAGTTGAGAAGCAACATGACCAATATCACTTCTGCCAAAGAAAAGCAGCACCAGCTACCACAATAGGGGTGAGTTGATTGATAGCATGGTAATTTTAAAGTTGATAATTTTGTATGGCCCCCGAAGGATTGTAGAAATTTCTAAACTGCCCTCGGCAGAAAAATGGTTTCCCACCCCTGTTATAGAGGATATGAGGAGACAACTCCTGTTGTGCTGTCATGATGGACTCATGGAAACATAATTACCGGTAAGCCTAATTCTAAATTTTTCCAACAAAAATGTTACTTTAATCTCAAATATTGCATTTTCACATGGGTAACAAGGGAAACTGCACAAATTGTATGGGACATTTTCTCCTAAGTACGTCGATTTCCCCCCTATGTAGCCAAAAGCCCATTGGAAGGGAAGGTGCGCTATTTGGCTTTTTGAATGGAAAAGTAGCTGGAATCATTAGCTGACATGTTGCATTTGGAGAGCCCCTGATGTGCCTAAACAGTGGAAGACCCCACAAGTGCCCCCATTTTGAAAACTAGACTCCCCCCACCCCCCGAGGAATTTATCTAATGTGTGGTGAGCACTCTGAAACCCCAGGTCTTCATAAATTGAGCCATGAACATGAAAAAGTACTTTTTTTCCCACAAAACGTTTTTAGGCTAAGTTTTCATTTTCACAGGGGTAACAGAATAAAATGGACCCCAATATGTGTTGGGCAATTTGTCCTTAGTACGTTAATACCCCTCATGCAGCAGAAAACCATTCTTTGGGCGCACTGCAGGGCTCGGAAGGAAAGGAGCATCATTTGACTTTTTGAACGGAAAATTAGCTGGAATCGTAATGTTTGGAGAGCCCCTGATGTGCCTAAACAGTAGAAACCCCCACAAAGTTACTCTATTTTGGAAACTAGACCCCCACCCCTTACGCCTCAAGAAATTTAGCTGTGTGGTCAGCAGTTTGAACCCCTAGAGTCCCTCACAGAATTTTATAATGTTGAGCTGTGAAAATGAAGAAAAATATTTTGTTTCACAAAAATGTTCTTTCAGGCACAATTTTTTCATTTTCACAGGGTCAACTGGATAAAATGGATCCCAAAGTTTGCTAGCCAATTTGTCCTGAGTATGCGGATACCCCACACAATCCAGGATCGTGTATGACGGAAATGAGGACTTATGACCGCGCTCCTGTTCCAAATAATCCAATTAAATCCAAAGGTATACCTTTGGATTTAATTGGATTATTTGGAACGGGAGCAGGGTCCTAGGTCTCCATGTTCCTCATACACGATCCTGGATTACAACACGTGGGGAGACAGTTGCCTACCGTGAAAAAACTTGAAATCTTAAAGGGAACTTTTTTTAACAATCAATTTTTTATTGAAAACTTCAGATGTAATAAAGATACAAACAATTCAAAAGTAATAAAAATTTAACAAGTGGTAGGACACGAGGAGCATACATATGGAAATATCAGATGGATCATTGCGGTGGAGGGGAGGGGGAGGCAGAGGAGGACACGAGGAAAGAGTGAGAGAGGAGGGAACCTCGGGAGTGTCTATAAAATAGTCATAACATGAGATAAACTATAAAACAGAGACTTAAGATATGAATAGTGCAAATTCAGAAGAGGCCCATAGATCCCACTGGTAGCCAATACGTTCTTTTTGCTTGAGACAGGATGACAGAAACCATTCATGCTTATGATACAAATTATGTCGACCAGTTAGCTCCTGTTGAGTAGGCAGTGAATCTGATCTCAACACCTTGCCTGGCATTGCCAGGCCGCAGTTAGAACATGTGACAGGATCGGGGATAGCCCTTGAGGGATAGTCAAATCCAATGTTCAACACTGCCAGTAGGCCATCGAGAATTATGTTCACTCCAGATATCTTCCTAATAAGATCTTCAACCTGTGACCAAAAACCCTGCATTTTAGGACACGCCCACCAGATATGAACCATGTCGTCCAACATACCACAACCTTACCTTTCCAACACAGCCCCGAGGAAGAACCACTAAATTTAGAGAGTTTATCCGATGTTAAATACCAATGCATTGAATCTTCTTCAACTGCTCCAGGTGGTTGATATACGAGGAGAATTTTTTGGTCACCCTAGCCGCTAACCACCAGTCCTCAGGGGTAGAGGTGAATGAGAGACTATTCTCCCATCGTGTCATATAGGGTGATTTACTATACGATTCAGGGGAGTTCAATGTTCTATAAAACAGGGATAATCTGTGATTATTCGGATATTCTATTTTAAAATATTTCTGTAATGGTTCAAACCCCTCTGGGAAACTGCAAGATTGAATAAAATGGCGGATTTGCAAGTACTGAAAAATAACAGGATTTATGTACTTGAAATCTCTGGGAAAGATCCACAAAAGACACAAATACATGACCATCATTACCGTGCGCAGTGTCATCAAGAAGTTTAAAGCTCATGGCACAGTGGCTAACCTCCCTAGATGTGGACGGAAAAGAACAATTTCAACACAAGTTTGTGCGGATGGTGGATAAAGAACCTCGACTAACATCCAAACAAGTTCAAGCTGCCCTGCAGTCCGAGGGTACAACAGTGTCAACCCATACGCGTCTGAATGAAAAGGGACTGTATGGTAGGAGACCCAGGAAGACACCACTTCTTACCCCGAGACATAAAAAAGCCAGGCTGGAGTTTGCCAAAACTTACCTGAGAAAGCATAAAACGTTTGGAAGAATGTTCTCTGGTCAGATAAGACAAAAGTAGAGCTTTTTGGGCAAAGGCATCAACATAGAGTTTACAGGAGAAAAAAAGAGGCATTCAAAGAAAAGAACACGGTCCCTACAGTCAAACATGGCGGAGGTTCCCTGATGTTTTGGGGTTGCTTTGCTGCCTCTGGCACTGGACTGCTTGACCGTGTGCTTGGCATTATGAAGTCTGAAAACTACCAACTAATTTTGCAGCATAATGTAGGACCCAGTGTGAGAAAGCTGGGTCTCCCTCAGAGGTCATGGGTCTTCCAGCAGAACAATGACCCCAAACACACTTCGAAAAGCACTAGAAAATGGTTTGAGAGAAAGCACTGGAGACTTCTAAGGTGGCCAGCGATGAGTCCAGACCTGAATCCCATAGAACACCTGTGGAGAGATCTAAAAATGGCAGTTTGGAGAAGACACCCTTCAAATATCAAGGACCTGGAGCAGTTTGCCAAAGAAGAATGGTCTAAAATTCCAGCAGAGCATTGTAAGAAACTCATTGATGGTTACCGGAAGCGGTTGATCGCAGTTATTTTGGCTAAAAGGTAGTGCAGCCAAGTATTAGGCTACCTCCCTGCCTGCCTGTATACAGCTCTATTAGTCCTCAGAAGGACTGTTGTGGTAATTAGACTGGCAGCCCTGTGCCTACACTAGCTGAAAGGCCACAAATCTGTCCCTCAATCAGCAGCAGCTCTCCCTACACTGACTGTCTAATGGAGCAGAATGACGAGCACAGCGCAGTCAGGTCTTATAAAGACCTGATGACGCTGTGCGGCCAGCCAATCACTGTGATGCCACAACCAACATGGCTCTGGCATTACAGTGTCTATCAGTCAATCCCTGCATGCGGGCTGGCTCTGAAAAGAGCGCCAACATGCAGGGAGGTGGACTACTCTGAGAATAGCAAGAGTATCGCGAGATTACTCGGTACTCGCCAAGTACTCCGAGTACCGAGATATTCGTGCGAGTACAGAGTAGTGACAAGCATACTCGCTCATCTCTAGAGTGGACAAAAATTCCTACTAACATGTGCGCAAACCACATCATCAACTAAAAAAAAAGTCCGACTGCTGTGCTTGCCTGCAAGGGTTTTGCCAGCAAGTATTTTCTTGCTTGCCAGAAAGATCAAATACTTATTTCTCTCTTCAAAATGCAAATACATTTATATAATTTAGACAATGTGATTTCCTGGATTTTATTTTTCTCTCAAAATTAACTTACCCTTAAAATTATAAAGTGTCCATGTCTCTGTCAGTGGGTAAACTTACAAAATTAGCAAGGGATCAAATAATTATTTCCTTCACTGTATATTATTTTTTTTTTTCGGTTTGACTACTAAAGTGCTAAAACCTTGTTTTTACAAAATAAAGGATTTTTGCATCACTGAATTTTGAAGGCTATAGGTTTTTTTTTTTCTGCCAACAGTCATGTGAGGGCTTGTTTTTTGCGCGATGAGTTGCGCAGTCTCTTTCCCAATACCTTAAGTACTGCAATCTATACTGATTGCAGCATTTAGGGCAGGGGTGGACAACTCCGGGCCTCGAGGGCCGTACACAGTGCAGGTTTTCTGTATATCCTTAGCATTTGACAGTTGGTAGATTAATGTCCTGCACAGGTGATGATTCCAACTGTCAAATGCTAAGGATATCCAGAAAACCTGGACTGTGTGCGGCCCTCGAGGCCTGGAGCTGCCCACCCCTGATTTAGGGGGTAAAATAAAGGGCCTGTCACACGTGTCAATGTCGTCAGCGATCTGATCGCTGACGACATTGACGGCTGATCGCTGGTGAGCTGTCAAACAGACAGACTCACCAGCGATCAATTGACCAGAAACATCGTGGAAACGATTTAAATATCGTTTCCACGATGTCTTGCTCCCGCTGCCAGCCTGCTGGAAGTGGGAGCAGGCTGGTCTCCAAGGTAAACTGCGGGTATCTAGGCAGCGCGCGCTGCCTAGATACCCGACGTGTACCTTAGTTACCAGCCTCCTCCGCTCACCGGCTGGTATCTAAGGACCCTAGTTACCCGCTGTGTACCTTAGATACCAGCCGGTGAGCGGAGGAGGCTGGTAACTAAGGTACACGTCGGGTATCTAGGCAGCGCGCGCTGCATAGATACCCGCAGTTTACCTTGGATACCAGCTCCCAGCGCTTGTGAGAGGCGCTGGGAGCTGGAATATCGCTACTCCCGGTGTCACACGCAGCGATGCTGCGTGTCCACCGGGCGACAATCGCCAGGTTTTAGGACAGATTCTAAAACTTGGCGATCATCAACCAGCGATTTATCGCTGGTTGATTCAGTATGTCACACGCATCAATATCGCTGCAACGTCACGTGCAGCCGATATCGTGCAGGCGATATTGACGCGTGTGACTCCCCCTTAAGGAATGTATGGAGATTGTCCCTGGCTGTGCAAGACCGCTCCTCCTCTGTTTTAAGGTACTTTGCATGCTTATAGCAGTGATTGTGTATCACAGCACAATCACTCCCACACAGGGCTGCAGGAAGGTGACATCGCCTCCTGAGCTCCAGCCTTTAAGAGATGCTGTTGCATGTCATTGCCGTAATCATTAAAATCACTGTAACTGGTTGTTCATAATTGAACAACTAATCACAGTTGCGAGGTGGCAAATCCACCCCTCAATGGTGACGAGCTCCAGTGCCCTGATGACATATTCGGCACCTTCACATGATCGCCGGCTGCTGTTGCGTTTACACCATGACGTACCGTGACATATAAGGTCAGTAAGTACCACTGAGCCAAGATGTAATGGTACGGCTAAGGTTTAGGGGTTAAAGGAGATTTTTAAGATTCCTAAAGTTCAGAGTTGCAGACACATCTGGAAGTTGTAAATTCTCCAAGGAAGCTTCAAAGCTCTTAAAGGGATATGTAAAAGAGATTTTAAAGGAGATTTTAAAGGAAACCTGTCAGGTCCCCTAAGCCTTCTCGCCTAGCAGCAGGAGCATGTGTGGGCCAAAATTCCCTGTCTAACCATCTCTGTCTAAATTCTGAGAATTTAAGGTTACCCGAGTTCTCAGGTGGTCTTCCAGCAGCTGGTTTGGAAGTTAACTTTAAAGGGATGTTTTAAGATTCTGAACGATTACTGAACAAATGTCAAATTTTGCAGATTTTCGTAAGTGTTCAGGAATCTGATCCCAAATCCAAATAGGCAAAGCTTGGCCGTATTGGAAATTGGTGAATGTTTTCCAAACAAGTTCACTCATCATTTGTTGTGGGGTTAAATCAAACACCGCTAGACCTCAAATTGCTCATGCTACTGTGAGTAACTTATGTGGGCTACACATGCTATCATGGCCTGTGGCATCTCCGGATGATGATTTGCGCGCCCAAGTTCATTCAGCCTGGCAGAACAATCCTCACATAACAATTAGTAACTAGTGATGAGTGAATAGTGAAATATTTGCATTCGGATAGCTCTAACCGAATACTTTGAATTGTTTCATTACCCATTACTTGTCCAATGCAAGTCAAATGTGAACTCACTCGGATCCACATGCTGAAACATTTCAAAGTATTTGGTTAGAGCTATCCAAACCCAAATATCTTACTATTCTTACTCTTGCTAACTAGATATCTTAAGTATAAGGACCTGTGTGTGTGGCGTCAGGGGGGCTGAGACACCAATGGTGCAACTTGTGCAGCTGTACTGGGGCCCAAGAGGAAAGGGAAACCACTTCCATCTCCAAAGCAAGTGAAATAATATAATATTTGCTCATTATATAGCACTAGTAACTCCATATCACTTTACATACATTTGCAACCCTGTCCCAATTGGGGCTCACAATCTAAACATCCTATCAGTATTGGAGTGTGGGAGGAAACGCACGCAAACTCGGGGATAACATACAAACTCCTTGCAGATGTTGTCCTTGGTGGGATTTAAACCCAGGACCTCAGCGCTAACTACTGAGGCACCGTGCCCGTCCATAAGGTGTTATATGGGCTCTTTGCAATCCAAAAGTTCATAAATGTTTATTGCACAGGGGACCTCCTTCACTCTGTGTTCACCAGTATGTGATGATCATATTCTATACTACAAAAATCAAGATGTTTTGAAAGTTTTTATTTCATTTTTCAATTTCAACATTCAAAACATGTCTGTCATTCCTGTGTTTTCCAGAATTCCACAAGTTTTCCTTTTTGGTGTTACAATTTTACAAATATAGACTGTTACAATTTTGATGTTATATACAAGCTGATCTGCAGTACCCAGCACAGCGTGATGGAGCGGTGTTCTGCTCCATACACTGTTTACATTCGGCTGCTCCCAGACGTTATGACAGTTGATCAAATGCTGTAAAATTATATAAATATTATTTATTATATACTGGATTTAGGTCAGTTGTATTGTGGCAGAAAACCCTTTAAGTGTAATACATTTTTATTTCCACTAGAGGGAGGCAGAAGAATTTATCTTTATGGACGTAGCTAACGGTGCAATGGGAACATTTCACAGCCCGCTGGTTTTCTATCACATTTAAACATCTATAATACCTATTATTATATGGTAAATTACTTAGCTTTACCTTTACTATACAGATGAGCAGCAAGTATGTGTTCTCCAATCATATCTAAAGCTAAATGTAAAGTTCTGATGTGTTTTAGTTATGGAAGAATATTGCATGGGAGCCTAAATGGAGTGTCACACAACTCTGTTAGGCCCCTTTCACATCAGCGGTAATCGCTGATGGCGGCAGTTGCGGTGAAAAAAACGCAACTGCAGCGGTTACCGCATAACGGCTGCACTTGCGGTTCACCTGCGGCAAGCCCCATGCAATGCATATGGGGCTTGCGGTAAGTGTGCGGCAGGTGCGGCAAGTGCGGTTTCGGCACTTGCGGCAGATGCGGCCGCGAAAAAAAACACGGTTTTTTTCGCGACCGCATCTACCGCAAGTGCCGAAGCCGCAACTATACCGCACTTGCTGCACCTGCCGCAAACCGCATAGACATTGCATGGGCATTTACGTTTCTTTCACCGCAACTGCCGCGATCAGCCTTACAAGGAGTAACTAGTAGAATTTTGAAGGCCCCCATGCTCCAAGGAGGAGAAAATACTGTAACATTACTTAAATCTGCATTGATCCAACCATCAAGCTACATTGTGACGCTCTGGTTCCATTCCACACAAGTACAATGTATCTTTTCTCATGTGAAAAGGTTGAAAAATGACCAAACACAACATGAAGCCTACTGTTAAAGTGGGCATATTACTTTAACTAACTTACAGTATCTTGTTGCTACCTAAATCTCTAATGCCAGTGTACTGCTATATAATGTTATCTAATGTTACGCCTACCACCAGCAATGTGCAGCTGCCAGATAGAATTATGCTTGTAAAGTTTGGTTTGTCATAGTAAAGTGAACATTGTCATACAGATCTGTGCTGATCTATGGTAATATGATCCATGCAATGTTATTATTCAGTTATGATTTATTGATATCTGATTAATGTAACTTTATATCAGTGGTCCAACATAATATGCATTGGGCTGCATTGGAGGTGTGTATGTCATAACTAAAATGAGCAGGGAGATGCACCCTGGGACAACTACACCAAATATACATCTATGTTATTGCATATGTAAATGAGGACATGCATTTTTGGAATGCTCAAGTAATCCATGCACTATTCTGTCCCCTCAGCTATCATCCTCCAAACCTCTCCTATGTTCACTTTGGCGCACAGCTTGAACTTGCACCCTGCATGCAAAGAATGAAATTACTAATTTTCTATATTTCGCAATGTTAAAAACTTACAGTTAGGGCCAGAAATATTTGGACAGTGACACAAGTTTTGTTATTTTAGCTGTTTACAAAAACATGTTCAGAAATACAATTATATATATAATATGGGCTGAAAGTGCACAGTCCCAGCTGCAATATGAGAGTTTCCACATCCAAATCGGAGAAAGGGTTTAGGAATCATAGCTCTGTAATGCATAGCCTCCTCTTTTTCAAGGGACCAAAAGTAATTGGACAATGGACTCTAAGGGCTGCAATTAACTCTGAAGGCGTCTCCCTCGTTAACCTGTAATCAATGAAGTAGTTAAAAGGTCAGGGGTGGATTCCAGGTGTGTGGTTTTGCATTTGGAAGCTGTTGCTGTGACCAGACAACATGCGATCAAAGGAACTCTCAATTGAGGTGAAGCAGAACATCCTGAGGCTGAAAAAAAAGAAAAAATCCATCAGAGAGATAGCAGACATGCTTGGAGTAGCAAAAGCAACAGTTGGGTACATTCTGAGAAAAAAGGAATTGACTGGTGAGCTTGGGAACTCTAAAAGGCCTGGGCGTCCACGGATGACAACAGTGGTGGATGATCGCCGCATACTTTATTTGGTGAAGAAGAACCCGTTCACAACATCAACTGAAGTCCAGAACACTCTCAGTGAAGTAGGTGTATCTGTCTCTAAGTCAACAGTAAAGAGAAGACTCCATGACAGTAAATACAAAGGGTTCACATCTAGATGCAAACCATTCATCAATTCCAAAAATAGACAGGCCAGAGTTAAATTTGCTGAAAAACACCTCAAGAAGCCAGCTCAGTTCTGGAAAAGTATTCTATGGACAGATGAGACAAAGATCAACCTGTACCAGAATGATGGGAAGAAGAAAGGGAACGGCACATGATCCAAGGCACACCACATCCTCTGTAAAACATGGTGGAGGCAACGTGATGGCATGGGCATGCATGGCTTTCAATGGCACTGGGTCACTTGTGTTTATTGATGACATAACAGCAGACAAGAGTAGCCGGATGAATTCTGAAGTGTACTGGGATATACTTTAAGCCCAGATTCAGCCAAATGCTGCAAAGTTGATTGGACGGCGCTTCATAGTACAGATAGACAATGACCCCAAGCATACAGCCAAAGCTACCCAGGAGTTCATGAGTGCAAAAAAGTGGAACATTCTACAATGGCCAAGTCAATCACCAGATCTTAACCCAATTGAGCATGCATTTCACTTGCTCAAATCCAGACTTAAGACGGAAAGACCCACAAACAAGCAAGACCTGAAGGCTGCGGCTGTAAAGGCCTGGCAAAGCAATAAGAAGGCGGAAACCCAGCGTTTGGTGATGTCCATGGGTTCCAGACTTAAGGCAGTGATTGCCTCCAAAGGATTCGCAACAAAATATTGAAAATAAAAATATTTTGTTTGGGTTATGTTTATTTGACCAATTACTTTTGACCTCCTAAAATGTGGAGTGTTTGTAAAGAAATGTGTACAATTCCTACATTTTTTTATCAGATATTTTTGTTCAACCCTTCAAATTAAACGTTACAATCTGCACTTGAATTCTGTTGTAGAGGTTTCATTTCAAATCCAATGTGGTGGCATGCAGAGCCCAACTCGCGAAAATTGTGTCACTGTCCAAATATTTCTGGCCCTAACTGTATATAGTTTTTGCATGGACCCATAGACTTGTATCGGTTTTTCTCTTCTATGCTGCAGGAAAAAAAAATGCACGTCTCCATATGGTTTAAACGGACACATGGTCAAGTGTGAAAACATGGACATGTGAAGATCATCATAGGTTTATAAGGAACATGTTTGGTATCTGTGAAATACATGGATGCCACGAGTACCAGAAACACAGACGTGTGAAGGGGGCCTAATAGACACATATGAGGCTATACGTTCATATCAGAAGACTTGGTGAAATACAGTCGTGTGACCCCAATTGTACACAAACTCCAGACCCATCAAATGGATAAAAATGTTGATGGGAAAAAACACCCTTCATCTTCCCAGACTAAATTCATAGAGAACTGTGTATATGGTAGATACAACTTTATCTGTCTGTAAACTGGACTGCAAACTGATAGTCTGATACATTATATGAGGAAAGAAATAGATTTGTGCTTTCAGAATCTTAAAGCACGACTCCAGCATTTTTAATTTCACCCAAGGAGTGGTATCGCTAATGTTTGTTCTCTGCCCTGAGAAAAGTTTTTACCAGCGACCTTCTGTTCTTCCATGCGCCAGTCTAGTCCCGTTACACCATTTTGTGCATGTAGCTTTTGACTGGCTACAAGTCAGAGCTAATGATCCCAAGCTCTCAATATAAAGGCCCCGTTCCACGCTTCAATGTGGCAGCGATCCAACCAACAATGGGGATCGCTGCCACATGGTGGACTGATCACTGGTGAGCTGTCACACAGACAGACTCACCAGCGATCAGGATCAGCGAGCGCGCTGTTATCCAAGGTAAACAGCAGGTAACTAAGCGCTGCGCTCTGCTTAGTTACGCGCTGTTTGCCTTGGATACCAGCTCCCAGCACTTGCTGTGAGGCGCTGGGAGCTCGCTGATCGTTGCTCTTCTGCTGTCACTGTGCGTTCAGCAGGCGACCAAGGACAGATTTATATAACCTGTTCATGAATCTACGATCAATGACTGATCGTTGATACGTGTCACACACAATGATGTCATTTCGACATCGCTGCAACGTCACAAAAACAGTGATATTGCAATGATATTGTTAACGATATCGTTGTGTGAGACAGGGCCTTAAGTCTATGAAAACCTTGTTCTGACTTGTATTGACAGGGCCGCATCTATCATAAGGCAAGTTGAGACAATGTCTCAGGCGGCGACACCTGCTGATTAAATATGGGGCGGCATCTGCGCAGGTGCTGAAGGGCCATTGTATCAGACACTGTACTGCCTTTGGCGGCTCTTCTCTCCATGACATCCTGCTATCTCCTGCAGTGCAGCACCACTCCATGCTGGGGGAGCCTGTGCACTTAATGTGTGCAGCGGCTTTTACGCTCCGGGTTCAGCAACACATAGAGGGGGAGTGTCCTGCAGAGAAGAGCACTGGCCAATTAGCCTCTCACATCAGATGAGTGACAGCAGAGCTGATTGGCCAGTGCTCTCCACTTCCTGCATGGTGCGGTCTTTGAAGTAAAGAGGTGAGAGCCAGCAAATAAGAGAAGACCCCTGTGCTGGAAGATCCTGAGGAGAAGCAGCTCTAATCCACCAGATCACTGCTCCCCTGCTGGACAGTCCTGGCAGAGAGAGTGGGGGAGGTGCTCAGCTAATGTGAGCAGGTGAAGCTGCACATGTACACCAGCCTCCACCCCTTCAGCAGAGGAGTGTGTGCGTGTGTTGTGTGTTGGGTCTGTATCTTGTATCTGTGCGTGGGTCGTGTGTCAGTGATGTGTGTCTGTGCTGTGTGAGGGTTATATCTGTATGTGGAGTGTGTGTGGGCTGTATCTGTGTGGGTGGTATGTCTGTGTGTGTGTGGGTTGTGTCTCTGTGTGTGGGTTGTGTCTCTGTGTGTGTGTGGGTTGTGTCTCTGTGTGGGAGTGTGTGTGGGTTGTGTCTCTGTGTGGAGTGTGTGGGTTGTGTCTGTGTCTGTGTGTGGGTTGTGTCTCTGTGTGTGTGGGTTGTGTCTGTGTGTGTGTGTGGCTTGTGTCTCTGTGTGTGGAGTGTGTGTGGGTTGTGTCTCTGTCTGTGTGTGGGTTGTGTCTCTGTGTGTGTGGGTTGTGTCTGTGCAGTGTGTGTGGGTTGTGTCTCTGTGTGGAGTGTGTGTGGGTTGTGTCAGTGTGTGTGGAGTGTGTGTGTTGTCTCTCTGTCTACGGGTTGTGTCTGTGTGTGTGGGTTGTGTCTGTGTGTGTGGAGTGTGTGTGGGTTGTGTCTCTGTGTGTGTGTGGGTTGTGTCTGTGTGTGGGTTGTGTCTCTGTGTGCAGTGTGTGTGGGTTATGTCTGTGCAGTGTGTGTGGGTTGTGTCTGTGTGGAGTGTGTGTGGGTTGTGTCTCTCTGTGTGTGGAGTGTTTGTGTGTGTGGGGGGGTTGTGTCTCTCTGTGTGTGGAGTATGTGTGGGTTGTGTCTCTGTGTGTGTGGGTTGTCTGTGTGTGTGTGTGATGTGTCTCTGTGTGTGGAGTGTGTGTGGGTTGTGTCTCTGTGTGTCTGTAGGTTGTGTCTCTGTTTGTGGAGTGTGTGTGGGTTGTGTCTCTATGTGTGTGGGTTGTGTCTCTCTGTGCGTGTGGGTTGTGTGTGTGTGTGATGTGTCTCTCTGTGTGTGGAGTGTGTGTGGGATGTCTGTGTGTGTGTGTGGGTTGTGTCTCTGTGTGTGGAGTGTATGTGGGTTGTGTGTGTGTGGGTTGTGTCTCTGTGTGTGTGGGTTGTGTCTCTCTGTGTGGAGTGTGTGTGGGTTGTGTCTGTGTGTGGAGTGTATGTGTGGATTGTCTCTCTGTGTGTGGAGTGTGTGTGGGTTGTCTCTGCGTGTGGAGTGTGTGGGTTGTGTCTCTCTGTGTGGAGTGTGTGTGGGTTGTGTCTGTGTGTGGAGTGTGTGAGGGTTATGTCTGTGTGTGGAGTGTGTGGGTTGTGTCTCTGTGGGTTGTGTCTCTGTGTGGGTTGTGTCTGTGTGTGGAGTGTGTGTGGGTTGTGTCTGTGTGTGGAGTGTGTGTGGGTTGTGTTGTGTGTGAGTGTGGGTTGTGTGTGTGGGCTGCATCTGTGTGAGTGGTATGTCTGTGTGTGGAGTGTGTGTGTGTGTGGGTTGTGTCTGCGTGGGTTGTGTGTCTGTGTGTATTTAGGATATCTTGTGAGTATATACACTTGTCCTGCATGCATGTTCTGTGTATATGATGTGTTCCTGCTGTGTATCTGTTATATAGCATGTGTGTACTAAGGACATGTATGATGTGTGTGTCTGTATGATGTATGTAATGAGCAGGTGTTGTCCAGTATGTGTGCTATATATAATGTAATTTAACCCCTTCACCACCTTTGAAGAATATGAATGTCAAAGGTTGTATTCTTGCCTTTGATACAGGCTTGCATGCTGGCATTGATACTATACTAGTAAAAAGGCCCAATGCAATTGCATCGGGAGCGCGGTGAAATGAATTGTGTGTATACAGGCGGGTGAGTGGCTAGCAGAGTATACATGGGGCTCTGCGGGTAGCAGACTATACAGGTGGGTCTGTGGGTAGCAGAGTATACAGACTGCTCTGAGGGTAGCAGATTATACAGGCGGCTCTCAGGGTAGAAAAGTATACAGGCGGCTCTGTGGGTAGCAGAGTATACAGGCGGGTTTGTGGTTAGCAGATTATACAGGCGGCTCTGTGTGTAGCAGAGTATAGAGAAGGCTCTGTGGGTAGCAGAGTATAGAGGCGGCTCTGTGGGTAGCAGAATATAGAAACGGCTCTGTGGGTAGCAGGGAATACAGGCGGGTCTGTGGGTAGGAGAGTATACAGGCGGCTCTGTGGGTAGCAGAGTATAGAGGCGGCTCTGTGGGTAGCAGAGTATAGAGGCAGCTCTGTGGGTAGCAGAGTATAGAGGCAGCTCTGTGGGTAGCAGAGTATAGAGGCAGCTCTGTGGGTAGCAGAGTATACAGGCGGCTGTGTGGGTAGGAGAGTATACAGGCGGCTCTGTGGGTGTCAGAGTATAGAGGGGGCTCTGTGGATAGCAGAGTATGATGTGGCGGGAGGCTGGAGGAGTGAGGGGAGCAGAGGCTGGAGGGGTCAGGAGAGCAGAGGCTGGAGTGGTGAGGAGAGGTCCATATGGAGGGGTGAGGAGAGGTCCGGCTGGAGGGGTGAGGAGAGATGCGGCTGGAGGGGTGACATCACCGCTCGGCGGCAGGACGTGGCTGCGTGCTGGGGCTGATCGCAGCCTCAGTCACACGGCATTGTCCTCTGCGGCGGGTTGGGTGATGCAGAGAGGGATCAGTTCTTGCCCTCAGGTCACACATGTGACCTGAGCGGAAGGAGCGGATTGGGCGGTGTGTGGTAAAGACAGGACGGTCATCCGATTGGTCTAGGACGCCAAGTCCTGGGCAATGGGATGGGCGTCCTGTGTGTGCAACACAGCGCCCAATCCGCTTGCAGGGGCGGCGGGGGCAGGCAATGGGAGTGAGCGGGGCGTGTCAGGCTTTGCAGGCTGACACGGTCCGCTCACTCCCATTGGCTGTTGCCGGCCACAGGACGACGTCCCTGGCTCCCGGCACCCGGCCACAGCCCGTAGACCGCTACTCCACCAGCATGGCGATATTGAGAGCCCAGCGGTGAGAGAGTGGCGAGGGGCGGAAGGCTCCGGCGGCATCCGGGCAGCATGGACCTCGCAGAGGGCGCGAGGGCGGTGGGGATGGAGCGGGGCCAACGGTTGGCAGGATGGCAGCGGTGTCAGGTAGTGCGGCTGAGGATGGAGGAGGCTGAGAGGATGGAGGAGGCTGTGAGGCTGGAGGAGGCTGTGAGGCTGGAGGTGGCTGTGAGGCTGGAGGAGGCTGTGAGGATGTTGAGACTGTGAGGCTGGAGGAGGCTGTGAGGATGGAGGAGGCTGTGAGGATGGAGGAGGCTGTGAGGCTGGAGGAGGCTGTGAGGATGGGGAGGCTGTGAGGCTGGAGGAGGGTGTGAGGCTGGAGGAGGCTGTGAGTCTGTGAGGCTGGAGGAGGGTGTGATGCTGGAGGAGGCTGTGAGGATGGAGGAGGCTGGAAGAGGCTGTGAAGCTGGAGGAGGCAGTGAGGCTAGAGGAGGCAGTGAGGCTGGAGGAGGCAGTGAGGCTGGAGGAGGCTGTGAGGCTGGGGGAGGCTGTGAGGCTGGAGGAGGCTGTGAGGCTGGAGGAGGCTGTGAGGCTGGGGAGGCTGTGAGGCTGGAGGAGGATGTGAGGCTGGAGGAGACTGTGAGGCTGGAGGAGGCAGTGAGGATGGGGAGGCTGTGAGGCTGGAGGAGGCTGTGAGGATGGAGGAGGCTGTGAGGCTGGAGGAGGCTGTGAGGCTGGAGGAGGCTGTGAGGCTGGAGGAGGATGTGAGGATGGGGAGGCTGTGAGGCTGGAGGAGACTGTGAGGCTGGAGGAGGCAGTGAGGCTGGAGGAGGCTGAGGATGGGGAGGCTGTGAGGCTGGAGGAGGCTGGAGGAGGCTGTGAGGATGGGGAGGCTGTGAGGCTGGAGGAGACTGTGAGGCTGGAGGAGACTGTGAGGCTGGAGGAGGCAGTGAGGATGGGGAGGCTGTGAGGCTGGAGGAGGCATTTACTGTACTGAGCATGCTCAGTACAGTAAAAGGTCTCCAAAGAGGAAGGCAGGGGTGAAAAAAAAAAAAAAAAGTTAATGCTCACCCTCCCCGAGCCCCCGCCGTCTCCTGCCGTCTTCCTCCAAGCTTCCGGTGGCTGCTGCAGGCTGCCAGTGTCTGCAGAGCTGTTCTAGTGCAGTTCAGGACCTGCGGTGATGTCACAGTCACGTGACACCAGGTTACTCCATGGTAACCTGGTGTCACGTGACTGTGACATCACCACAGGTCCTTGACTGCAGTAGAAGAGCTCTGCAGACACTGGGAGCCTGCGGCAGCCACCGGAAGCTTGGAGGAAGACGGCAGGAGACGGCGGGGGCTCGGGGAGAGGTGAGCATTAACTTTTTTTTTTTTTTTAAGGGTAGTGCGGCTGCGGCTCGTGATGACACTGCGCGTCATCACTCGCAGTCCCGCAAAGCATGTTGGGATTCGGCGACAGCGCCCGAATTCCCAACTGCCGATTATATAAGTAGATGGAGGACTATGGGGGGAGCATTATGTGGAAGACTATGGATGGCGCATTATATTATAGCGCGGACTATGGGGGTGCATTACAATATATGGAGGAATATGGGGGTGCATTATAATATATGGAGGAATATGGGGGTGCATTATAATATATGGAGGAATATGGGGGTGCATTATAATATATGGAGGACTAATGGAGCCAATTATACTATATGGAATTAATTATAACATTTGGAGGGCTCTGTGGAGGGCATGATAATACTTGAAAAGCTACAAAGAAACCTTTATACTTTATGGAGGGCTGTGTTGGGAGCCATTATACTGTACTGTACATGGGTCCTTTATACTGTATGGCAGACTGTGTGGGGGTCACAGTTGGGGATCATACTGTGGCAGGGTAGTTGAGGGGGTACAGTCAGGTCATCATACCGTGCAGGTGGAGGAATCACTGTGGGGGATCATACAGGGTTTTTGGGGCACTTTTGATGGCATCATACATTATGGGGGCAATGAAAGAGGAATCCAGGGGCTTCAATAGGAGGTAAATTACTTTGTAAGGGCTGCAAAGTTGAAAGAGAGTGATCCAGCCTGAGCCAAATATATTTTTGTGGGGGAAAGGGCCCAATTTGAATGTGTGCTATGGGGTCCCATGATTTCTATGTGTGCCCCTGGTGCAAGATGCATTGTCCCTTTCACATATGCTGCAGGACTGATTGGCTATAACTTACACATCATATCCAGTGCTGGCCCTCTGTACATACAGGCATTCAGCCATGCTTCTCTTGAGTGGTGGTTGCTCGGTGGCGCTTGTCCCCCTTCCTGCTCCCGCATCCCTTAACCCAATAGGAAGGTCCCTGCTATTAGCTCTGGACAGCCCCATGTGCTGCGCATGTGATTGGATAAGTCTTTTGGGAGAAGGAGGCGTGGTCTGTTGGGGAAGATGCACCATTTCTCCAACTTAATGCAGTGGCGGCTTGTTGATGCTCAGGTCGTTGTATGTGGTGTGTGGACGGTTCGGAATGGTGGACTGGTCTGACTAGTCAGACAATATGTTGGCAATCAGTGCTGCCTCCTGTGTGTATGCTATGATGATGCAGGACTGTCTGCCTATAGGACCACCACTCTGCCGCCATCATTGTGTGTCTGTAGCTTGTGCCAAGCCGCCATTACCAGTAATGATCCATGTTCTGGATTCTCCTGTGTGGTTCTTGTATGTGTGTGTGATGGCGCTGACATCCTTGTGTTTCGACATTTTTTTTTCTATCTCTCCAAATTAAAATGGCCACTATTATCATTTTTACAGGATAGATATAGTTCTGTATAAACCAGATTTCTACCGATTTTAAAGCATTTACTATGGTGGGGGGGTGCCGTTCTGCAGTTCGCCTCAGGCAGCAGAGAGGCTAGGTTCACCCCTGTGTATTGAGAAGTGAATTCTGGTACATGGACTGGTCAGGACAATCCAGCTAATCACAACTAGCAGAAGAAGACCAGAGAAGTGTTGAAAAGAGTAGATGGTGGTTGGTAAATATTTTAATATAGGCAAAGAGTATACGTTAGTGATGCCATTCTGATGCGGCCATGGGGTATACTCGGACACCGGGGCTGCTGAATAGGGAGTCACGGGTGGACGGGATCCCGGTGCCGTGCCCTGGTGATCATTTGAAGAGATGTTGGTGATGGGGAAAGGGGTTATTTACAAGGGATTGTGACGCCACCTGTAGTTCCCGGTAAACTGGTAATGGCGCTGCAAGCCGGCCGCTGAGGTGACGGTGGGTGCAGCTGAGTGTAGTGCAGCTCCCTACAGGTGGAGCTATTACCTCAGGGCAGTGATGATAGCAATTGTGGATGAGGGGAGTTGTAGTGCTGAATGGTGTTGCAGTTCTTACCCTCTGCTGAGCTGCTGCTGATGCTAGGCCCTCCGGGCACCGGCGGGAAGAATAACGGAAACCAGTTCAAGTTTTACGCCACTTTACTGAGTACCGGCAGATGATAAAACGGAGCACGGTACAGTTTGATTTTCAGGGTGATGTTGCCAGCTCAGGGTTCCCCCTATGGAGTATCTAGATGTTCTCTTTCTTTGTCTTTCAGGGTCTCCTTCCATCCTTACTTCTACCACCCTCGCAGAGCTCTCCTGCCAGGCCCTTGATCTCCCACGGTGGGGCACGGGTGTCCTTTCCCAGATTTAAGAGGAGACCTGCCACTCCCCGACGTTGGTACTCGGGCCATTACCCCTGCGGTCCTGGATCTAGTGTGGTCCTGAGGGGCAAGGTACCTTGTGGCGCTGTCAGCAACCCGGTTCCTATGGGCCTGCAGCTCGTCAGTTTGCAGATAGAGCTGAACTGCTACTGTATCTGCCTCGGCTTCCTGCGTTGCCGGTGTTCCCTCAATGCGACCAGCCAGCTCCAACCAGTCCTGGTCAGTTGCCTGCTGTCCTGGGCCCCCACTTAAAGATGGGGCCCCCTCCTCTCAGCTGGACTGTCAGGCCTGACCTTCCTGCCTGCCTTCCCAGCCCCGTCTGAGGTAAGCTAAGCTTTCCTCTCTCTCCTCTATCCTAGGCTCCACCCCCACCCTCCTGGGACGTACTAAATTACCGGCCCCCTTATTCTAAGTGGTGTGGTCCTAAGTGGGTGTAAGTACAGACTCCACAGGTTTAACCATGAACTGACAACTTTACAGGGAAAAGAAAACACATTATATTAAAGTACAATACTACCCTGTGGCGCCTAGCCGCAGGGGCACCACAATTCCAGTGGTGATATCAAAGAAAATGCTGTATTTGTGCTTTAAATTAAATATATCAGTCCCCTTTTAGGCTATGTTCACATGATTAGGTTTTGGTGAGATTTTGATGATGTAGAGTTCTGCACCTATTAGGTATGTAGGTTACTTATGCTCTTTTATTACGTTTTTGAGTGCATTTCTTTTTACATGTGTGTTTTGTGGCATTTTTGTCTTTTTTTGCTTTCTAATTGAAATTTATAATAGTCAAATACAGGAGAAGAACTGGGCACCACCTAATTTGACTCTTCTTTTGATTATATGCATTCCGCTAGCAGGTGCAGGGTAGTGAATCGGCGCTGCATGCTCCACAGGTATTAGACCATAACTTCAAGATAAAGAGAACAAGCAGCACTCACAGGGAGATGATCACTCAGCTTTATGTCATCTTGGGTACAGACAAGGGTTGCACGGAGGGGGAGCAGAGATGGAGGACCATGACTGCTGTTTTGTGCACAGAAAGCAATTTAACAGGTCCTTTTTTTTTAGATCATGTTCATTTTTATTGAATTATATTTAGAAAATTAAAAGGATTCATCATACAAGGCAAGAAAAGTCCTAAAACATAGATCAAGGCGACAAAACATATATCAATACTCCAGTATCCGCATATTTGAAGAGTCGGAATCTTCCCCCCCACAATATAACATTGGGGTAGATGGTCAACTATATCATACAAGAACATTTGTTACTGCTTGAATGCATTTTATCAATTGAAAAATTTAAAATTAAACAAGGCGTCCTACCATTATGAATGTCCCTGAGGCGTCACAGGGGAGGCTTATATTCAGTTCTAATTATATATTATCTATTCAACAGTAATAGTAAGTTATCTAGTGGACATTCCTGCAATAGTACACTCGAGGGAAGTCCCGGAGTCTTCAACCATGCTAATGGGTCCTTCTTCGTGTGTGACGCAGCAGATTTAAAACAGGTAAAAAGATATGACATGAAAAAGCAACACATACATAGAATATAACAGTAAAGTGCAGATATGCATTGTATAAGGGAACTTTCTAAAGAAAATCAAAGGTATCATGGTGAGGTTATAAGAAAATGTATTCTAAAAAGACAGGCGAATCATTATCATTTAATGATGGAGCTGCACTCCGAGCATTTATTTCTATGATCTAGCAAGCTTCTTTACTTAGGCCGGCTTGCTTCACACCACAATTTTTAACTGTCAGGTTGTGGCCGGTGTTTTGTAGGGTGCATCGGACACAACCTGACCACCCCGGACAAGCAGAACCGGAGGGCAAATCTACCCTCCGATCCTGCTTTTTGGCGGATTCGTTTCTGCCGTTGTCCAGTGCTGAAATTTAACAGCCACCGCTCTTCAGTACCATGGATCCGGTCCGATTTTTTGACGAATCCAGGGCGATCCGGTGCACAGACTCCAATGCTGTGGGCACCGATTTTTGCATCGGACACAAAAAATGCTGCAGACTGAT
Source organism: Allobates femoralis (assembly GCA_033576535.1). Lineage (NCBI taxonomy): Eukaryota > Metazoa > Chordata > Amphibia > Anura > Aromobatidae > Allobates > Allobates femoralis. The sequence goes on along the minus strand of JARQOC010000002.1, from coordinate 189,970,288 downwards.
TATGATTAAACCTTCTTTTCTCCACAAGTCAAATCTGGGAAAGGGGAAAGGGAAAATGCTCACCCCTCCTTCAACTGTGATCCAGGTCAGGTGCTCAGCGGCGGCCGGCCACCGCCTGGGGTAAAACAAGGAAAAAGTTGGAGCTGGCACCCGTATCCAATAATAAGAAACTTTATTTCGGAAAAACTCACAAACATGAATAAAAACATCCTGAGGCTGAAGCCCGTTGTCAAATTTAGGCACCCCTGGTCAAAATTATTGTTATTGAGAAGAGTTGCGCAAGTTGAAGATGAAATGATCTCAAAAAGGCATAAAGTTAAAGATAACATTTTAATGACAGATTTCCTTTGTATTGTTAGGCAAAAATAGAAAAAAATATTTGTTTCTTTAAAGGGAACCAACCACCTCAGATCACCCTAATACACAGTTAGTACATGTCCCTGCACCCTAAGGATACCTTTCCAGCACTGTTTTTGTGTAAAATCTTGCATTAGTATAACTGATATAAAGAGTTTATAAACTTACTAGCCTGGTGACTTCTGGGCGTATCCCTCCTTCTGTTATACTTCAGGGCTGTGCATTCATTGCATGGCTGTGCTCCCCCTCCCTCTGTGCAGAGGAGATAACGATCACGCCCATCAGGGCAGGGCAGCAGGCACGGAGTGAGGGGGAGCACAGACATGCAATGCACAGCCCTGAAGTATAACAGAAGGAGGGATACGCCCAGATGTCTCCAGGCTAGTAAGTTTATAAACTCTTTATATCAGTTATACTAATGCAAGATTTTACACAAAAACAGTGCTGGAAAGGTATCCTTAGGGTGCAGGGACACATATTAACTGTGTATTAGGGTGATCTGAGGTGGTTGGTTCCCTTTAACACCTTCACCCTCAGCTATTTTACATCTTTTCCTCCCTTCTTTCAAGAGACATAACTTTTTTATTTTTCCGTCAATATAGACATGTGAGAGCTTGTTTGTTTCAGGACAAATTGTACTTTTGAATGACATCGATTACTTTACCATATAGTGTACTGGAAAACGGGAAAAAATTCCAAGTGGGGTGATGTTGCAAAAAAAAGTGCAACTAGACAATTATTATTATTTATTTTTTTTATTCATGTGTACTTTATGGTAAAACTGACGTGTCAGTATAATGCCTCAGGACGGTACGAGTTTGTAGATACCAAACAGGTAAACAAAATCCACAATACACTCCCTGACAGAAGTTATGTCGCTAATCCATGTTATGTAAATAAAAGCTTATAACATGATGTTAAATTTATCCATTGGTTGTATAAATTACTGTTTTGAAAGCTGAAACCCTTTGAAATGTGGTTTAGGTTATGAAAATAAATTGGCATCAATGCTGAAATATTGATCATTTAATGAACACAGAGTTGTCAGATTTTGGCAAAACAAAAGTTTCGTCGCCTGGTCATATAATGCACTCAATCCTAGTTTATATCCTCACCTGTGCTCAGTAAATAATCGGTTAATTAGTGGGTGTGTGTAAAAAGAAACCCAGCACCCCAGACCTTCACTTGAACTGCAACTTGAGCTATGACAACATGCCAAAAATCTACCCTGCGACCAAAGCCTTGATTATCAAGAGGCTGAAGACCAGATCCACTGCAGAGGTGGCTGGCACCTTTATTGTGTCTCAGTGTCAAGTACAAAGAATTAAAAAAAGATTTGAAGAGACTGGAAATGTGTTTGACAAGCCCAGGTCCGGCAGACCGCGCAAGACAACAGCTCAGGAGGAACGTTTGTTGGTTAGAAAATCCAAAGCAAGCCCCTTTTCCACTGCAGCAGAGCTCCAACAGGCCTGGTCACTGCAAGTCCCTGTGTTAACTAGAACAGTTTGTAGGATTCTGTCTCGAAATACCCTCTATGGTCAAATCAATGCCCTGAAGACAGCACTAAACAAAAGGCAAATAAAAACCGTATGGCATTTGCAAAGTCTCACAGCCTGCTAAATGCTGGAAAAGTGACAGACGGTGGATTTCTCTTATGAATTTTCAGTAAAATTACACCACAGCCGCCGCAAATACTGCAGGAGACCTATTGGAGCCCGTATGGATCCAAAATACACCCAGAACACAGTTAAATTTGGTGGTGGAAAGATCATGGTCTGAGGTTACATTCAGTATGGGGGGTGCGAAATATTTGCAAGGTGGAAGGCAATATCAATAGCCTAAAATATCAAGAAGTATTAGCTACTCTTACATTCCAAATCATTAAATGGGTCAAATTCTGCAGCAGGCTCCATCTCATACATCCATCTCTACAACAAAGTTCCTCCAGGGAAAAAAGATCAAGGTGATTAAGGACCGGCCAGCCCAGTCACCAGACATGAACATCATTTAGCATGGTTGGGGTAGGCTGAAAGAGGAAGCTTGGAAGACAAAACCAATGAATCTAGATGAACTCTGGGAGGAATGTAAGACTGCATTCTTTGCTATTCCTGATGACTTCATTAATAAATTGTATGAATCATTGTTGAACTGCATGGATGCAATCCATCAAGCTTATGGAAGTCACACAAAATATTAAATATGACTCTAATAGCACCACAACTTCATTCACCAATGTTATGCAACATATATTTGTATTTTAAGTTAATTATTTGTTTGAATATCACTACTTTTTGTGGGCGACAAAACCTTTGTCTTGCCAAAATCTGACCATTCTGTGTTCATTCAGTGATCAATATTTCAGCAGATGCCAATTTATTTTCTTAACCTAAACAACATTTGGGAGGGTTTCAGATTTCAAAAGACTCATTTATACAACCAATGGATGAATTTAAAGTCAGGTGATAAGCTTTTATTTACTTAACATGGATATGCAACATAACTTCTATCAGGAACTCTAGACTGCTCAAAAGGTGCAAGCTGAAGGTTTTACAATGGCCCTCACGGTCCTCTAATCTGAACATCATTGAAAATATTTGGCTAGGCCTCAAAAGAGCAGAGCATGCAAGACGATTCAGGAATCTCACAGAAGACTACATAGCATTCAAACAAGCACTTTTCAAATTCAAGTCTGCACTCATCACCACTAAATAGAATTACTTCATTACCCTCATATTCTCTTTATTCTACAACCCCAGGCAGTTATTCAACACATTTAACTCCCTACTTTGCCCCCTCCTACTTCTCGTATCTCTGCAGAAGACTTTGCAACACATTTTACCAACAAGATTGATCAGGTCGGACAAGTCTTTGCTGCCCAACCACTACAACCCCCATGTATACCAGACCACTCCTCTCCCCCACTAACCCTCCTCCCCTCCATCACTGAAGGAGAACTTGCACACCTCCTCTCCAGATTGCACCTCACAACTTGTGCACTGGACCCCCATCCCATCCCACTTTCTCCCCAACCTCACCACCAACTTATCCCAGCCCTAACCCACCTTTTCAACCTGTCACTAACTTCTGGTACCTTTCCTCCTGCTTTTAAACACGCAACAATTGCACTCATCTTAAAGAAGCCATCTCTCGACCCCACCTCTACATCAAACTACCACCCCATATTCCTGCTCCCCTTCACCTCCAACCTAATCGAAAAGTATGCCCACACTGTACTCTCAGCCTTCCTCTCATATAACTCTCTCCTTGACAACCTTCAATCCGGCTTCTGTCCCCACCAGTCCACCGAAACTGCCCTGACCAAAATTACTAACGACTTACTCAAAAGCTAACAGACATTTCTCCTTCCTACTTCTAGACCTGTCCTCTGCATTCAACACAGTCGACCACTGTCTCCTATTACAGATCCTCTCTTCTATTGGTATCACTGACTTTGCCCTCTCCTGGATCTCCTCCTACCTTTCCAACCACACATTTGGTGTCTCTCACTCCCACACAATCACCTCGCCCCATCCCCTCTCTGTTGGGGTCTCTCAAGGCTCTGTCCTGGGGCCCCTCCTTTTTTCAATCTATACCCTTGGTCTGGGACAACTCAAAGTTCCATGGCTTCCAGTATCCACCTGTATGCTGATGACACTCAGATCTATCTCTCTGCCCAGATGTCAACTTCTCTGCTGTTCAGAATCCCGGAGTGTCTATCAGCCATATCCTCCTTCTCTCACTTCCTAAAACGCAGTGTAGACAAAACCGAACTCATCATCTTTCCTCCATCTCACACACCTTCCTTACCAGATCTATCACAATAAATGACATCACACTTTGCCCTGTACCTGAAGTCTGCTGCCTTGGAGTAACCCTTGACTCTGCCCTGTCCTTCAAACCGCACATCCAAGCCATTGCCACCTCCAACTCAAAAATATTTCCAGAATCCGTCCCTTCCTCAACCTTAATCTACTAAACTACTAGTGCATGCCCTCATAATCTTCCGTCTCGACGACTGCAACCTCCTCCTCTGTAGCCTCCCTGCTAACACTCTTGCACCTCTCCAATCTGTCCTTAACTCTGCTGCCTGACTAATCCACCTCTCTCCTCACTATTCTTTTACTTCTCCCCTCTGTGAATCCCTCCTCTGGCTCCCAATTTAAACTACTAACATTGATTTACAAAGCCGTCCACAATCTGTTTCCCCCCATATATCTCTGAACTAATCTCCCAATATCATCCAACTCGTAATGTTAGATCCTCCAAAGACCTCCTCCTTTCCTCCACTCTTGTACGTTCCTCATATAACTGCCTGCAAGACAACACCCGAGCATCCACTATTCTCTGGAATTCTGCACCCCAACATGTCCAACTGTCCCCTACACTCGGAACCTTCAAGCGGAACCTGGAAACTTATCTCTTCAGAACAGCCCGGCGCTCCATCACCACCGGAGCAGACCCAACCTATGGTCTCCTTCCCCATTGCCCTGTAGAATGTAAGCCCACAAGGGCAGGGTCCTCTCTCCCCTCTGTATCAGTCTGTCACTGTTAGTTTGTTCATTGTATTTTTAACTTGTTTGTATGTAACCCTTTCTAATGTACAGCACCATGGAATCAATAGTGTTCTATAAACAAATAATAATAACTAATAATAATGACTGGTTACTAAAAGCGTTTACAAGCTCTGATACTTGCAAAAGGGGTTGCTACTTTGAATTAGCCTGCAGGGTGCCCAAACTTTTGCCTCTGCCCATTTTCCTTTTTGTAATATTCAAAAATGTAAAAGATGAAAATATTTTATTTTTCTCACAAATAAAAAGGAAATGTCATCTTTAGCTTCATACCTTTTAGAGAGCATTTCATGTTCAACTTGCTTTACTGTTCACAATAATAATAATTTTGACCAGGGGTGCCTAAACGTCTCCATCAGGTCCGGCGTCAGTACCTAGCATACTCGGGCAAATGCCGGGGCCCTGAACAGCTGAACAGCTGGGGGACCCCACTGGCTATAAGGGACAGGCAGCCCTGACAGCCAGGGGTCCATTAGGGACAGACAGCCCTGTCAATGAGTGATCCATCCAGTACACTTAGCAAGTAGCTGAGTGCTTCCACAGCGCTGTAAGTGCACATGGCTAATTTGCATGCAATGCAGATTAGCCATGTGCTTTCTCCCTGGCTGTGGATCTTCCTCCTCTGCTGACTGCAGCAGTGATGAGTCATCACACTGCGACCTCATCACATTTCAGCAGGCAGTGAGGAGGAAGCACAGACCGGAGCCTGCTCCAAAGATGCAGTAGGGGCAGTATCTGCAGAGGACACAGCACCGGGGGAGCGGAGGAAAGGTGAGCATAATCATTTTTTTTTCTTTCACTGTGAGCCCAGGCTGTGCTGGTGTATATAGACAATGTGATGGCTGTATACGGAGGCTTTGTTTGGGTATATGGAGGCTGTACTGGGGTATATAGAGGCTGTACTGGAATATATGGAGGCTGTGCTGTGGTATATGGAGGCTGTGCTGGCTGTATATGGAGCGTTTGCTGGGGTATATGGAGGCCGTGCTGGGGTATATAGAGGCTGTGATGGCTGTATATGGAGGCTTTGTTGGGGTATATGGAGGTTGTACTGGGGTATATAGAGGGTGTGATGGGGTATATAGAGACTGTACTGGGGTATATTGAGGCTGTGCTGGGGTATATTGAGGCTGTGCTGGGGTATATAGAGACTGTACTGGGGTATATTGAGGGTGCACTGGCTGTATATGGAGGCTGTGCTGGCTGTATGTGGAGGCTATGCTGGGGTATATGGAGACTGTACTAGCTGTATATGGAGGCTGTGCTTGCTGTATATGGAGTCTGTGCTGAAGTATATAGAGGCTGTGCTGAGGTATATTTAGGCTGTGTTGTGCTGTTTATATAATATGGAAGCTGTGCTGGGCTTTATATATTATTTGGAGGCTGCTGCTGGTCTGCCACAGCTTCCAAATAATATATACAGCCTGACACAGCCTCCAAATAATATACACAGCCTAGCGCAGCCTCCAAATAATATATACAGGTCAGCACAGCCTCCAACTAAAATATATATAGCCTAGCACAACCTTCAAATAATATATACAGTCCAGCGCAAACCTCCAAATATTATATACAACCCACAGCTTCTATATTATATATACAGCCAAGCAGTCTCCATATTGTATATACAGTCCAGCAGTCTCTATATTATATATACAGCCCTAAACAGCCTCTATATTATATATACAGCCCACCCAGTAGCCTCTATATTATACACAGCCCGCAGCTTCTATATTATATTCATAAATCTTGGTCTGTGTTAAAGGGGCCTACTGAGATTGTTTCGCCCTGGGCCCACAAAAACTTGGAGCCGGCCCTGGTTTCCATGTCACAGTATACTCTACAAATCTGGCCTTTGTGGAAGAGTGGAAAGATGAAAACCATTTTTAAGAGCAAGCCATAAGAAGTCCCATTGCAATTTGCAAAAATACATGTAGGGGACACAGCTAGCAGATAAGACCAAAAATTTAACTTTTTAGTCTACAAAACGCTATGTGTGGCGGAAAACTAACACTGCACATCACCTTGAAAACACCATGCCTCATCATCAAAGATGGTAGTGACAGCTTCACACTGGGGGAATGCTTTTCTTCATCAGGGACAGGGAAGTTGGACAGAGCTGATAGCACAATGGATGGAGCTAAATTCATGGCAATTCTGAAAGAAAACCTCTTAGGGTACCTTTACACGCCGCAATTTTTGGTGGCGATATGAGGCGATCTAACGTGTGCGAGCACGTTTTTCATGATCGCCTCAGATCGCTGATGGCGCTTTTACATGCCGCAATTTCGACCTCAACCTAAGGCGATATGTCGCCCCGGAAATCGCCTCACCAACAGTGGAACCAATCCGTCAACTTCCCTCGCCACAATCCCCAAAGGAATGTGAGCGTACATGTTCAGTGCGGCGAGATCATAGATGTGCCAGACTGGTCTACACCGCGCCCCAAACACACTCATTGGACAACGCAATAGCGTTATGATTGGCCAGCATGCGCTGGAAGGCTGGCTAATACATGACACCATTGTCTCGAAGTTTGTGATGAATACATGCTTGTGTCGTCGAAAGTGGCTGCTGTGACATCACACAGCTCAAGCATCACACAGGAGCAGTTTTGTGCAGGACAGTGACTTACACTACAAAATGGCAATGTGTGCGTCTGTAGCTGATGGCGGGAACATACAAACCACACTATGCCCATATGTGCCTACATGGTCCATGCCATGGCACAGCTGCCATGGCTGAACTGAACTATGTGTGTGTACACATGTTTGTGAGTGTGTACTGGACTGTACCTACATCCCCCACAAACACCATTGCTTGCTCCGTGTGTGGACACGTGCCCCTGTGTGCCCAACACATCATAATGGATATGTACACACAGTCACGCCATACAGTGTGGCCCAAAGGGCTGGACCTGTGTACTGGACATTACCCGACAATGCTGCACAGACCCATCTATACCATTTTACGGATCACCTACCTCTGTGCACAGCATAAAGCTAATTGCAACTGGCCGGGATTCAAAAGTAATGACAGACACAGGTACTTAGTTTTTTTAAGTTTGTTTGTTTGTCTTTTTGTGCACACAAAAATTATGTAGAACAACACACACAAACTTAAAAAAAACAGAAGTGTTAACATTACACAAATAAATTCAACATGATGCGAAATAATGGGCAAAAAAAGACATTACACAGTACCGAACCCAAAAAAACTAACTAAGGCTGCCTTCACATTTGCGGACCCCTCCGCAGCGTTCTGCGGAGGGGTCTGCAATGTGACCGCAGCGGCCGCAAGCTCCTATCTTTATAATGGGAGCGCACAGTGCTGCGCTTGACAGCGCATGACTGTGCGTACCCATTCACAGCCATATGTGATTTGTGCGCAGGCGGATGCCTGCGCACAAATCACACACTCTCGCCCGCACCAGGGACGCAACATGTTGCATCCCTGGTGCGGATGAGACTGTGTGATTTGTGCGCAGGCATCCGCCTGCGCACAGATCACATATGGGAGTGAATGGGTGCTCACGGTCATGCGCTGTCAAGCGCAACACTGTGCGTTCCCATTATAAAGATAGGAGCTCGTGGCCGCTGCGGTCACATTGCCGACCCCTCTTCAGAACGCTGCGGAGGGGTCCGCAAATGTGAACCCAGCCTAACTAACTAATGTTTACACACCCAAACACAAGAAGAATCCTCATAGTGCAGCCAATCCACCCTCCTCATCATGTTGCTGCCTCACAACACCAGCCACCCCTACACCTGCTAGTGCTGCCAGGCCACTGCCCCAGGGCCATTAAAGTAGGAGCAGGATGCGTCTCTGTTGCTCCTGGCATCCTGCTGACTCAGACCCTGGCTCAGCGGCTGGAGTGGCGCCACACCATGGTCAGTAGCACACCAATCCTCGGGACAGACCTCCCCTGTTGTGGGGTCCACAGAATCCACATAACTTGCCGGCGGGTATGATGACCAATCCCTACGACGCAGGAGGTTATGCAGCACACAGCAGGCCAGCACTACCACATCAATAGATTCCAGTTCATATGCATGAAAAACCCAGAATGTATTGGCCATGATCCCGAACGCATTTTCAACGACACGGCGGGCCCGGGATAGCCGGTAATTGAACATGCGCTGCTCAGAAGTAAGGGTCCTCTGGGGATATGGACGTAGTAGGTGAGCCTGAAGTGGGAAGGCTTCATCCCCCACAAACGCAAAGTTGAGATGATCGGTTGTCTCATCATTTGAGGGCAAGTTCAGCGCACCTGTCCTTAGGTCTTGGGCCAAGGAGCAGTGTGCAAACACACCCCCATCTGAGATACACCCATTCACTCCAACGTCCACGTAGAGGAAGTCATAGTTAGCGTCCACCAGGGCCATGAGGACCACACTAAAATATCCTTTGTAATTATAATACAGAGACCCCGAGTTTGGGGGTTTAGTGAACCTCACGTGCTTACCATCCAATGCACCGCCGCAGTTTGGAAATTGCCAGCAGTCCTCAAACCCTCTGGCAAAATCCATCCATTCAGCGGGGGTTGTTGGGAACTGCATGTAGGATGGCAGCAGACTACTCCAGATGGCCTCACATGTCTCGGGGATCAGGCAGCTCAGCAGGGACACTGACACACGTGAAGTGTATTGCAGGTCGGTCCTTCAGGTGGCACAGCTCAACGCATCAAAGTGTCCTGTCGGGCTATCAATGGCCTTATGCATTCCAACAGGAATGTGAAAGAGTCCTCGGACTTACGGAGATAGTTCCTGAAAACATGCAGACGCCGATCCTCCAGCTCACGGACCAGCCGCATGTGGCTCCGGGTGTCCTGGAGCAGAAGCCAATCCCGAGCCCACACACGCCGTGGTCTATGAGCCCGCAACCTCTCATATCTATCCTCCAGCCACAATTCCTCTTCCACCAAGGCAAGACCCACGATAGCATCTCCATCAGGGTCCATGATCATCTCACGTACCAACCCCTGCAAATGTGAGAAAAAGAAACATCAGTACAAGAACGCTTCATCACACATCATCAACACCCACCACCTCCTTCCCTATACATCTCCTAGCCACTTTACAACATCCTACCCAAGTTTGCTCATGAGCCCACCCACATACATATATAGCACCATTCAAGGCCCAAACACAACATTGCACTGCCTGACAACTAAACCTGGTCACTCTACACCCCTGGCCCTCCTGTACAAATACATCTTCCTTGTCAAATTCAACACATTATGAGCATAACCCCATATCCCTGGCCATAATGTTGACGTATGACCACAAGGCGTGCCCAAAGAGATAGGTCACATTTATCAAATCATGGTTGTTACCAACTCTAGACAATTACATTATACACGTATCCCAGCCTTTGTGTGTTATTCACAAAATATCAGGCCATGCAGCAGACTATTGAATACTTATCATGTCCAATGAGTTGTGAACGCCGGATCTTCAGAGGCAGACATTCGCTGAAGCCACATGGCCCACTCCACATCTCAGTTTAGCCAGAATAGTCCCATTGTGTGTGGTAAACGACAGTACTATGTGGTCACAATTCAGATGAACCACGCAAATAAAGACACACGCATCCTTCAAACATGATCCTGTATGGCAAAGGCAAAATGGCTTGTCAATGAGGAGAGTATTTTGGTTGACAAAACACTCGTTCATCCATTTGCCAGTACACAATTGAGCTAACAAACAACATCAAGACTAACTACATACCCCACCACTTGGGCGTCAGCTACACTACACAATAACGATCCGTAATGCTAAGCTGCTTTGAACGCCACACAGCCATATCACAGTTCATGTGTGCACATCAGTACTTACTTAATAACTCTGGGCAGCAAGCGTGGCCTACCTTGGTCGTGAGCGCTTTTTATATGGTAACCAACCAATCCGATAGCAGTGGCGTCTTGTAATCGACGTAGCCGCCTGGGTGTACGCAGGTGCGACCAATAATTATGCGCCAGTGCGCTTTTTTGATTGGTTATGTTGTGTTTAAATATGGATGTGCTGGGGCGCCACCCATGCTCCTACTGCAAATAACAAATAAGGGTGTCAACATGGAAAACGTTGTAAACAACGTGTCCAACATGGACATACAAAAAACAAAGGGCAAATGCCAACATTATTGGGGGGGAAATTGGGGAGTAGGGCCAATGGTGGGCTGAGCTGCCTGGATGGCCATGATCATTTCCCGCAAGCGGGCCAGGTGCTGCTGGGCATCATTGTGTGCCTGCAGCATGTCTGCGATGGTTGGAAGGCCTGTATTTGAAAAAAACAACATTACTCAGGGACATTTGTAGGTGTGGGTGTTTGACGTAATTGGTGTGTTGTTCACTTACGTGGCAGAGACCCAGCCATGGTTCCATGTTGTTTAGCTGGGGATGGGCTCGCATCGCCACCAACACCAGGTCTTGCACCTTCTGTATGAAGGGACAAAGCAAAACATTATGAGTGACATAGTGATGTCAGGGCCAACATAAAAAATGTATATGTGAGAACGTATAAGCCATTGACATGACTTACCACCAATCACACCCACTGCAGGCTGCAGGCGATGTTGTAGCCCACAGGAGGTGGAGATGCAGTGGGTGGGTGTGTGGCCGGGGGTTGGGTTGCTGAGCCAAGGCCATGGCCTTTGTGATGCCTCCCTGGAGGGTGATGGTATGGTCCCAGGGGGGTGTGGACTCCCAGGTCCCTCCTGGAACGGTGATGGTGGTGTCCCAGTGGTGGGGGGACTTTGTTGCCCCATAAGGTCTGGTGATGGTGGTGTCCCCGGGGGTGCAGGAGATGATGGGCCCACAAGGTCAGGGGATGGTGGTGCCCCCGGGGGTGCAGGAGATGATGGGTCTGCGCTGGCCGGTGATGGTGGGCTCGCAGGGGGAGCTGGGCTTCCTGGCCCTGCAATTCCTGGGGATGGTGGACTCCCAGGTGGTGTTGGGACCCGTTGCAGCTCCTCTGAAGGGGAGTGTTCAGATTCTGTAATTGAAATCTTGGCAACAGACGTATTAGAACTACACAACATACAGCAAACACATACTGTTTGTGTATGAATGTAATGACGGCGTCAAAGCTAGGCGGAAAGTATTTTGTCTACACTGACACTATGGTTGGGCCACTCTGTTTGTGCGAACAAAAACAACACCAGTCACAACATATTTTTGATGAGAAACACCCTTGCCTTACCAGAGGATAGATTATGCCTCCAAACACAACAGCAGACAGCAATCATCTGGTGGTGCCACCATGGGGTCAGAAATATAGCACTCACCTTGTAGTCCCTTTGCCCAATAGCGAGGAATGTGTTGTGCAATGCTATGTGTCAATTCACACTCTAGGCTTGGCCAGTCCAAACAGATATGGTTGTATTCAGCACCTTAAAGAGGACCTGTCACTAAACCAGGCATGGTGATCTAATTACAGCACTGGATGCAGCATGTCTGCAGCATGCAGACAAGGGGTCCCCCAGCACTTGAGCAGCCCTGTACCCCAAGATAATACAGTTAGAAAACTTACATGCTACAGCCACTAAGGAGGTGACTAGGGGCTGCAGCTAAGGGCAGATTCACACCCCCTGCATGTGTAATCTGCCGGGAGAGAAAAAAAAAACTCTGTTTAAATGCTGCAGACTGGAAGAGAATGATTGGCAGCGGTGGGCAGATTACACATGCAGGGGGTGTGAATCTGCCCTTGGCTGCAACCCCTAGCCACCTCCTTAGTGGCTGTAGCATGTACGTTTTCTAAGTGTATTATCTCTGGGTACAGGGCTGCTCAAGTGCTGGGGGACCCCTTGCCTGCATGCTGCAGACATGCTGTATCCAGTGCTGTAATTAGATCACCATGCCTGGTTTGGTGACAGGTCCTCTTTAATGTAGCAGTGTGAACACCATACATATGCACATTGGTGACAGGTCCACCTGCTGCTAAATGTCACACTATGTGTCATGGCCCAAGAACACATGACGTTTGTGTAGTGTTTGGAGTAGTTAGCTTGCCATGTGTGTGTTTGGCATTGCCACATACGCACCACGCAGCCTAGAAATCCTGGCACGAATGTCCACAATGCACCCTGGGGACATGTGTTTCAGGTCTGCTATTTTTTTTCTGAATCTGCTTGCGAGTCCTCTCCACCCCCAGTTTCTGGTGCAGGGCCCGCTGGATCCGCCTCAGTATGCTGCGTTTGCTCAGCCGTGGGTGCCGGTGACGCTGGTGACACCTGTAGTGTTGGCGGTCACACAGATCTATCAGCACCATTAGCTCTGCCAGACCCCATGTGGCAGCGTGCTGTGCAGCGGCCATGACTGTTCTACTGTGTGCAGGGGAGGGGCAAGCACCTGGCAGGCAGGGAGTAACTAAAAGAAACGTGTTGACGTCACCACGCACACTGGCGCCGCCAAACAAAGTTGAGGACGCTAACAAGGTAGCCGTCCGCGGAGTGGAAACAGTGTAATGTACCCATCAGCGTCACCAAATTCCCAGCCGATTGCAGTGTGTTGCCCGTGGCAGCCATGAGCGGTGTGTAGGCCAACATCTGAGCTGTCATGTGTGGCTGTATAGTGGACATCTCCGTGCTGGGCGTCTTCTCGTTTGAAGTTTTTGAAGGTTTAGGGCTTAATCGCTGGTAATCGGCGTAACCTGTTCAATGTGGTGCATCAAGGCTGTCGTCTATGCCAGAATGTTGATTCTGATGGACGTACTCTGTGACGCGTCTTGCTGTATCCTGCTGGTCTACATCCGATCCAAGAACGTTGCTGCGTCTTTCATAGGCGGCCGTCACACACATCAATTTCTTGCACGATATCGCTTAAGCGATCTGCGTTTTGATCGCTTAAGCGATATCGTTTGTGCATCGCTGCGTGTAATCAAGCGATTTTACAATGCAAATTCGCTTGATTGTGTGATCGCAGATTTGTGAGCCGGAGCTCAAATCAAGCGATAATCGCTTGATCAATCTGCATCATCGTGGTGTGTGACACCACAATGAACGATCTCCCAGCGGCAGAGCCTATGCTGGGAGATGGTATCTATGGTAAACGTCGGGTTACTAAGCGCCGCGCGGCGCCTAGTAACCCGATGTGTACCATAGTTACCAGCGATCTCGCTGGTCCACATCGCTGGTGAGTCTGCCTGTGTGACAGGTCACCAGCGATGTGAACGATATTGTTAGCGATTGCGCGTGCATGTGATCGCTAACCATATCGCTCAAAAGATTGATGCGTGTGACGGCCGCCATAGCCAGATTTCTCTGCAGCATCCAAGCACTCTGCTTTAGCTACTGCAGCTGCTGTCTCTTTGTCTGTGGCAAGTCTTTCTAGAGATGCTCGCAGTTGCACACTTTCTGCTTTTTGCTCTGCCTGGCTCAGCTTTAGTTGCATCTCTTGTGCGGCGAAGGAGGATCTCGCTTTGGCTGCCTCGGCTTCGGTGCGAGCGACAGCTCTGCTATTGATAACTTGCTAGAGCCTGCTCGTGACCTCGTTTTGAGTGAGGATGTGAGGCTTCAAGACATGGTGCGCTTAGCTGCAGACTGCTGAATGTTTTGGCGGAAAACAGTCTATATGCGGATTTATACAACAGCAAACAGCGGTGTAAATGAAGCGCTGAGGCGAAGGGGTAAGGATTAAAATACACACCTTTAATACAGCTTTACACTCTCCCAACCGTGACGCGTTTCGATAGATAGCTTGCTAAGGTGTGTATTTTAATCCTTACCCCTGCACCTCAGTGCTTCATTTACACTGCTAGGTGCATACATCCATTGAGAATGGTGGAAGCTGCTCCAGGCTGAAGGACCTACGGTGATCCAGCCTGAAGGCTCTCACTGTTCAAGCGTTTAGGGTATGTGCACATCTGACGTTTCTGCATCTCTGCAGACCGTCCTGAAACCGGTGGAGAATGGCGGAAACTGAGTTTTCTGACCTCAGCAGTGTCCATCGTTTTTTTAGCGTTTTTTGAGCTTTTTCCGACCGGTTTTATAGCGTTTATACAGCGTTTTGTCGGCGGTTTTCTGGCGGTTTTTCTTAGCGTTTTTAGGCCGGTTTTTTGGGCACTTGTAAGCTAGAACCGGTGGAAAAACGCTCAAAAGAAGTCACTTGCTCTATCTTTGAAAACCGGTGAAAAAAACTGAAAACGACCAGAAAAAAAACGTTCTAATGAAGACAGCGTTTTCTAAACTCCATTGAGTATCATGTTAATCCAGCCTGTGGCTAGGATTAACATAAATTAACATAAAACTGAGCGGAAAACGCCGACGGAAACCGGTAAAAAGCAGCCCACAAAACAACTGATGTGCACATACCCTTACTGTGCAGGGTCTGTGCACAACTGGTCAAGGTTAGTGAGCCTGCAAACATTGATTATACCATCCCCCAGGTCCTCACTATAGCGCTCTTTTCTTTCCTTTATCCATATGTGGATTGACTTTCACGTGGCGGGAATAACATTGCACTTGCTGGGGGGCTGGGCTCTTGTTCCCTGAGGCTGTATGGCTGCTGCTATAATACCCATATGCGATGCAGCGTGGGCGTTAGCGGTCCATTATAGTCTGTTCATCTACCGCATGCAGCCAGAGTCTTAATGTTCTGCCTTCTTCCACATGTGGTGCTGTGGATATCAAGCATACAGCTTAACCCTCGCTCACTTCCCAAGGAACAGACTGTAGGATTTCTGGAGTCTATATTTATTGAGGGGATGAACTTGATTGTGTGAACGATAATGTGATAAAAACTATAATACAAGTACAGAATAATCAGTCAGTACAGGGTGCATTAAAGAAATTAGCACTAACACTGTGATAACACAGGTTACAGTCAACATGAGGAACTAGGGTAGAGGTCACTGCAGCAGGCTCTATTCTAAACAGAATGCATCTATCTATCTGCATACAGTGCAAAAGGCATTAGCTCAAATAGTGTATCTCAGCACAATACACCACTTTACAGTATTCTACACGGAAATACCTTTATCTACATGCAACACAAACATGCTAGCAAGAAGAATTACAGGGTACAACACATCTCCTATCACACAGTTCTCTCTGTACTAACGGCTGGATTATAACCTATTCACACAGATTCTACACAAAACATGTAACTGCATTGCTCTTACTGGAATCATCTGATGAGAGGAAAGTTGTAAGGAATGGAGAGCCAGAAACACATGTCTTATCTTCTCACTGAAGAACTGGGAACCTGACAACAAGGATCTCTTTCTCCCGGAGGATAGAGGTGTCCCTTGGCACACACTATTCTTAAAGGGGACAGGCTAAGAGCTCTGCTAGACTATGTTTAACATCTAAACAATGTAAACAGGCAACTAATGACCTCTACAGGTTGTAACTAGTATAACTTTAGTATAACTCTGAACACTTTCTTAGCTGCTCATGAATGGGCAGAACAGTCTGCAATCTCCATCCATTTTCACTAAACTAAAGCCATTTCACAAAGAAGAATGAACAAATATTTCAGTCTCTAGATGTGCAAAGTTAGTACATACATACCCCAAAAGATTTTCAGCAGTAATTGCAGCAACAAGAGGTTCAACATAGTATTGACTCAGAGGGGCTGAATACAAATGCACCTCATAATTTTAAAATATTTAGAAAGCCATGTATAATTTACTTTATACAAAGTAGCAAGTATTTGTGAACTGTAGTTATATCACATATATTACAATAATATTTTTCAGACTACAAGACACACCCAGGATTTAGAGGAGGAAAATAGAACAAAAAGATGTGAAGCAACAATTGTGGTAATGAAGCACTTAATGAAGGGTGATCTGTTGCTGACACAGTCATGGGGGTAATATCCCCAAGGTCTGTACTCATGTCCCTCATCCTGATATACATTCCCCATCCTGATATTTATGTCCTCCATCCTCACATATGATCCCCCTTCTAGATATACAGGCTCTCCCTTACTAGAATCTGGCCCCTATTTTAGTATATATGATATGGCCCCTATCCTAGTATATATGTATTTATCTTGGTAGAGTGCGCTTTTATGTAGTCTTACTTTACAAACTTTTAATGCTGCCTTAATTCTACAAGATGTGCTCACATTCATGCTTTCAGTCTGGTCCTGCTGACATGCTAGATACAAGGAAGTCTCCCATCCACATCAGGACTTGCATTGATGTAATGAAGAGTCAGGGAGCTGTGCTGTTCTGCGCTTCTCCGGCAGTGATTCTTCATTACGCAAATGCTTGTCCTCATGTGGATGGGGACTTTCCTTGTTTTTAGCATGGCAGCAGGACCAGACTGAAAGCACAAATGTGAGCACTCAGCACAAAGACTGTGCACTGTGTTAAGGTATGCTTTGTTCTTGCCCTGTCACCTCAATGATCTACACTTCCTCCGGGCCAGGCACGACTGCAGAGATTCCTCCTAACCGGTACCCTACTCCTGCCTCCTTTTTAAACAAGCAGACCCACAATCTCTCCAGGCGCTGCAGGAATCCAGCAGTTGAGGTAACCATGTGTGCCTGCTGTATAAAGTAAATTAATATTTATTTGCATCTCCCTAAACTTACTTCTTACTTCTCCGGACTGAAGCTAGCGCTTAGAGAATGGCCATGGGGAGCAGTGAATATTCATTCACTTTAAACAACGGGCACATGTGGTTGCCCCAGTTGCCAGATTACTACAGCGGTGATGCTTTTCTGCCTTTTGTGATCCCACTCCACCACCGCCCCCTCCCCACAGCCTTTTGTGATCGCCGGCGCGGGGCTGGAGATGTCGCCCCATGTAAATGAGGGATGGCGATGCTGGCGGGGCGCCAAAAACGTGCGCGCAGCCACCAGTTGTCGCCGATATCTCCAGCCCATCGCCAGGTGTGACGGGGCCTTAAGACACACCCCACACTTTCCTCCCAAAATTGAGGGAAAAAGTATGTCTTATATTCCAAAAAAATACAGTAATAATAATAAATACAGTTTTGGGTGTAATGTGAAAAACATGTTGAAATATTCACTGGGTATGAATACTATTTGGCTTTAGTATATTTTACAATTTGTCATCTGAAAGTGACCTATTGATTAAATCAGTTTTTTGTATTAAACAGTTTTTTTAATAATGGTTTATTAATCAAAATATCAATCTTTATTAAAACTAAAAATTAGAAATCTAGGCAATGGGGCTTTTTCAGAATCCAACTTCCTGTTTCAGGAAACAATACATGTACAGTACATTAGCCTAAGGGCAGACATATCATTGGTGCAATATGTGCAGCTGCACAGGTGGCCAAGGAGTAAGAGGGCCCACTATGACTTTCAAATAACAAGCTAGTCCGGTCAGACACAAAGAGGGGCCCATGTAATGTTCTTTCAAAAGGGCCCTCTTCTATCTGTGTCCACCACTGCATTAGACACAAAAAACAGATTTCAAACCCATCCTAAAAACACTAACAATTTGTATGGAAAGCTGTAGATACCCAGGACCAAGTGGCTGAAACAAAATAGATATATAGTGTAGCCATTATCAAATGCTCATGTGATATGATTTGGTCAGGATGCTATGGAGATGCTGGTGTGGGGGTGGCACGGGGCTGTAGTCACAGGAGAGAGCGAGCATCAGCTATCTCAACAGTGTAAAGGGCTTCACCTAAATAATGGGTGATTCAGACAGAGTCCAGTTGCACATTAAAGGGAACCTGTCACCCCCTCTGGGCATTTTAAACTGTGCCCACTAGCTTAACCATAAATGTTAATGTGGTTATTGTAACCCCTCTATGTGCCCAGATGTACCCCTTTTACCTGAGAAATGAACTTTTATTCTGTCCCGCGCTGCATCCTGAAAGGTACAGGGGAGAAAGTCGTGACGCCACCCATGGTGTGTGGTCAGGCTGACCACCGCTGCTGCAGAACCTCCGGGGTTTATGTTTAGCAGCCGTTGATGTAATGGCTCTCCACGGGCAGAGCCTGGTTCCCCAGGGCAGTGGTGAGAAGAGTCTATGGATGATGCAGAGTAGGGGCAGTGGTAGAGATGGTAGCAGTTTGTGAGGGGAAGTAGGGCTTGAGCGCAAGGATTACACAGACTAACGGTTTTGTAGTTTTCCAAGTCTTTACTGTAGGTGTTATTCAGCAGAGTACTGTCCACGGAGTCTGTACCGGGGCCGGGTTGCTTCCCACCCTGTCTGGGTCCTTGGCTTCCCTCTCCTGCACTGTGTGTGTATGTGGCCCTGCTTCGGCTTTAGCTTGGCTGCCAGCCCTGTCTCCTCTCACAGGTACCCACTTGCTAGGCAACTTGAGTCATATCTTTGTGTTTGTGACCCAGTGTTGCTTCGCTGTGGTACAGTAAAGATATAGAACCTCTACTAGTCCGGTATTTACTGTGCTGCTTATGTCGGGCACAATTTCTGATTCGGTATCCGGTCTTTGCGCTCCTCCGGGGAGAGTTAGTCTCCTAGATATGTTCCTCTGTTTCTCTTAACTCCTTCCCTCAGACCCTGGCTAGGCCTGGAATTGAGCACGAAATTGAGCTCCATGGGGGAGCCTAAGGCAACTCCTTTACACCCCAGTTCTTCCTCAGTTCTCCCAGGGACTGAACTACTCACTTCCTCTCCACACCAGAATATATAGGGGAGCAGCTTTAGCTACCCCTTCTGGCCTGGAGGTGCTAGTGTAGTGTTGTGGGTTGTGTGGGGAATTAACCCTTGGTGTTACTGTGGCACATTAACCCCTGGGGTGCCACATTCCCCCTTAGTGAAAGACAGTACTCCGGGACAGTAGAAACACAAACAAAGAATTAACATAACAATTAATATTTACAGAGCCTTAAAAATAAAAGTACAAAAACCACTGACGTTCAAAATAAATCAGTCCTTCTGGGGGTTTTAGTCTATTGCCTCCGGGCTGATAAATATATACAATGGAGTCTTTACCACAACCAGCCCTGTGGTAGGTATGGTCCATAAATAAATGAAGAAAAGTTCAAAGTTCAAGAATATTTAAGAAGTTCATACAGGATAATCTCTGTAGGTACTGGGCTTTTTAACGTTGCAAAACAAGTATGAACACATACGGGTGTCTCTGGTTTACGTGCAGTAGGCTCCTAAGGCCTCGGGTCACCACATAAGAGGCAAAGTTCTTACTCTCCGTGGCTGCCACCTAACACCATGCTACTCTCTCCCTTTTTGTACATTCACATCTTACCGGGTTCTATTAAACTTTATAAAATTTAGATTTCACATTTTAATCTTTGTACCTTGCTGGTATCTGACCCTGGGTACTACGCTCTGATCTGCGTAATGCTGGTGTACTGGGTGTACTTAGCCTGATGGTGTGGGTGGACGTGTACCTACTTGGAGTGTCTGGTACTATTGTGGATGGAGATCTAACAATGGGACTGGCAAGCTCACTGGGACCAGGAATTAGTTGTTCCTCTTCAGACTCGACTTCCAGTTCGTCATGTCTTGGGATGTTCCCAACCCACTTGTATTTAACAAGGGGCTGGAATACATCACCTGTGGACCTGTAGAAGCACGAGTTAGGTGCAAAACGGCGCTGTCGTTAAGCGTGTCCTGCACCTCTCCCCGCCTCTGCTGCACCACCCTACTGATATGTCATGGGTAACTAAATAAAGCACTTGAAGATTTTATTTGGTAAGTGCCCCTCTATTTCCCACTGTTTACATTGGATAGTTCACAAGTTACATGAGGGGTGAGGGCCCTGGTCAAAAACTTACAATCTATAAGGAAATGGAGGACACAAATGGTAGCTGCTTGGCTTGTTCGGTCCGACCTTCGTTATGATAAATATGGATTTTTCATGTGTTGCCACATGCTCCACTCATCAGCCAGTCCTATCTATATGCACTTAGGTGTTATTGGTTTTTTGGAGGATGTGGAGACAAATGAATAGGAAGGAGCAGTTTGTAATTAACATTTAGAAGGATGGATCAGGGGAGCAGGGAAAGTAGGTTAGTGAATTGAGGCAAAAGGCCTATCTAAAGAGATTTGTTTTTAAGGCATGCTTAAAGGGATCCTGTCACCCCCAAAACACCTCTAAACCTATTAAAAGCTGTCCCTAGAGCATATTAACACTTTCCTACACTCCTTTTACCTCCTAAATGCAGAAAGTGACATTGAAGAAAAACGTTTTTATAGTACCTCATTAGTGATGATAATGAGTGACTATGCTATTCATAGTCACTCATCCAGGCTGCCCCTCTTCTTCATATCACGCCTGAATAGGCGTGAGCTACATCACAGATTCAAATTGCCGCCTCCCTGCGCGCCTCCCCTCTCTCCCATAGCGTCCGGGCTGCAGTGTGGCTGGGTGACGCGATCCGGGCAGCCTGGATGAGTGACTATGAATAGCATAGTCACTCATTATCATCACTAATGAGGTACTATAAAAACGTTTTTCTTCAATGTCACTTGCTGCATTTAGGAGGTAAAAGGAGTGTAGGGAAAGTGTTAATATGCTCTAGGGACAGCTTTTAATAGGTTTAGAGGTGTTTTGGGGGTGACAGGATCCCTTTAAAATCATGAGGGCTGGATGTTAGTTGCAACATTTGGAGTAGTGCATTCTAGAGCACTGGTGCAGCACGAGAGAAATCTTGGAGATGGAGGTGTGAAGTTTAAATTATGGGTGAAATTAGTCTGGGATCAGTTGCACAATGGAGGGCACGGGTAGGGTGATACAGAGATGAGGAATGAAATATAGGATGTTGCAGAACTGTGGAGAGCTTTGTGGGTGAGAGAGAAGTTTGTATTGAATCCTGTAGCTGATGGGCAACAAGTAATGAGTGGCATAAGGCAGAGGCATTGGTGAAACAGCTGGATAGAAAAATGACCCTGGCTCCTGCATTAAGGATAGACTAGAGAGAAGCAAGTTTGGTTAGAGGCACACCGATAAGTAAAAAGTTGCTTTCAACTGTGCAGTAATTCTGTACATGAACCGCAGATCACATCACCATAGGGTGGTAATAATAGAACATAAAAAACACCCTACAAAGACCAAGATTAACAGCATGTAAAAAAATAAAAGGGTGGGGGACAAGAGGCGCAATAGTGCCCTATCACTAGTGACACTGATGGTAATTGGGTGATGCAGAAAAGCCACTCACCTGGGGCAGTTGTGATCCCCACAACTGGTTTGAAGGCGTTTTGGAAATATTATTCCAAGCTGCTGCAGGACCTCCACCGACCACTGAACAGTGGTTTAATCCAGAAAGATGATGGGAGTGTAGGTGTGCCACGGTCCGCGCTGCTCCAGGGCTTAAAAAACTCAAAGAGACAGTTAGATTTCCATCCTTTATTCTCCTCCTCCTACGCGTTTCGGCGCCTAGCCTGGCACCTTCATCAGGGATATCCCTGATGAAGGTGCCAGGCTAGGCGCCGAAACGCGTAGGAGGAGGAGAATAAAGGATGGAAATCTGACTGTCTCTTTGGTGAGTTTTTTAAGCCCTGGAGCAGCGCGGACCGTGGCACACCTACACTCCCATCATCTTTCAAGATTAACAGCATTGCTGACTGTAGGGGTCTCCAGAAGTATAATAATATTATTTAAAAGGGAGCAATATGGCTAAAAGCCATTTAAATAAAAAAGGAGATTTTTGTGTACTCACCGTAAAATCCTTTTCTCTTAGCCTCTAATTGGGGGACACAGACCGTGGGTGTTATGCTGCTGTCCACTAGGAGGCGACACTAGGCAGAATCTGCAAAAGAGTTAAGAGACTCCTCCTCTGCAGCATATACACCCTGGAGCAGGAAGTGATTCTCCAGTTTTGTGCTAAAGCAGTAGGAGAGTTAACAGATAATAACAGTGACCCAGGAAGTCTACGCAGGCGACCTGTGCAAACAAATATAGTTAACAAGGTAATAACAGTGTAACAAGGCCTGAAACCAAACAGGCACGTGTGTAAACAGTTAAAAGTTAGCAGAGTAATACTAGTACCACAAGTCCTGGAACTAAGCAGGCGCATGTGGAAAACAGTGAAGAGTTAATGAAGTAATAATCATATAACAAGGCCTGTAACTAAACAGGCTCACAGTACTACAAGGCCTGGAACTAAACAGGCAGTTTAAACCGTCAACAGTTAACAGAGTGATACATGGTTAACATGTTTACACATGTTTGCCTATTAACAGCTGAGAAGCTATGTGAGAACCGTAGAAAAAAAGGCCCATAAGGGCAATAGGGTGGGTGCTGTGTCCCCCAATTAGAGGCTAAGAGAAAAGGATTTTACGGTGAGTACACAAAAATCTCCTTTTCTCCTTCGCCTCATTGGGGGACACAGACCGTGGGACGTCCCAAAGCAGTCCCTGGGTGGGAAAGAACAATGGAACTAGTGACCCTGAACATGGTCAGTGAAGAACTATGCCCGACAGGCGGGCTTGCTGCCGCCTGGAGGGCACGTCAAGCCCTATAGTGGCTTAAGTATGTGTGTAGGCTGACCCCTTTTGGCAGTCTACACACTTGTTGGACTGACACCTGATGCCAAACGGACCAGGAAGCCCTCACGGCCGTAGTAGAATGTGCCGTGCCGCTGCCGGAAGGGAGGAGTTTTTGACGGTATAAGCATCTTGGATGGTTAGACGATCCACCTGGTTAGAGGAGCCTTAGAGGCTGATATGTCATTATTTCCGCCTTCTGGAAGAAGGGAGAAAGAGAATCCGACCTATTAGAGAGGCAATGGTTGTGGGTACTTAGATGCTTAGGGACCCGATAAGGTCCTGCATACGTAGGTCCTTCGCAACCGGACGGACTGGAGTCGGGCGCGGCGATGGCAGAGAGATTTCTTCATGTGGGTGGAAGGAGGAAATCAACCTTAGAAGAAGAATGGAACCAGCCATAGGACAATCTTGTCCAGATGGAAGACTAGAAAAAAATGGATTACATGGGACCGCTGCAAGTACTGTTACTTCTGCAGAGACAAATGCCACCGAACCATACAACTAGTTGGATGAGGATGCTAAAGGCAACATCCCATAGAGGCTGAAAAAGGTGGTTCTTGTAGTGCTGTGAGGACCAAGTTCAGGTCCCCACGGGAGTAGTCTTGTTGTATGGAGAACTTAAATAGCAGACCCTTCGAGGGAAGGATTTTTTATAGACGTCTGGAGGCAAGACGTGTTTGTAAGAGGGTGAAAAAAAAAAAAAAACAGCTGAAAAACCTGCTGTGTAAGAGACCCTAAGGACAGACCTGTGTCTAGGTCTGAGTGGAAGAAACGGAGAGTACTTCCGAAACGATTGTGATGGGATATCGCTGATAAAGCTGGTGTCCTTTCTGTGACTACAGTCGTTACAATATCCTGGGAGAAAAAAAAAGAAAAAAACAAAAAACCTCTTGGGTTAAAATCTAGGTCTCAAAGGCTACGCCGTTAACCTCGGATGTGATGAATTCCGAGGGAGAACTGGCCGTGATTGAGCAGGTCTGGACTGTCTGTGAGATGTCCTGGTACTGCTGTTATAGATCGGACGAGTCTGCGCAGCAAGCGCGCGTGGGTCAGTCTGAGACCGCGAAGAAGATTCAGCGACATTCTCGTTTGATATTCCAGACTGGTAGTGGGGAAAGAATATAGGAGAGACGGATACTGGTCCAGGCTTGGACTAGTGCGTCTGTACCACTGACTGTGGGTCCAGAGATCAGGCCAGGAAGGCCGGGACCGTGGCATCGAGGCGTGACTTTGTCAGGTCCATATCTGTGGTTTCCTGGCGTTGGCGTTACGACGGAGGACTTCTAGATGAAGGGGCCAAGGCCCCTGAGTCCATCCCTTGGTGGATTAGGAAATCCGCCTCCCAGATGCGTACACCTGGTATGAGAACAGCTAGCAGTACGGTTCCAAGGATTCCACTTAGTAAAGGATGTGGCGAACTTGTCATCGCTTAGAGACTGCAGGTGCCACCCTGGTGGTTGACATATGCCACGGCTGTGTATCCTGACATGTTCAAATGCCAGAAAGTGACTGAATGATTTCAGTACTAGAGATACTGCATGAATGTTCGTAGATTAAGGGGCATCTTCAAGACAGGGCAAAACTACTGCCATGTGCATTGTGATGGGGGTACATCGCACCCCATCCTGTTCTCGTGTAACACCTGAGCATGGTAATTGCCAAGGCCGGCGATTCAGCTGAGCCAATGGAACTTAATTCCAAGCTGCTACTATGCTGACTAGGACTCTTATAGCAGTTGTGAAGGATTGGGGAGACCTCTGAAGGAGGCTGCGGATTCCCAGAGAAAGAATCCGTGACTTGTCTGGGGAAAGGTGACTAGGGCTGTGGTTGTGCAACTAAAGGTGGCCGTGTTCATGCGATGCCGTGCGTCCAATATGGCTGAGACTCCATACGTGATGCTGTAACATGTGGCGTCAGGAGTACGCAGCGGAGCAGGGACTCCTGGAATGTGTGTGCTGTGCTGCAGCATGTGCCTTGGAATTGCGGTAGACCTGTGGAGGTCGATCTTACCGAGTCTTCTTAACGATCACGGTGTAAATACCACTGTGTTCGCAGTCCTTGAAAGACATGCATTGATGAAAAGGTGTCATCCAGATATGGGAGACTGCTGAATTGTAGTATAGACATTGCCAACTTCAGGGTGGGAAAAAGCTTTCTATTCTTTGCGCTTCAGTCCTTTTTTGGCCTCGCCCCAGTCCCTGCGCTGATGCTTCGGAGGCTCCGACGTCAGGCGGAGGGCGGGCGTGCTAGCCAGTGATGTCATGGCTAGGCTGAGGCCGGGGCCTCGCGAAGATCGCGGGGCCCGGGAATGGCAGAGGCCCGGCGCGGAGGTCCGGAGGGAGCCGGAAGTCAGGATCAGTGCTGGCCAAAACCGGAGGCTGCGCCGACGATAATTCAGTCGTCGGTGTCCTGCGCTGCACCCAGCGAGCGCTATCCCCAGTGAGAATCCTCCCTTTTGACTCCTGAGTCGAGAGGGACAGATTGCGTGGAAGAATGTTCGGGCCACGGTCATATGGGGTCCAGAAGGGCCCATCCATTGGGTTAATGCGGTTGGGGGTCTGCGAGGTCCTGCTTTGAAGTGGGCTGTGCAGAGTGCTCGCACGTGTCATCTCAACCCAAGTACCTAATATAGGTATAATGAGGAGAATGGCAACAGGGCTCGATTCCACGTTCTGCGACCCAGAGTTTCGTTTTTTTTTTTTTTGTAGTTTGGGGATGGAGGCCGGTCAGGCCTTGAGCCGTCACAGTTTCAACCCGAGTCCCCAATAGTGGGGAGTCGAGGAAGAAGTATGGTATATAGCAATCTCGGCTACGACCCAGCGCCTCCAACAGTGGGGAGCTGAGGAGGGAGTGTGCTATGGGTCTTAGGTTCCAGAGAGCCGTAGCTAAATTACTCGTGTGGTTGCGATTACAGTGTTTCAGCCTGCGTCTTGTGAGACTTGACTGTCATCACCGCCAACCAGACCTCCAGCTGTGGGATTTGGAGAGGAGTGGCCAACGGACCTGGGACCCTTGCAGTTGTCAGGTAATTGTAGATTACATCAACTTCAGCTGGGCTCTCCAACAATGGAGGGCCAAGGAAGAAAACCTGTGAGTTAAACTCGTAGTAATTCAACCACAACCTAGTTCTCTCAACTGTGTGTGGGCAGGGGTCTGATGGACGAGTATTTTGAGCCGTTTGAATAGTAACTGGGCTCCGCCAATGGTAGGGGACCAAGGAATAGGCATTCCGTGTCTCACTTAAACCCAGCTCCCCCCAGGGCACAGCCATAAGATTGGACAAGTGTACCAACAGGTACCTGCGTCTGGCACGGTGTTAGGAAAAAACAATACGTGCGGTCTGAATACTACTGTAGAGGAAGTTACACAGATCCTCGTAGTATGGTATTGCTCTTTACACGGCTGTCCTGAGGGGGGGGAGGAATGTGCGTGGCAGGTACGTACTGCTAGTCAGGGCACTAGGGGATCCCTCTGGGGTGGCCCGGTCTATTTCTGGGAACATGTCAGGAACCGGTAGAGCACGCTTCTATTAGTGACTGTTGCCGGATCCTTTGTCGGTGTGAGCGGTGGGTTGGGTTGGATAGCCCTATGTCCTATGATCACCGCGGTCTGTGGCAGTGCCAGAGATGTGATGACCGGTAAGAACTTTAATCTTCTTGTGCTTCATGAGCACAGCGCTCTGCAGCAATGTAAAAAAAAAAAAGCATATCAAACTCTTCAATTCCCTGTATGTATGAGCCCAGCAGTGCACAGATGCACAAGGTTTAAATGCTCCTTATACAGGGAACACACACCTATGTGCTGCCTAAGGCTGTGGTGTGCACTGAAGTAGTTAACAATCAGTGCAGTGGCATTGTCATGGCGACCACTGCGAGGGGCGGGACAGAAAAAAACGCGGTCAGCTATCGGAAAAAAGGCGCGCAGGAGAGCCCACAATAGAGCAGAGGTGACGTCAGTCCAGAGGCGGGCGGGAGGCGGGGAGAGAGGCGGAACCATCCACGCTAGGCCGAAGCCGGGGCCTCACGTAGATGGCGGCCCCGGGATGCAAGGAGGCCGGCGCGGAGGTCCGCGATACCGCCTGACCTGCTGTGGGAGCGCTCCCACTGCCAGTACTGCTGATGCCTCTGAGGTAAGCCGCCACAGCTGTCCTCCCCAGCTAGGGGAGCAGGCGCAGCATGGAAGGAACAGGGGGACTGCCCGGAGTACGGGGACCCTGCCGTCCGGAGACCCTGGGATGGCAGGGCTCTGCGACCACCATGGAATAGCCTCAACCCAAGTATCCTGTGTGGAGAGGGGAGGTGGGGAGGGTGGCGCTGCTGAGGTGAGGCCGCACCAGATCCCATCAGTGTGGACTAGGAGGATCTGCTGGTAAAAGGCACAGCCTAGTAAGTTCCCCAGGTTCTATCACAGCCGCGGCTGTGAGCAGCCCTGGGGGTCCCTGCGGCCGAGGGAATAGCCTTACACCAGGCAATACTGTGGAGGGTACCTGGACCTGGTGTCTCAACCCAAGTTCCCAGCTAAGGGAAATGGGGAGGGCGTCTGTTGATCCCATGCTTCCTGGCCCAAATCCTGCAACCGACATGTTACCTGTAAGATGTGAAGGTCTTTTTCATCCAAGTCCCCATCAGTAAAATGGAAGGAATGGTGGTGTGCAGGGGGTCTCTCAACTTTAACCCAGCACCCCAACCGTGGGGAGCTGAGGAAGGAGGGGGATCGTCTCTGCCGGTTTTTTGTTTCCATCTGTCTTGCTGCTTGCGGTGGGGACATGGAGCATTACTGCGACCCAGAGCCCCATCTGTGGGGACTGGGGAGGAATGCGGGCCTCAGAACCGGCAGGTCTGGAAATCGCTTTAACCCTGCACCTCCAACAGTGGAGGGCCGAGAAAGGAATAGCCCATATCAGACAAAATAACTCGACCCATAGCTCCTATGGTGTCTGGGGAAGCATCTGTGGTCGACATGTCCCTTCAAAATAAAACCGCAGCTTCAAAAGTAAAAATAAGAACGTGTGCCTCCTTCAAGACACTAAGCAAAAACTGGAGAATCACTTCCTGCTCCAGGGTGTATATGCTGCAGAGGAGGAGTCTCTTAACTCTTTTGCAGATTCTGCCTAGTGTCGCCTCCTAGTGGACAGCAGCATAACACCCACGGTCTGTGTCCCCCAATGAGGCGAAGGAGAAATTTGTAAATTATATAAAATTAAAACCACAAGCCAGAACTCATCAAGTCATGATTTAAAATGTTACCTTTATTATTACAAAAGAAAAAATAATCCAATATCAAAATTTTAATGTATAAATAGGATACAAAATACAGTAGGGCATACATTTTATTAAGGAAGATAAGGGCTTGTTCAGATGTCAGATTTAAACATGTGGATACTGAGTTTTTCTATAACAGAACTTGTACCTACTATAGTCTAATGCAGGGGTGGGCAACTCCAGGCCTCGAGGGCTGCACACAGTGCAGGTTTTCAGGATTTCCTTAGTATTGCACAGAGGTAGGAATCATCACCAGTGCAGGTGATTATATTATCACCTGTGCAACACTAAGGAAATCCTGAAAACCTGCACTGTGTGCGGCCCTCGAGGCCTGGAGTTGCCCACCCTGGTCTAAGGCATGTTACGTGTCCGTATATTTTTGTGGCTCTATCTGGTCCACACCAAAAAACACGGAGACATCCGATTTTTATCCAAATTACAGATCAAAATACAAATCATTCCGTTCTTACAAGGCATCAGAGTGCTGCCCGATTTTTGTTTTTTGTGCATGTATGTGGTCCATTTTTCACTGACGGATATATCTCAAGTTTCTACTATGAAACAGTTTTTCTTGCATACAATTAGCAATAATTAAGATTCAGTTTGTGTCCCATATACATCAGTTGTTTTAAATAATTACATCATGTATATATGTACATTCGTAACCCTCCACCTCATTACTAATGCGATTGCCATTTTCGATAGGTGCAAACAATAGAATAAGAAAAGCCAAAGAAAAAAA
Organism: Allobates femoralis; assembly: GCA_033576535.1. NCBI lineage: Eukaryota > Metazoa > Chordata > Amphibia > Anura > Aromobatidae > Allobates > Allobates femoralis. Next base: position 189,940,949 of record JARQOC010000002.1, on the reverse strand, counting down.
ATCCCAACTTGATTTAATCAGATTAAGGTCTCTATATTGAGTCCTTAATGGTAAAAAGTGTTTCAAATAATTTGTGAAGGTACAATAAATATTTAAATTAAATTATTCCAGACGTTCCCCTTTATAAATAAATGAAATTATACAATTCAGTGATACATTTACACTTGGCTCCAATGAATATGAGGAACTGTAATAAAAATATCCATTGGATGTTGAGTATGCAATATCACTGCCTTTGTTAGAAACTCCCCCGATGCACCATCTCAGGCAATACAATATGAACTGTTGATATAAATCTAAATTCAGAGATGACTGTGTTAAACAAAACACAATTCAAATCACATCAAGATTTGTACCATCGTTATTTATGCAAATTTTACTTAAAATTGAATTAATTAAGATAATTTAGCTTTAAACTGAAAACCATAGGAGAAGTATAGGTGAAGAAGTATAGATGAAGACGTTAAGGAAAAGAGATGTTGTGTTGTTCTCTGTTAAGTAGCAAAGTTTGTAAGCCAAAATTCACATTGTGTTTTAATCTCACATTAGTGGCTCCCTTGGGGCTTATGTATGAAGAACTAGAAAATGGGATTTGGATAGAGTCAGCAACATCTTGAAGCCAGTCTCATGTAGGCAGATGCAGGTCGGGTCACTGTGTGCGTTGTTCATCTGTATCGTTACAGTCAAATCCCATTTTCCAGGGGTGACAGAACCACCGTCGTGAGGGTAAAACGCATTATGGACATCGCGTAGGAATGTTGAAATCCACTACTGTATCAAAGTTAAAAATATTTTTAGTAGCCAAATAATAGTGTCCTTGCTCATTAGAATCATGGCTTTGATTCAACAAACCCAAGATAGGAATACTGTTTTCCCATGGATACTGAAAGTTGAAGAGATCCAGCCAACCTTAATGAGGTTCAACGTTCATAAATAGCACCTGAAACTAAAAATTGTTCTTGCAATTAAACATACGGAATATCTCGGTTTGAAACCCTGATAAAATCTGAAAGAGTGTAAAACAGAGCATAAGTTATATGTTGCGCTGTGGAAGAGCGGTGTTGGCCATTATGGCCGCCAATTACAACCCCGTAGGTTGCCGTCCACTTTTCAGATCATAGAAAAATAGCAAATCTACATCTATATATGAAAAATCTTTACATAACAGGAGTCCTAGGAAGCTGGTTGTCCTCCATGTTATAATTCTCATAGTCAATTACAAAGATATTACACAATGACAGAAGAAAATTTTCAACAAACTGTCAAGAGGACATTTTTCATAGAAGTGCGCTTGAATGAGGAAAGCATATCCAAGCTAATGCTGAAGTAGAAATCTCCGTCATCTTTATCAGATAGGACAAGTTAATGCTCATGCCTCCATGCTGGCTCTCCCTGCTGCTGCACTGCACTCTCGCCAGTCTGCTCACCTAGGAAATAACAGAACATATAGCATCTAGTTAACCTGTTTTCAGTCAGCATTACATTATATAAATATAAGATTTATTAGAAGAAAAAAAAAAGTCAGCTTCTGGATAAAATTCTTTTTTATTGAAATCACAAAGGTTAAAAAAATGAACCTTCTATGGCACATGGTGGAAGGACATGGTAGGCTATGCGTTTTGAACAGTAACCTGCAGTTTTTTCAAAAGCCTGTTTGTGTTTTTTTTCCATGTTTTTGAAAAAAAAAAACTTGGGATAGCATTCGAAACATGTAGCCTACCATACCCTTCCACCATGTGCCATAATAGGTTTATTTTTTAACCTTTACGATTTCAATAAAGGAGAACAAGGTTTTTATCCAGAAGCTGGGACCTATTTTTTCTTCTTTTAGTTTGGTCTCACTGCAGCTCAATGTATGCTGTACTTTGTATTGTAAAGTGAGCTGGCATCCCACTTTTTGTATATATAATGGATATTTATTACAGCAGTTCTTGGACCATATGAAAAGGATTGAATATTTATTACAGCTAAAAAAATTGAAGCTTGAAGTGCATCAACATGGTTGTTGCCGGAGAGTTATGAACCACCGGTAGCGACTGTTCCCCTTAGAGCAGGGGTGGGGAACCTCAGGCCCCAGGGCCGAATGCGGCCCTTGATTACTTTTTTGCGGCCCCCGGGCAGATTCCTGGGGATCTAAGTGCTGAGGCTGGCAGATGCATTTTGCCAACTGTCTGCTCTTTAACTCAAGCTCTACAGAGATTATGTACCAGCCTCGACTCCACGCCTCTCGTGATGTCCAGGGTTCTAGCAAATTACCTTGAAAAGCAGTTGAGAAGCAACATGACCAATATCAACCATGCTAAAGAGAAGCAGCTCCAGCCACCACAATAGGGGTGCATTGATTGTTTAACCAAACATAGCAGGTAATTTTCAAAGTTAATCATTTTGTATGGCCCCTGAAGGAGTGTAGAAATTTCCAAATAGCCCTCAGCAGAAAAATGGTTCCCCGCCCCTGCCTTAGAGAAATAGCGTACTGTATGCTGGATAAAGTACAGAGCAGTAAATGTACGCTCGGGATTCTTTACTTACAAGGTTCTGGCTCATTAATATTCATGTTTCCAAAGATTTCTGTAAGTTCAGATTCATTCAGATCTTCAAGGTCATCTGCTTGGTAGCCACGAACACCACCTTTATCGTTGCAAAATTTTATAAACCTGATAAAGATGAGAAAGTTAGCAATAAATGTATTAATGAGAGTTCAGTCTGGGTCTTCCTAGAAACTCTGGTTGCACAACATGTATCATAGCCAAATGTGCACTATTTCCCTGATATACAGGGTAATAAACATGAATGTGCTCATACTGCATTCGGAAGATGGTTATAACTGCAACAGAGTAGTCAACCCCCTCTAAAAGTTTGGCCTACCCACCAATCACAGGCAAAACACCATGGGGGTTATTGCATATGAATATGTAATGTATTTTTAAAACCGTACACCATATTGAATGGACATATATGCCCTCCTCAAACTTTCGAGTGAGATTTTAACATAACTTTTCGTGGGACAACCCATTTACAGGTAAATGCCCCCAAAATGACCAAGATCAACTTAAATGCCCACGTTGGGTTTTGCCAACTCTGCCACATCTGTTAACACTAGAAGTCCCAGAAATTTCAAGCTCCCCCTGAAGTCCCGAAAGAGGGTCAAATGACCCTTAGTCCAAACTGAATAGAACTAACTAGAAACTAAATGGCTAAACTCAATGGAAAACAACCACCTCTGTGGTGCGACAGTAATGGCCTTAATTACAGAACAAAAGACGGTGATTAGAGGATGTTAGCTAAAATCCTTCAGGTCATTCGACCAGTCTCTGGGTTCCAAAGGTAGAAATGTTAAATGACCCCTGGGACTTCTAGTGTTAAAAAAGAAATTCCACTATTTCCCAATGCTTTACTACATCAGCTTACTGTTTTAATTCTGTCAACAAAAAGGTAAAGGACTACATAGATTGAGTTTAAAACATGAGTTTATTAATGAATGATAATAAAGGATTTTTAAAAAAATGAAATATGAGACATGGGCACGGTGAGAACTACAAGAAAAATACACACAAGGTCTATATAGATTTAATTGTAAAGGGGAAATAGTATCATAGACAAATACAAATACATACATATGAGGGCACCAAATGGTCTGAAATGAATTAAATGAAAATAAAAGTATACAGTGCCTTTGGAAAGTATTTGGCCTCCCTTGAACTTTTCAACCTTTTTCCACATTTCAGGCTTCAAACAAAGATATCAATTCTAATCTTTTTGTGAAGAATCAACAAGTGGGACACAATCGTGAAATGGAACGACATTTATAGGATATTTTCAACTTTTTAAAAAAACTGAAAAGTGGGGCGTGCAATATTATTCGGCACCCTTGAGTTAATACTTTGTAGCGCCACCTTTTGCTGTGATTACAGCTGCAAGTCGCTTGGGGTATGTCTCTATCAGTTTAGCAGTTGAGAGACTGATATTCTTGCCCATTCTTCCTTGCAAAACAGCTCAAGCTCAGTGAGGTTGGATGGAGAGTGTTTGTGAACAGCAGTTTTCAGCTCTTTCCACAGATTCTCGATTGGATTCAGGTCTGGACTTTGACTTGGCCATTCTAACACCTGGATACGTTTATTTTTGAACCATTCCATTGTAGATTTTGCTTTATGTTTGGGATCATTGTCTTGTTGGAAGATAAATCTCTGTCCCAGTCTCAGGTCTTTTGCAGAATCCAACAGGTTTTCTTCCAGACTGGTCCTGTATTTGGCTCCGTCCATCTTCTCATCAATTTTAACCATCTTCCCTGTCCCTGCTGAAGAAAAGCAGGCCCAAACCGTGATGCTGCCACCACCATGTTTGACAGGGAGGATGGCGTTTTAAAGGTAATGACCTATGTTGCCTTTACGCTAAATATATCGTTTTGCATTGTGGCCAAAAAGTTCGATTTTGGTTTCATCTCAGCAGAGCACCTTATTCCAAATGTTTGGTTTGTCTCTCAGGTGGCTTGTGGCAAACGTCAAACGAGACTTTTTATGGATATCTTTGAGAAATGGCTTTCTTTTTGCCACTTTTCCATAAAGGCCAGATTTGTGCAGTGTACAACTGATTGTTGTCCTAAGGACAGACTCTCCCATCTCAGCTGTATATCTCTGCAGTTCATTCAGAGTAATCATAGGCCTATTGGCGGCATCTCTGATCAGTCTTCTTGTTCGAGATGAAAGTTTAGAGGGACGGCCGAGTCTTTGTAGATTTGCAGTGGTCTGATACTCCTTCCATTTCAATATGATAGCTTGCACAGTGCTCCTTGAGATGTTAAAACTTGGGAAATCTTTTTGTATCCAAATCCGGCATGATGCTCTCTGCACTTGAAACAGAACCCTGAGACTATTACAGAGCAGGTGCATTTGTAAGGAGACTTGATTACACTCAGGTGGATTCTATTGATCATTACCAGTCATTTAGGACAACATTGGATCATTCAGAGATCCTCACTGAACTTCTGGAGTGAGTTTGCTCTACTGAAAGTAAGGGCCACGTCACAAGCATCAATTTACTGAACGATATCGTTTAAGCAACCTGCTTTTTTGATCGCTTAAGCGATATCGTTTGTGCGTCGCTGCGTGTAATCAAACGATTTTTCTTTGAAAAATCGTTTGATTGAAAATGTTCACAAATCTATCATTGGTCGGCTGGTGAACACGCAGCATCGCTGCATGTGACATAGGCAGAGCAACGATGAACAAGCTCCCAGCGCCTCGCAGCCTATGCTGGGAACTCGTATCCATGGTAAACATCGGGTAACTAAGCGCCGCACGGCACCTAGTAACTCGATGTTTACCATGGTTACCAAGGTTCTCGCTGGTCCACATCGTTGGTGAGTCTGCCTCTCTGACAGCTCACCAACGATGTGAACGATATGGTTAGCGATCACGCGTGCATGTGATCGCTAACAATATCGTTCAGTAAATTGAACCATGTGACGTGGCCCTAAAAGTGCCGAATAATATTGCACGCCCCACTTTTCAGTTTTCTATTTGTTAAAAAAAAAAGTTTAAAAACATCCAATAAATTTCGTTCCACTTCACAATTGTGTCCCACTTGTTGATTCTTCACAACAAAATTACAATTTATAGCTTTATGTTTGAAGCCTGAAATGTGGCAAAAAGTTTGAAGAGTTCAAGGGGGCCAAATGCTGTCACAAGGAGATACAGTGCCTACAAGTAGTATTCAACCCCCTGCAGATTTAGGTGGTTTGATAAGATGCAAATAAGTTAGAGCCTTCAAACTGCAAACGAGAGTAGGATTTATTAACAGAAGCATAAATCTTACAAACCAAAAAGTTATGTTGCCCAGTTGAATTTTAATAAATTTTAAACATAAAAGTGTGGGTCAATTATTATTCAACCCCTAGGTTTAATATTTTGTGGAATAACCCTTGTTTGCAATTACAGCTAATAATCGTCTTTTATAAGACCTGATCAGGCCAGCACTGGTCTCTGGAGTTATCTTGGCCCACTCCTCCATGCAGATCTTCTCCAAGTTATCTAGGTTCTTTGGGTGTCTCATGTGGACTTTAATCATGAGCTCCTTCCACAAGTTTTCAATTGGGTTAAGGTCAGGAGACTGACTAGGCCACTCCATCACCTTGATTTTTTCCCTCTTGAACCAGGCCTTGGTTTTCTTCGCTGTGTGCTTTGGGTCGTTGTCTTGTTGGAAGATGAAATTACGACCCATCTTAAGATCCTTGATGGAGGAGCGGAGGTTCTTGGCCAAAATCTCCAGGTAGGCTGTGCTATCCATCTTCCCATGGATGCGGACCAGATGGCCAGGCCCTTGGCTGAGAAACAGCCCCACAGCATGATGCTGCCACCACCATGCTTGACTGTAGGGATGGTATTCTTGGGGTCGTATGCAGTGCCATCCAGTCTCCAAACGTTACGTGTGTGGTTGGCACCAAAGATCTCGATCTTGGTCTCATCAGACCATAGAACCTTGAACCAGTCTGTCTCAGAGTCCTCCAAGTGATCATGAGCAAACTGTAGATGAGCCTTGACATGACGCTTTGAAAGTAAAAGTACCTTATGGGCTCGTCTGGAATGGAGACCATTGCGGTGGAGTACCTTACTTATGGTATTCACTGAAACCAATGTCCCCACTGCCATGAGATCTTCCCGGAGCTCCTTCCTTGTTGTCCTTGGGTTAGCCTTGACTCTTCGGACAAGCCTGGCCTCGGCACGGGAGGAAACTTTCAAAGGCTGTCCAGGCCGTGGAAGGCTAACAGTAGTTCCATAAGCCGTCCACTTCCGGATGATGCTCCCAACAGTGGAGACAGGTAGGCCCAACTCCTTGGAAAGGGTTTTGTACCCCTTGCCAGCCTTGTGACCCTCCACGATCTTGTCTCTGATGGCCTTGGAATGCTCCTTTGTCTTTCCCATGTTGACCATGTATGAGTGCTGTTCACAAGTTTGGGGAGGGACTTAAATAGTCAGAAAAGGCTGGCAAAAGAGATAATTAATCCACATATGTGAAGCTCATTGTTCTTTGTGCCTGAACTACTTCTTAATACTTTAGGGCAGAGGTCCCCAATGTCAGTCCTCGAGGGCCGAACCAGTGCAGGTTTTCAGGATTTCCTTACTATTGCACAGGGATTGGAATCATTGCCTGCTGTGCAATACTAAGGAGATCCTGAAAACCTGCACTGGTTCGGCCCTCGAGGACTGACATTGGGGACCTCTGCTTTAGGGGGACCAAACAGAATGCTGGTGGTTTGAGGGGTTGAATAATAAATGACCCTCTGAATTAACTTTTAACGCTTAAAAAAACAAAAAAAAAAAAAAAAAAATCTTTTTGGCTGCAGTGCATTTCCCACTTCCAGGCTGATCTACAGTCCAAATGTCACAATGCCAAGTTAATTCCGCATGTGTCAACCACCTAAATCTGCAGGGGGGTTGAATACTACTTGTAGGCACTAATTATATATATATATATATATATATATATATATATATACATACATACATACATACACACATCAATCAAACAAGAGGAACATAGTTGCTTCAGCAAAATTGGGATTCTATTTATTAAGAACAATCCACTTAGTTAGAAAAATTTTTTGACAAGTCATGTTTCAAGGTAAAAGTAAAGTGCACAGTGATAAGACAAACGATAACATGCAAAGAGTGACGAAGCTTACCAGCGAAACGGCGTAGGGGCCGGCACATGCACGGAGGGACCCTCTAGCAGCACATGGTATGATTGCAGTTTGACACAAGAGCAGGGCTCTATTTAGTTGAACAGAGATTGGTGACAATTAGCTTCACAGCTGAAAGGGGATTACGGTCTAACCTAGCAATATGAGGCATTGAGACATGTAGGAATATGTGGTTCTAGAGTAAGATGCGCTCCATCCCAGGTGTGCTAACAATGGTACTTATAAGATCTTAATAGTGGCCACCTAAGTTGTATGGTTGCATTTCTATAGACCAAGTAAAAACCTATTATCCAAGCAACATATATACATTATGTATGATAACTTGTACGATACTAAACTGTAAAAACCCTTGTAATCTGTATATGTATACATCTCTGTAAAACCTGTGTAACCATTGGTCAACTGAGTCCCCAAATGTTGTGGAGGCAACTCTTTGCATGTTATCGTTTGTCTTATCACTGTGCACTTTACTTTTACCTTGAAACATGACTTGTCAAAAATTTTTTCTAACTAAGTGGATTGTTCTTAATAAATAGAATCCCAATTTTGCTGAAGCAACTATGTTCCTCTTGTTTGATTGATGTCAAATAGTTGTAGCAAGTAATTAATAAATCCAGACCTGCGGTACTGGTTTTTCTAATAGACACACACACACATATTTATATATATATATATATATACACACATACATATATATATATATACACATACATATATATATACACATACATATATATACACATACATATACATACACACACATTATTTATATATATATATATATATATATATATATATATATATATATATATATATATATATATATATATATATTTATTTATTTTTTTTTCAGGGCAAGAAAGATAATATATGGAAAGTATACAAAATAAAATACATCTGTTATTGCATGCTTTCATCATATCTTCCTTATCCCTAATATATGTACATATACATTCCTTTATTCATTCCATTTGATACATACATATGTATGTATTTACTTATCTCTGGTATTATCCACTTTGCACACCTTTTTCTTGTAGTTCTCATCATGTACATTTCTTAATTTTTTATTTTACGTATAAACCATGTAGGCCTTTACCTCTTTGTTGATTTAATTCTAATTTGACTACCCACACCTTAACACTAATTCACTTTGTTGTACATCATCTCTCTCTACTGTATGGATTAACCAGCTGGGACAAAGTCACATTTTTGACTTCTAAATGTAGACCTACCAGATAGAATAGTTTGTATACCGGCATAATCATCTATTACTTACCGAGACCAATTTGGATCTTTGTGTAGGATGATGGCATTACCAACCATGATTAGGAGGCATTTTGCTCTCGTTACGGAGACATTAAATCTCTAAAACAGGCAAAAAGATTATTTTTCTAGTTAGAAGATGTAATGGGAGATTCAAAAGGATGCTTCCCTCATTTTCAATGATTTTTTAATTATGAGGCAGTTTTGCCAGGTTATACAATAAAATATTTTTTCCTTCATAAGCAAAGACAAATTGTACACACTTCAATATTTGTATCTACTGTACAGTGAAAAAGGTGTGCCATACTATACATTATAAGGAAATGGCAATATATACAGAGCTGCAGATTTTAGGGCCACGTCACACCAGGTGATGTCGCCGGAGAGGTCGGCGGCGACGGGCGGGAGCGTGCATGTTTTTGGCGCCCCGCCAGCGTCGCCATCCCCCATTTACATGCGGCAACACCTCCGGCGACGCACTGGCGATCTGACAGGCGGCATCGCCGCTGGGGTGTCTTAAAATGCCGTAACACGGAAGCCTATGGCTGCCGTCGCCTGTCAGATCGCCGTCGGCCGTTTACATAGGGCGATGTGTACACATCGCCCCAGAGTGGTCGTCTGGTTTCACAGCGCTGCTGTGAAACCAGGCGACCACTCAAATGCATCGCCCTCACCCGTTCACATTGGGTGACACATTGGCGATGTCGGCGGCGATAGGCCACGCCCCAGCATCTCCTAAAGAAAAAAATAAAAATCGCCGCCGACGTCGCCAGGTGCGACGTTGCCCTTACAGAAAAAGGGAATGTTAAAAGAATCAACCCTCCTAAACCTTTGACATGGACATGCAGGTCTTATACAGTTGAATAAAATGATATATTGATAACTGCGATATAAAGTCTTATGCCAGAGAAATCCAATTTTTTTCTTAAAGGGAACCTGACAGCTGATACTTGCTGCCCATATGGTGCATGCATCAGCCACTGGCTGTATTATCCCTTCCAGGTATCTTTGTCTCTGAAACAGTAACGCATGTCAGAAAAAATATGCTATTAATAGCCACTAGTCACCAAGCCATACTGTAGACTAGTCTTGATAGGCAAGTCCCTGAAAGCTTTTCCGCACCCACTGTCTGTGACCAAAAGGTCCCTGGCTATGTGTGCATATAGACAGAGACCTGTTGATGACGGATAGTGGGATAGGAGAAGCTGCCAGGCATCAGCATGTCCTACTGGTCAGCTGTGCAGCTTGGTCCCGGGCAGCTATCAAAAATATGTTTTATCTGAAACCCCGCAGAGTTTCAGTCAGATATACCTGGCTGGCATAATACAGCCAGTAGCAGTCAGGTTCTCCAATATTAAAAGGAGTTATTACAATTTATAAGAGTGACAGAGATCTTGCCAAGCACCAGCCTGTGGAGAGGGCATTTATTTCTTAATCCTTCAGGGCACCGTCACACGGTGCGATGGCACCGCCGATTTCTTAGGTGATGCAGGGGTGTGGCCTATTGGCACTGATATTGCCCCTGCGTCGCCTAATGTAAATAGGCGATGGCGACGCCTTTTAGTGGTTGCTGGTTTCAGAGCACAAGTCAGAAACCAGGCGACCACTCTGCTGCGAGTTGGACACATCGCCCCATGTAAACGGCCGACGACGATCTGCCAAGCGGTGGGAGCAATAGGCTCCCATGTTAAGGCATAGCCGCTGGGGTTTTTAAAAACATTTTTGCATGCAAATGCAGCATCCAGACTATGGTATGTAGCCTGACTGGGCAGTTTCCAGGGCTCAGCCTCCCTCCTCGCTGCTGTTATTACACCCCGGTGGGCGTGAGAATTCATTCTCCAGCACTCTCCTAATTTGAAATTCCCGCCTCCTCCTTCCGAGTATGATGTGTCAGCTGGATGCTCAGATATTGTGCATCACATGTACCCTTGTAACTGGTGCTCTGTGCAAGCCTCGTCAGTGTGCATATTTAATGTGAGCAGCCCCTACCTCCATTAATTGATACGTTGTGTCATCAACATTTTGCTCATTTGCTGCCCCCATCTTTATCATGGGACCCTGCTGCATCCTCACAGTGCATTGGTAATCTGACATTGTGGTCATAATGGCACTTTCCTTATTGTGATGTGTTTTTGCATATATGCCCTTTCTGGTGTGCCACTACTTGTTAGTTGCATAGACAGCTTCCTCTAGTTCATGAGCACCACAGCTTAGATGATCACAGGAGGAAGAAAGGTTTCATGCAACATTTGTTCCAATAAGGTTTTCTGTAATATTTACAATATTTAGTTGTACCATGAATATTTATTCTTAACATTTATTCCTACTTACTTTAGGATTTTTCAGAAATCCAAGACTAAACTGTTCATCAAATTTGACATAATCCATACAACTCCGCACTGTAGATATAAGGATCACCTTCCGTTCCTGGCCCTGAAACTCTTCCACAGAGCCAATCTGTTAAGGGAGATACAGAATACATCATTCAAAAAAATTATATATCAATTCTGCTATTGGTGTTCTTGAATAAAAAAAAATAATTGTGCACATTAAAGTTATTGTGTTAACTCCAGTATCAAGGCCAGGGAGGACTAGGTTGATGCCAAGTTGTGGAGTGTTTGATTAGTGCATCTGTAGTGTTTCATTAAAGAACTAGGAAATATATTCACTAGGTGTTGATTGTGCTGAGGCACTGAGCAGAGTGCAATGTGCATACCAGACCGAGAGAATGGACTGGATTGCTGCATGGCTGGGAAACCGAAGTCTGGGATTACAGATGAAAAGACCTCTGTTTAATCAGGAGTGAGAAACCCTGTGTCAACTAGCTTCTAAAGGCTGGTTTACACGCTGCGATGTCCCAGCGATCCGACCAATGATCAGGATTGCTGGAACAACGCTATATGATCACTGGTGAGCGATCACACAGGCAGACTCACCAGCGACAACGCTGGTAACCAGGGTACACATCGGGTAACTAAGCATAGCGCTGCGCTTAGTTACCCGATGTTTACCCTGGTTACCATGTCCCAGCGTGTACTGTGCGGCGCTGGGCATCGCCTGGGAGGTAGTCGATATCCCACTTTGTCACACATGCCGATGCAGGCTTCCCAGCGGGAGACCAACGATCGAAAAATGGCCCTGGCCATTCCGCAATGATCAGCGCAATAATCGCTGATCGTTGCAGGATGTCACACTTAGAGACATTGCTACGAGATCATTGCAACATCACAAGTTGCAGCGACATCGTTAATGATGTCGACACGTGTAAACCAGCTTTAAGGGATCAGACACATGGGCATATAAATCGGATGAGTGCAATGTGAGAAAATCTTGCATTGTAATCTGACTAATGTTAATAAGCAAGTGAGAGCAGAACGTTTGCATTCAGCTTTTTTTCCTCATCCAGCAAAACATCAGAGTAATAAAGATGGAGTCATAAGCTTGTGAGCCACTACACATTTAGGACCTAAATCTGCTGTGGTAAGAAAATTTATTTTCTATTTGTGTCCTTTGCTCACTTTAGATAAGAATTTAGTGGATAGGACTTGTGAGATGTGGGGAGCCGTGTAGTGGCTCACAAGCTTAAGTGTTTATGACCAAAAGACAAACTAATACCCCACAATTTGCTATATGTTAAGAACTAACTAATTTTCCACAATTTCAGCACCTGTCATTGTGGTTTTTTCTTGCACTCTTTTTGTTGCTGTGTGTAGCTGGGCCATATGGGTGCGTTTGTTCCAGCAGGTAGCAGTGTTGAATGCCATAACAGCCCACCTTCTGAGATAGGGGTTAATGTAAGAGGCTGGGCATACACTGTGCAAACCTGTGCGAACTGCGATCACACCACTGCGACAACCAGTGGTCACTCCCTCTGTGAGAAAGGAAATGAAGAAAAGATAGAGTATGTGGTAAGCACTAGGGAATAATTACAGCTCCACGGCCAGTAGTAAATTACCTTTAGGCTTTAATAAAAATGTGTACAACACGCGGGTCCATTAACCACGATGCATTTCAACGCAGTATGCGTCTTTCTCAAGTGAATCTCAGGACCCAATTAAAACATTTATATACTTTCAATCTTGTTCATGATTGGGGGAAGACAAATCATAACAAAGCTTAGACTAAAACCCGTCCTAGACTAGTAGGACGGATTACAAGGATACAAAATTTATACAAAATTAAAAAACCTACCATTACTTACTAAAATCATGTGAATAAAATCGCTATGTATAATAAAACTATATTTGCACCCACGAGAATATAAATTTATGTACGTATATATAACTTTATATTCTATTCTTTCCTTAAAATAGTCCTAGCTAATTGTAACATTCACTTTTCCCTGTGAATGCCAACTAACCTCGATCCACCGCCGTCGTCCCTCCCGCCTCCGGACCGCCCCCAGGCTCAATGAAGTGGTATTCATGTGTCTAATGAGCGGCACCAGAAGCGAGAGGAACCCTCGGCGTCCGATCGAGGCAACACCAGACTCTTATTTTCTCTCTTCCTTCTTTTACGTTCTTTTATAAATATATATATATATATATATATATATATATATATATATATATATATATATATATATATATATATATATATATATATAATATACATATATACATAAATATAAATATATATATATAAAAGTACCAACCCTGAATATCCAATAGGATTCTCTTCTATTGAGACTACTTGTCCTATCAATAACATTTTCTCCTATTTGATCGATTATTGTTACTTTTAATTTTGAAGGATCTCTATTGTGTGCCAGATCAAAATGCTTGGAAACACTGTGTTTTAGATAACCGGTGCTAATATTATGTCTGTGTTTGTTCATTCTCGATCTCATACATTGGATGGTTCTTCCGATATACTGCTGCCCGCAAGGGCATTCCAGTAAATAAACAACATATCTGGAAGAGCAATCAAGTCCATGTTGGATCTCAAATGTCTCATTTGTGGTGTTGGATCTAAAGCTCAAAGAGCCCTGAACCACACTCATACAGCACTTGCATCTTTATATTCCACAACTATAACAACCCCTCATCCTCCTACACAATGTGGTTTAGGGGGGTTTTGTTGTTCCTGATCCTACTGTTCTAATTTGGCTAGGGGCTATTAAATTATGTAAATTTCTTCCCCTCCTATAAACAACCCTCGGAATTTTCCGGATAAGTTTCGCTAGAATGGGATCACCCTGTAATATGAACCAGTGTTTTTTCAGTAATTTGTGGATGTTTTTATAAGACTTATTAAATGTAGTAACCAAGTCGCAAGCAAAGGAGGACTTCATTTGTCCATTATTTTCTTTATCCTTGTTTCTTTCTTCCAATTTCTCCAAAATATTGTTTTTGAGTGATTCCTCTACATTATTTTATAGGCATCCTTCAGCAATTCATCAGGATACCCTTTTGCTTTGAATCTCCTCTTTAGTTCTTCCGCTTCTATTTTAAAATCCTCATTGAGTGTGCAATTCTTCCTAATTCTTAAATATTGCCCATAAGGTATATTCCGTATCCATGAAGGTAGATGACTACTATTGAACCCTAGATAACTGTTGACATCTACGTTCTTAAAGAATGTAGATGTACTAAGTTCACCTGTCTGGTTAATTTTAATCAGGAGATCTAGAAATTGAATTTGGGTATTAGAATAGTTCAATGTGAATTTTAGTCCCCATTGGTTGATGTTTAGTGTATTCACAAACTCAATGGCTTCCTCCTCACTTCCTGTCCATATTATCAGATCGTCAATGAATCTTTTGTAGAATTGTATGTACTTGCTTGCCAGGGGGGACTGCGCGATGGTCACAGACTCAAAAGCACCCATATACAAACCTGCATAACTGGGTGCGAATCTCGTGCCCATCGCGCAGCCCTTTACCTGTCTGTACATCAACTCCTGATAACTGAAGATATTATTATATAGAATGAATTCAATTCCTGTCTTCAAAAACTGCTTTTGTGCCTCTAAGATCAGAGGATCCTTTGAGATGAAATAATCAATTATCTTTAACCCTTTATTGTGTGGGATATTTGAATATAATGCACTCACATCAAGAGTTATTAATAGGGCTCCTGGTAATGGAGGAAGTCTAGTAATCAATCCTATCAATTGAGAAGAATCTTTCAAATAGGAGTCTAATTCAATGTTATATCTCTGTAGAAACAAATCAATATAATGGGATAAGTTGCTGGTTATAGAGTCTGTGAGAAAGGAGGTTGCTAGTGATTGGGGCTGGTGTCCTGCATTCATGATGTCTTTATTTATAACCTGGGAAAAGCTGCACACAGCACTGAGTGTAATGGTCTCCTGACCTAAATCTACTGTGGTAAGAAAAGATGGCGTCAAGATACAGGTTTGTGTTTTTTATTATAATAAAATGTTTTTTCTGTGTGTGTTGAGTCTTATTTACTATTTCATAGAGATTCCTAATGGCCAAGTCTAACATTGGCCCAACATTATGAATCTCTGGCTTAGTGCAAGCTGGCAATAAAAAGCTGATGTTAACCCCTTATTACCCAGCTTGCCACCAACACCAGAGCAAATGGAAGAGCCAGGTAAAGCGCTGGGAATTGGCACTTCTTATGAATGCACCAATTTGTGGGGTGGCTGCAGGCTGCTATTTAGCGTGAGGAGGGCCAAGAACGATGAGCCCTCACCATGCTGAGAATATCAGCCCTCAGCTTTCTAGTTTAACATTGGCTGACAATCAAAAATAGCATGAATCCCTACACATTTTTTTTCCAGCCAAGGTAAAAATAAGCAGCCGAGCGTGGCAGCTCGCAGATGTCTGCTTTACCTGTGCCGAGACTGAAAAATACAGTGAAGCTCTATGCATTTTTTTTCCCATTGCTCATTTTACACACTATAATGGCAGATTGGTTGCCTACATTACTGTACAGTGTGTGCCAATATATATATATATACATATATATATATATATATATATATATATATATATATATATATATATATATATATATATATATATATATATATATATATATATATATATATACACACACATACACACACACATATATACACATACACACATACATACATACATACATACATACATACATACATACCTAAATAAAATGGAAATGGTTGGCGATATCAACTCCCTGTTTTAGGCACGTTAGTATACCCTCTCATATACTAATGTGCCACAAACAGAGAGTTTATATCACCAACCGTACCCATTTTATTTAGGTGCATCCATATAAATGGCCCACCCTATAAAGGTCTCATCCTGTAAATGGCAACCAAGCACAGACAACATACAGATTGTGGAAATGCAGTCTAATTGCAACGGCCAATTACAGATGCTCTCACAGAGTGAGTGTTTGTGACTGGCTGTTGCTGGTCAGTGCAGTGAATATGTTTGAAGCTTAATGGGTGACCCCAGGAGAAAGCAGTGGGAGAGCAGGAGACCGGTAAGATTATCTAGCTGTTCCTGTCATCTATCCCATCTTTCTAGTCTATTCTAACCTTCTCCAGCATGGAAAAGACCATTCTAAAAATGCTGTCCCAATGCTATTGACCCACCCCAGGACCGTGGGCTACCCGGTTCTGGGTGTTGTAGTTCACAGGGGATGTCACAGGGCCTGTTGCCCGGTCCCGTGGCCCTGGTGGCCGCTAAAAAGGGGAAGAGAGTCTATAAAAATAAAAATAAAAGACCTACGGTTCCTGGTAATGATACCGGCGCTGCTTACAGACCTCCGGGGTGATGGTGGAGCAGGAAGATGGTTATGCTCCTGGTAGGTGGAGCAGGTTCCCCGGGCAGTGATTAGGTAGTAGGGATGTACACTGGGAAGCAGTTTAGTCAGCGGCCCTGTCACTGTCTTACCACAGGAACAAGTGTGCTGCTCCTCAGGCAAATAAAGACGCCACACAGCCTTTAGCTCTGTACGGGCTTTACTTGCAAGGCTTCAGGCAGATTACAGATGTTACAATTCTCACGAGTTCTGCTGGCCTGGCTAGTCACCAGAGGACCCGTACATCTTATTTTGGACCCTCGGTGGTGTGCCTGCCATTTCCTTTCTCTTGTCCCTCACTGCACTCTCTCTCCTTCTTCCCAGTAGCGCTCCCGCATGTTGAGCCCTCAGCCAGCTCCCACGGATCCTCTCTGGAGGGTTCATTTCCCGGTCCTCCAGAGCCTATACGGGGCCTTTTGGGGATTACATCGGGCTTTCGGCCACGACTTCCTACAGAAGCTTATGCCTCTGGTTTGGTGACTCGGAGCAAGTCCTCCATTCCGGGACTGAACCCCTCCGATCAGTAGACGTACCGGGTCCAGATTCGGGCGCATCGTAACACCTGGTGCCCCTAGGGTCCCTTTCCTTCCTGACGGATTCTCCACCATCCTGAACTCCTCGCTCCCCACAGGAGCTAACCAACGCTTCTCACTCTTCCCGCTCTTCCACTACCCACTTAGCTCCTCCCACCGGGACTGGGTCTCCCTGGCAATGGATCCTCCCAGCTCCCTCCTCTAAGGTGTGTTGATGGGTGTATGAGGATCCCTTATGTGACATCCCAATCCCGTAGTCACAGGAGTACCACACTCTTTTATGGGTGCAGTACCCCTACGTGGTGTCCTGACCAGTGGGGCACCACACTATCAGTGTACTGTGCGATTTTTTTATCACACCTATTGACTTGCATCTGAAAGTCTTGCATTATTATCGGATGCGGTCATAGCATTTTGCAACTTTTTTCTCATTCAGAACACAAGTGTTCATCTACTCGCACTCATTTATTAACATTGGTCGGATGCAAGGTGAGACAGATTTAACAAATAGAACAGTTAAAGAATTTTATTTTTTAATGCCATGCTCTAGTGATGTATATGAGGAGATCGCTCTATTCTTCTGGTCCATACATTTGCAGCGACACAAGAATTGTTAAGAATGAAGTGAACAAAGCCTAGAAATTCACATTTTATTTATTTATTTTTTTTTTAAACACCAGTCACTTCAGTAAAAGCGATCAGACAGTTGTGTACTTAAAGTCCACATGATCAAAGAAATTATAATTTTATATAGAAGTTTATAGGGCTTCACTATTTTTTTGTTGAAAAGATTAAGTTTGTGATTTTTTTATTCACAATCACATCTTATTCAATAGTCTTCATGTCAGTATGCAGAAAAATAACTTTACCACAGTGTTTAACTGTTTAACATAGAGGATACATTTTAGTGGCCAAACTATATTTTTGTGCTTTTAAATTTTACTTCGTTTCACTAATATATTTAACTTTGATTTGCTGAAATACTTTTGTATTGGTGGCTCAGTGGTTAGCACTGTTGGTTTGATATGCTGGGGTCCTGGGTTCAAGGGCAACATCTGTAAAGAGTTTATATGTTCTCCTTGTGTTTGCAGTGAGTTTCCTCCCACACTCCAAAGACCTACTAATAGGGAATTTAGATGGTGAGCCCCAATGGGGACAGCGATGTTGTATGTAAGGTGCTGAAAGTCATTAAATATGTTATAGCAATCAGTTGTACGCTTACATATCCTAGTAGATCCTGTTGATAGTAGGTCCCAAGTCACCGTACCCCTCGCATTCCCATGGGCAGTATTCGGATTTGCAATTGCAATTGTGGTGTCCCAATAAGGTTAAAGTGGGATCTCTGTAAACCATCTAGGTGCCACTGTCCCAAATGTCTGTGGCACTTAGGGGGTTAAATGTCCATAACTGGGGCCAAAACCGATCGCGGCAGATGCTTTTTAGGAAGGCCATGTTTTAAATCCTCAGTACTCCTTTCTTTTACAGCATTCAGGACTAAGGCCCTTTGTAAAGGCAATACATAAAGTTTAAAGGGAACCTGTCAGACTGTTTATGCTCCTCCAGTTATCCTTGTCTGTAGCTTTAGCTTCATAATACTATTCTAATCATCCCTGTCTGAGCTCAGAGTGCAATTTGAAAGGTGAAATAAAAACATTTATACACTTACATTTTCTTATGTAATGAGGCAGTCAGTCCCCAGCTTGGAGGACGGGGACTGTTTGGCAGGTTAATAGTTAACATTTCAGCCTTGTGCTAGAACATGCTGCGAGACCTGATGTGATGGCACAACCATGTGACTACAAAAGGTGGAGCCAAGTTCTCATAGAACATAATACGTTTGCTGGCTTAGCTCCGCCCACTATGGTCACATGATCGTTACATCACACAGGTCCTTTAGCCACCCAAGTTAAAAGTGAGTTAACCATTATCCTGCCAGACAGTCCTTCTCCTCCAAGGAGTAGACTGAAATGTAAGTGTATAAATGCTTTTTTTTCACCTCTCACATTACACCATGAGCTCAGACAGGGATGATTAGACTGGTATTATAAAGCTGTAGGTGCAGACAGTGATAACTGGGGGGACATAAACCACCTGACAGGTTCCCTTTAAAGCTTTTGGAACACTATAGGTTAAGAGAATTAAACAAACATTGTAGGTGTTATGGATTCAGTGAAAGGCGACAATCTTTGCTTTGTATATAAAATATTTAGAGGGAAAATAAACATTATTTTTTAAAACTGTTTTATCAATGGAATTTACCAAAATTCACATTTATTCCACATCATCATGAGTGTGACTTATTATTGCATTTGGGTTGTGGAGGAGATATAGCTATACATATCTTACCTTAAGATCTTTAATACCAGTTACAGCTCTGAATTCTTTATCAATGCCTTTCCGAATTTTTTCGACCTGAATGATAGGAATTGCATTATGCAGAAAAAATGATTAAACTTCTCTTATACTTGAATTGAATAACACTTTGGATACAATTAATAATAGTGGCAGAGGTATTGTTGCAATAGGTGTCCATTGCTTTAAATGGGATTTTCAACAGTAGCATTTTTGTGCTATTATACTGAAGGTTATAAAACTATTACCAGTTATCCGTAATGAGACAATGTGCCAATATTAATGTGGATCAAATTTAATGATCCAATTTTACAGCTATTGGTTACAAATCAAACATTCCTTATGCTCTGGAATCTCTTTAGCCTTCAGAACAAAATGCAAAGGAAAAAAAAAAAACAACCCACCCTACAACAGCTCTCCTCACCGTGCACCTGACCTGCCGCTGCTCCCCTCCATCCTGTTCTCGAAGCAGCTCACTCCGATACTGGCATGGGAGGTGCTTTTGTGCTTTTAAGGCACATTCCTTTGATGCCAAGGTGTCTGGCACTGAATGAAGATGACAAAAAAGCTGAAAAACGTATTGCGTGTTCAGTACCATAGGGAGCTACATGGAAGACTGAATGGAAGGCTGCTGCAGCAGGACGTTTGGCCAGTAAGGTTTTTTCCCTCCCCCACCCCCATCTTTTCTGAACTTCTACAAATCAGCAAACCAATAGAAGCGAAACATTTTTTATTTATTATTTAAAGAGCATACAGATTCCTTTTGTACAATTTGAGGCAAATTAAATTTCCCCTTGAACAGATTCACTCGTGTTATTAGTTCCAATTATTATTACCACCCATCTTGTATGTTTCCTTGTACAATGTAGTTGACATTTAAATGGTTTTATCCTTAACGTGACCGTGCTGTCACTAATCACATACTGGTGGATTGAAGACTTTTTGAGTGACTGCTCATGCCAGATGAAAGGGGCAGAGCCCTTGAAAATGTTACACAGAATGTACAGGTCCTGAACTTCCCCTGAATAGTGTCTGTGCAGAATCAATTAATGCAGTTTGACTACCTTGCTGGCACATATTTATCAAATATTGATGCCCGTTTTATTTTTATGTAGTCTTCACATTTCAAGAAAACTACATGTTCTATAGCTAAGCATGGTGCACTTTTTATTATTGGACTGCTATAAAAGGAGGTCCTTAGGGAAACCTTTCTCAGTCCCTGGCCTTTGAATAGCAGTGGTCAAAAATGTGTGCTGCTGCCCTCTTCAAACTCACACATACTTTCTAGCAATCTGACAGTACAAGATATCAATAACAGTGATAGATGAATAATGTCTTTAGTGAGAAAACCCCTTTTTAAAACCATGAAATTGCAATAGATACTCTTCTAGAATAAAAAACATTAATATCGTACATTTAAAGAAATGTAAATTGTACCTGTTTTCTGTAAGGAGCAATAATGCCAATTTCTGTGGGGGAGATTTTGGCTAAACCTTTTTTTCCTTGTGTCTCTAGTAAATCACGAAGATAAGACACCAGAACCTCTATCTCATGTACATTGAAGAAGGATGGGCTGTTTCCTTCTCGTTCATCTTTTCCCATCACATGATGGAATATTATCGGAAAGTTCTGCAGGAATTAATATTGCACAAAACTCAAACAACAATTCACGATATTATAATGTTTTCTATTTAATTTGTTAGCAAAGCAGAATATTGTAAGCCTTACTTGCCACCTGTCCTAAAACCCGCAGGAGGCTCTTTATGGGTGGAGAGGATAGGGGGAAAAAAAAAGAAGGGACACCTCTTGGACTTAAGGCACAATTATTGGGGAGCAGACAGAACCTCCTCAAACTTCCTCGAGAAATTCCAGTGTATGATGCTTGATGGCTATCAACATGCAGAGTTAACGTGTCTCCTGGATCTCCTCCTACCTAACGGACAGGACCTTCAGCGTCACCCACTCCCACACCTCCTCCTCTAGCACGATCACACCTCACCACATGCGCCCTTGATCCACTCCCCTCCCACCTCATCCCTAACCTCACCTCAGTCCTCATCCCTGCTCTAACACACCTCTTCAACATTTCACTCAAATGCGGCACATTCACCTCACCCTTCAAACACGCCCTAATCACGCCCATCCTAAAAAAAACATCCCTTGACCCTACAACAGTCTCCAACTATCGCCCCATATCTCTCCTCCCGTTTGCCTCAAAACTTCTTGAACAACACGTCTATCCCGAACTGTCCTCCCACCTCTCTTCCTGTACTCTCTTTGATCGCCTACAATCCGGCTTCCGACCTCACCACTCCACCGAAACAGCCCTAACCAAAGTCACTAACGACCTTCTGATCGCCAAGAGCAAACGACACTATTCCATCCTCATCCTTCTCGACCTCTCTGCTGCCTTCGACACTGTTGACCACTCCCTCTTACTTCAAATTCTTGAGTTTCTTGGCATTACTGACCTCGCCCTCTCCTGGATCTCCTCCTACCTAACGGACAGGACCTTCAGCGTCACCCACTCCCACACCTCCTCCTCGCCCCACCCCCTCTCTGTAGGTGTCCCCCAAGGCTCGGTCCTGGGACCACTACTCTTTTCCATTTACACCCTCGGCCTAGGCAACCTCATCGAGTCACATGGACTCCAATGCCACCTCTACGCTGACGATATCTCCTCCCTTTTATCCAAAATTCCTCCATGCCTATCCGCCATTGCATCCTTCTTTTCTGCCCGCTTCCTAAAACTCAACATGGACAAGACCGAATTCATTGTCTTTCCCCCGAACAATCCCGCCCCGCTTCCTGACCTATCAATCACAGTCAATGACTGAACACTCTCACCCCTCCCCCACACCAAGTGCCTCGGGGTAATCCTCGACTCCTCCCTCTCCTTCAAGCCCTACATCCAAGCCCTCGCCACCGCCTGTCGACTCCAACTAAAAAACATTGCCCGTATCCGTTCCTTCCTTGACCACAACACGGCTAAGACACTTGTCCATGCCCTCATCATCTCCCGCCTGGACTACTGCAACCTCCTGCTCACTGGCCTCCCTGCCTCCTCCCTCGCACCTCTCCGCACCATCCTCAACTTTGCTGCCCGATTCATCCACCTATCTCCCAGTTACTCCCCCGCCTCCCCATCCCCCAGCGATCTCACTTCAAAACCCTAACCCTGACATACAAGGCCATACACAACCTGTCCCCTCCCTACATCTCCGACCTAGTCTCCCGCTACCTCCCCTCACGCAACTTGCGCTTCTCTCAAGAACTCCTTCTCTCAAACCCTGCATTTCCACCTCCCACAACCGCACACAAGACTTCTCTCGTGCTTCTGCCAGACTCTGGAACTCCCTCCCCCACCACATCAGACACTCCCCTACCCTGGGAACCTTCAAGAAAAACCTGAAGACCCATCTCTTCCTACAAGCCTACAACACACACTGAGACCCAATCCACTGCGCCATCTCACCTCTCCCCCTCCTACCGTCTTCCTCCCCACCCCCTCTAGACTGAGCCCTCGCGGACAGAATCCCCGGCCCTATTGTACCCGTATGATTGATTTGTCGATTTGTCGTAGTTTTTGACCACTTGTCTTTGGCTACCCTCTAACTTGTAAAGCGCCATGTATCCTAATAGCGCTATATAAATACCTAATAATAATAATAATAATAATTAGTATACAGCTGCATCTCATTGAATTAGAATATCATCAAAAAGTTCATTTCAGTAATGCAATACATAAAGTGAAACGCATATATTAAATAGAGTCATAACAGAGTGATCCATTTCAAATGTTAATGTGGATGATTATGGCTTACAGCTAATGAAAACCCAAAGGTGATCTCATAAAATGAAAGTAGGGATAATGAAGGGTCTGAGAAATAAAATATCACCTAAATAGGTATCAGAGGCTTCATCTTGTGTGGTTGTGAGAGTCACAACCTCTATAAAAGTATATCACAGCTGCTGCAGTCCCCAGAGGGGTGCATATAGAGTAGGAAAAATGAAGGGTTAAAAACTGCGCTGGTGTATTCGAGACATCAAAGGGCGAATATAATATTGATTTATTAGTCAAGGCATTTCATGGCTCCCTGGCGGCTTCCTCAGGACGAATCAATATATTGCCATATTTCAGGGCGCTTCAGGAAGAGCTGAAACACATTGAATAAGAAATCAATATTATATTCATCCTTTGATGGAACACGGCTGCGCAGTTTTTAACCCTTCATCTACCCTACTTTAATTTTCTGAGATAATGACCTTTGGCTGTGAGCCATAGTCATCAACATTTACAGAAATAAAACACATGAAATAGATCACTCTGTTTGGAATGACTCTATATAATATACGCGTTTCACGTTTTGTATTAAATTACTGAGAAAAACTACGGTAATTAATTGAGATGCACCTGTACATTCAAGGAGCATGGAAACAACTTCAGCAAGGTACTCTGTGCACCATGCTAAATTTGCTCCTGAAAATTAACCCACAAAACAGAGTACATCAATAGAACCAAGAATAATTTGGTCATGCAGCAACTATCTATAGTTCGCACAGCAATAGTGGAAAATCTGGACCAGACACTAGATCAGTGTTCCCGAAATCTGGTCCTCCAGGCCCACCAACAATGCAGATTTTTAAGATTTGTTTAGTATTGCACAAATGATTATTTACTCATCTGCACAAGTGATGACTCCAAGACCCGAGCAAACACTAGTGGTACTGTCACACACTAAGATATTTTTAACAATATCGTTGAAACGTCACCGATTTTTGATCGTTCAAACGGTATAGTTTGTGCGTCATTGCGTGTAAACGAACGATCTTGAAATGATAAATCGTTGCATCATTCAAAAATTTGAGATCTGGACCTCAAATCTGTTCGTCAACCAATTAACGTTCTGACAACCTGCAACATCGTTAAGTGTGACACCTTTTTGAACGATGACATTCACAATTCTCCTATTCCTGCCGCTTTGTAAACTCGTTCAATAAGATCTTCTCGAAATAGCTGTCGCGTTGCCAAATTTAACATAGTTAACGATATCCTTGCGTGTGACAACGCACTAACGATGTCGAAACGATCGCAGTCACGTGACATAGCTAATGATATCGTAGCGTGTGACGGTACCTTAAGGAAATCCTGACAACATGCATGGTTGGTGGGCCTTGAAGACTGGACTTGGGGAACTCTGATAGTTATGGTTATTTTATATTTCATATGGTCTAAATAGCTTGTACAGTTAGAAAACACTTATTTTCCCTTCGCTTTTATTTGTAATAACAGCTGCTTACCTTTTTAGGAAGCTTTTCCCAGTTACAGTATGCATGTGTGACCATTTCATTAGCCTTAACTTGCAGCTCATTATCATAGAAAAGTTCATTTGGAACAGAGAGAATGTCGGGATGAGACCTAGTTAAAAAGAAATCATTTGACCATACATAGCCAAAAAACAAAAAAACGTCTGCATGAAAACAAAACTAGACTGACTTAAAAGGGAACCTGTCACACCCTTTGGGCATTTAAACGGTGCCCACCAACTTAAAGGGAACCAACCACCTCAGATCACCCTAATACACAGTTAGTACATGTCCCTGCACCCTAAGGATACCTTTCCAGCACTGTTTTTGTGTAAAATCTTGCATTAGTATAACTGATATAAAGAGTTTATAAACTTACTAGATGGCAGCCCGATTCTAAAGAATCGGGTAGTCTAGAATCCATATATAGTTTATTTAGTAATAGTTAGGGTAGTGCGGTGAAATTAATTGTGTGTATAGAGGTGGCTCAGTGGTTAGCACTGCACGGTGGCTCAGTGGTTAGTACTGCGTGCGGTGGCTCAGTGGTTAGCAGTGAGTGCGCTTGCTCAGTGGTTAGCAGTGAGGGCGCTGGCTCAGTGGTTAGCAGTGAGGGCGCTGGCTCAGTGGTTAGCAGTGAGTGCGGTGGGGCAGTGGTTAGCAGTGAGTGCGGTGGCGCAGTGGTTAGCAGTGAGTGCGGTGGCGCAGTGGTTAGCAGTGAGTGCGGTGGCGCAGTGGTTAGCAGTGAGTGCGGTGGCGCAGGTGGTTAGCAGTGAGTGCAGTGGCTCAGTGGGTAGCAGTGAGTGCGGTGGCTCAGTGGTTAGCAGTGAGTGCAGTGGCTCAGTGGTTAGCAGTGAGTGGGGTGGCTCAGTGGTTAGCAGTGAGTGGGGTGGCTCAGTGGTTAGCAGTGAGTGCGGTGAGATTGGTCAGCGCAGCGGCGTGGGCAGAGTGGTCAGCGCAGCGGCGTGGGCAGAGTGGTCAGCGCAGTGCCGTGGGCAGAGTGGTCAGCGCAGTGCCGTGGGCAGAGTGGTCAGCGCAGTGCCGTGGGCAGAGTGGTCAGCGCAGCGCCGTGGGCAGAGTGGTCAGCGCAGCGCCGTGGGCAGAGTGGTAAGCACATACATACACTCCGCTATACTTACCACCGACCCTGCGTCTTCCCCGCCGCCTGGATCCTGAGTCGACATGTCGCCGCCCCCGGACGACTGGATCCAATATGTTGTCCGGGTAGTTTTGCGAGACATCTTGGACGCTATATGGGATCCAGTAGTTTGGGGGCAGCGACATGTCGACTGAGGATCCAGGCAGCGGACGCAGGGCCGTGGTAAGTATAGCGGACTGTGTGTGTGTGTGTGTGTATGTGTGTGTGTGTACAAAGTTGAGGGAAGTGTAGACAAAGTGACGGAAGTGCGTACATACACACATATACACACATACTGTACATTGCATATGGAGGGGTGAGGAGAGCGGAGGCTGGAGGGCAGAGGACAGGGAGAGGAGAGCGGAGGCTGGAGGGCAGAGGACAGGGAGAAGCGAGTGGAGGCTGGAGGGCGGAGGAGAGGGAGAGGAGAGCGGAAGGTGGAGGGTAGAGGAGAGGGAGAGGAGAGCGGAAGCTGGAGGGCAGAGGACAGGGAGAGGAGAGCGGAGGCTGGAGGGCAGAGGACAGGGAGAGGAGAGCGGAGGCTGGAGGGCAGAGGACAGGGAGAGGAGAGCGGAGGCTGTAGGGCAGAGGAGAGCAGAGGCTGGAGGGCAGAGGACAGGGAGAGGAGAGCGGAGGCTGGAGGGCAGAGAAGAGCGGAGGGTGGAGGCTGGAGGGCAGAGGACAGGGAGAGGAGAGTGGAGGCTGGAGGGCAGAGGAGAGCAGAGGCTGGAGGCTGGAGGGCAGAGGAGAGGGAGAGGAGAGCGGAGGGTGGAGGCTGGAGGGCAGAGGACAGGGAGAGGAGAGCGGAGGCTGGAGGGCAGAGGACAGGGAGAGGAGAGCGGAGGCTGGAGGGCAGAGGACAGGAAGAGGAGAGAGGAGGCTGGAGGGCAGAGGACAGGAAGAGGAGAGAGGAGGCTGGAGGGCAGAGGACAGGGAGAGCAGAGCGGAGGCTGGAGGCTGGAGGGCAGAGGAGAGGAGAGTGGAGGCTGGAGGGCAGAGGAGAGCGGAGGCTGGAGGGCAGAGGAGAGCGGAGGCTGGAGGGCGGAGGCTGGAGAGCAGAGGACAGGGAGAGGAGAGCGGAGGCTGGAGGGCAAAGGACAGGGAGAGGAGAGCGGAGGGTGGAGGGCAGAGGACAGGGAGAGGAGAGCGGAGGGTGGAGGGCAGAGGACAGGGAGAGGAGAGCGGAGGCTGGAGGACAGAGGAGAGCGGAGGCTGGAGGGCAGAGGACAGGGAGAGGAGAGTGGAGGCTGGAGGGCAGAGGAGAGCAGAGGCTGGAGGGCAGAGGACAGGGAGAGGAGAGTGGAGGCTGGAGGGCAGAGGAGAGCAGAGGCTGGAGGGCAGAGGACAGGGAGAGGAGAGCGGAGTCTGGAGGGCAGAGGAGGTCGGAGGCAGGAGGGCGGAGGCTGGAGGGAAAAGGACAGGGAGAGGAGAGCGGAGGCTGGAGGGCAGAGGACAGGGAGAGGAGAGGGGAGGCTGGAGGGCAGAGGACAGGGAGAGGAGAGCGGAGGCTGGAGGGCAGAGGACAGGAAGAGGAGAGAGGAGGCTGGAGGGCAGAGGACAGGAAGAGGAGAGAGGAGGCTGGAGGGCATAGGACAGGGAGAGGAGAGCGGAGGCTGGAGGGCAGAGGACAGGGAGAGGAGAGCGGAGGCTGGAAGGCAGAGGACAGGGAGAGGAGAGCGGAGGCTGGAAGGCAGAGGACAGGGAGAGGGGAGCGGAGGCTGGAGAGCAGAGGCTGGAGGGCAGAGGACAGGGAGAGGAGAGCGGAGGCTGGAGGGCAGAGGAGAGGAAGAGGAGAGAGGAGGCTGGAGGGCAGAGGACAGGAAGAGGAGAGAGGAGGCTGGAGGGCAGAGGACAGGGAGAGGAGAGCGGAGGCTGGAGGGCAGAGGACAGGGAGAGGAGAGCGGAGGCTGGAGGGCAGAGGACAGGGAGAGGAGAGCGGAGGCTGGAAGGCAGAGGACAGGGAGAGGGGAGCGGAGGCTGGAGAGCAGAGGCTGGAGGGCAGAGGACAGGGAGAGGAGAGCGGAGGCTGGAGGGCAGAGGAGAGGAAGAGGAGAGAGGAGGCTGGAGGGCAGAGGACAGGGAGAGGAGAGAGGAGGCTGGAGGGCAGAGGACAGGGAGAGGAGAGCGGAGGCTGGAGGGCAGAGGACAGGGAGAGGAGAGCGGAGGTTGGAGGGCAGAGGACAGGGAGAGGAGAGCGAAGGCTGGAAGGCAGAGGACAGGGAGAGGGGAGCGGAGGCTGGAGGCAGGAGGGCAGGGGACAGGGAGAGGAGAGCGGAGGCTGGAGGGCAGAGGAGGGTGGAGGCTGGAGGGCAGAGGACAGGGAGAGTAGAGCGGAGGCTGGAGGGCAGAGGACAGGGAGAAGCGAGTGGAGGCTGGAGGGCAGAGGACTGGGAGAGGAGAGCGGAGGCAGGAGGGCAGAGGACTGGGAGAGGAGAGCGGAGGCTGGAGGGCAGAGGAGGGTGGAGGCTGGAGGGCAGAGGACAGGGAGAGTAGAGCGGAGGCTGGAGGGCAGAGGACAGGGAGAAGCGAGTGGAGGCTGGAGGGCAGAGGACTGGGAGAGGAGAGCGGAGGCAGGAGGGCAGAGGACTGGGAGAGGAGAGCGGAGGCTGGAGGGCAGAGGCCAGGGCAGAGGAGGCTGGAGGGCAGAGGCCAGGGCAGAGGAGGCTGGAGGGCAGAGGCCAGGGCAGAGGCCAGGGCAGAGGAGGCTGGAGGGCAGAGGCCAGGGCAGAGGAGGCTGGAGGGCAGAGGCCAGGGCAGAGGAGGCTGGAGGGCAGAGGCCAGGGCAGAGGAGGCTGGAGGGCAGAGGCCAGGGCAGAGGAGGCTGGAGGGCAGAGGCCAGGGCAGAGGAGGCTGGAGGGCAGAGGCCAGGGCAGAGGAGGCTGGAGGGCAGAGGCCAGGGCAGAGGAGGCTGGAGGGCAGAGGCCAGGGCAGAGGAGGCTGGAGGGCAGAGGCCAGGGCAGAGGAGGCTGGAGGGCAGAGGCCAGGGCAGAGGAGGCTGGAGGGCAGAGGCCAGGGCAGAGGAGGCTGGAGGGCAGAGGCCAGGGCAGAGGAGGCTGGAGGGCAGAGGCCAGGGCAGAGGAGGCTGGAGGGCAGAGGCCAGGGCAGAGGAGGCTGGAGGGCAGAGGCCAGGGCAGAGGAGGCTGGAGGGCAGAGGCCAGGGCAGAGGAGGCTGGAGGGCAGAGGCCAGGGCAGAGGAGGCTGGAGGGCAGAGGCCAGGGCAGAGGAGGCTGGAGGGCAGAGGCCAGGGCAGAGGAGGCTGGAGGGCAGAGGCCAGGGCAGAGGAGGCTGGAGGGCAGAGGCCAGGGCAGAGGAGGCTGGAGGGCAGAGGCCAGGGCAGAGGAGGCTGGAGGGCAGAGGCCAGGGCAGAGGAGGCTGGAGGGCAGAGGCCAGGGCAGAGGGCAGGGCAGAGGAGGCTGGAGGGCAGAGGCCAGGGCAGAGGAGGCTGGAGGGCAGAGGCCAGGGCAAAGGAGGCTGGAGGGCAGAGGCCAGGGCAAAGGAGGCTGGAGGGCAGAGGGCAGAGGAGGCTGGAGGGCAGAGGCCAGGGCAGAGGAGGCTGGAGGGCAGAGGCAGCTGGAGCCGGCAGGGCAGACTCACCGCGGGCCGGCCATCAGGTGTACTGTAGCAGGAGAGGAGGGGCGGGCAGAGCTGCAGGAGAGGAAGTCCGCCCTCCCTCCTCTCCAGGCACGGGCAGGAAGCACGGGTAGGAAGCACGGGTAGGAAACACGGGTACTCCCAGGGCTTGTGTGGCCCCCCCGAGGTGGCGGGCAATGGGCCCCCCTGCCCCCCCCCGGTATGTAGGCTTGTGTCTGGAGGGCAGAGGGTGGAGGGGAGTGGCTGGAGGGCACACGGAACTTCCGAGGTCGGAACGTTCCGTGTGCCGGTGCCTGTAGCAGGGGGGCAGCCCTGCTACAGTGCACTGCATGAGCCTGGGCGACGTCCATCACGGAAGTGGGCGTGGCCTGTTCCGGAAGTGGCCTTCGGGTTTTATATAATAGACTAGCCTGGTGACTTCTGGGCGTGTCCCTCCTTCTGTTATACTTCAGGGCTGTGCATTGCATGGCTGTGCTCCCCCTCCCTCCGTGCCTGCTGCCCTGCCCTGATGGGTGTGATCGTTATCTCCTCTGCACAGAGGGAGGGGGAGCACAGCCATGCAATGAATGCACAGCCCTGAAGTATAACAGAAGGAGGCATACGCCCAGATGTCTCCAGGCTAGTAAGTTTATAAACTCTTTATATCAGTTATACTAATGCAAGATTTTACACAAAAACAGTGCTGGAAAGGTATCCTTAGGGTGCAGGGACATGGACTAACTGTGTATTAGGGTGATCTGAGGTGGTTGGTTCCCTTTAAACAGGATGTAAATGGGGTTCTTGTAACCCCTCTATGTGCCCAGACATCCCCTTCATACCTGTTAAATCAACTTTTATTATCTGCATCACTGCATCCTAAAAGGTCCAGGAGGTATATTCTCTGTATAAGGTCCTCGCCGTCCCTTGCCAGTAAAAACCCGCCTTGCATTTTCAAATTTGTCGCCCTCCTCCCATGGACAGCCGCTGAATGACAGGCACACCTCACACCTGCTCAGTGAAGTGCGTCACCGTGCTTCATTGAAGATAGTGCAGAAGACTTGCAGAAGGCTCGCAAGACTTCGACACCATCTTCAATGGAGCATGGTGACCTGCTCCACTGCGCAGGTGAAAGTGCACCTGTTACTCAGCGGCTGTCCACAGGGGGGTGCGGCAATGTTGAAAATGCAAGGCGGGTTTTACTGGAAAGGGGCAGCGAGGACCTCATACACCAGGACCAGAGAATATACCTCCCGAACCTTTTAGGATGCAGCGAGGCAGAGAAAAGTTGATCTCTCAGGTATGAGGTGGACGTCTGGGCACATAGAGGGGTTACAAGAACCCCATTTACATCAGGTTTAAGTTGGTGGGCACAGTTTAGAATGCCCAAAAGGGGGTCACAGGTTCCCTTTAAAAAAAAAATAATTCCCAATAAGTGTGTGTTTCTGAGGCTCCATATATTTTCATTGCTAAAAAAATTCCCAAGTCATGCGTGGCACAGTATGACCCAGTCTAAAGAGCGGTGAGCACTGAGAGGCAGAGAAAAACAGCGCTGGATGCCGGAGAGGGCAACAGTAGGCGAGTACATTAGTGCACTCACTCTACAGTATACGTAGATACACAACACATTTACTGAATAAAATACTAAGGCCCCTTTCACATCAGCATTTTTCGCTGATTGCGGCAGATTTACCGCATCTGCCGTCTAATAGTCGCACTTGCGGCACAAATGCGTTAAGCTCCATGCATGGTCTGTGGGGCTTGCGACAGGTGCGGTATTACAGCGATTCAGCACTTGTGGCCGCGGAAAAAACAAAAACGCTGCTAACCACGTTTTTTTTGTGGCCGCAACTGCCACAAGTGCCGGATCGCGGCAATACTGCACTTGCCGCAAACCCCATAGACAATGCATGGTTCTTACCGCACGTGTGCCGCAAGTGCGACTATTAGGCGGCAGATGCGGTAAATCTGCCGCAATCAGCGAAAAACGCTGATGTGAAAGGGGCCTTAGTGGGAGTGATTCTTTAATGTTAAAAATGGTGTTCCATTGCAGTTTTTAATGCTGTGCACTTCACAGCAAAAAACTAAAATGGAGCACCTTAGAGTACCATCAAAGTGGATGGGAGATAAAAAAGTTATGGGATCTCTGTATGTGTTTTTTTTACGCTGTGTAAACATGTGTTTTTGAAAATCTCAATATATCAAATCTCTCTCGCAGGTGCTTTGAGTTTTATGTGCAATTTTTTTTCCCCGTAACATTTGATAACTATCTTTAAAGAAGCTTCTCTATAACAGCACACAATGAGCAACACACGCGTTTAATAACTAATGCGTCAAGTTACAAAATCCAGTGTAATATAACAATGTCTCCAGACTTTGTGCCATGGGTTTCACTAGTTTTTAAATGTGTGTGCTTTTTAAAGAAAACCTTTTTAAAAGGCTGTTCATAAATGTTACGTTTTATTTCTTTACTCCAAATACCTAAGTCCATGAATTTAATTTATGAAATTTCTAGATATCAGTTTAATGCTGCTGTTCTGTTTCGGTCTACTATAAATTTATAATGTTCCGATCATTTTTAACTAGACCTATTAAAGTCTTGATTTTTAGCTAATTTAAGTGTTTTATTTGAATACCCGTTGCATCATTATACTGTATGTGAACATGGTTGTTCATAAACAAATGAAGAATGAAATCAAAAACTTCAGATTCAGTCATTTGTGACCAAACAGAGCAGTAAGGTTAATGAGTCATTCATTGAACCATTAAAGTTTTGTCAAAGCTAAATACAAGGAAGCATGATGGTGGGGTTACACGTCCCGATATCGCAGCGATATCGGAGGCAACGACGCGGGAGCGCGCATTTAGTGCACGTTTCTCCCTGCATCGCATCGCCAGTTTACACGCCGCGATATCGGGATGCAACGTCCCTCCGATGTGTACGCCCACCAACCCAGGAACGACCAGTTAACATGGGAGTGAATGGGTGACGTGAGCGTACACATCGGAGTTGGGCTGTTACACGCTGCGATGCTGGTACAACGGCCTTGCGATATCGGGGAGTTGAATAGCTCTGCTATTCAACTCAGATATCGTTTTGGCATCGTTCCAGCATCGCGTTGTACGCTCAAACCGTACAACGCGCACACGATATCGGGTCCAACTCGCGACCCACATGACTTTTTGTCGGAGTTGGGTCGGAGTTGGACGCCGATATCGCGGCGTGTAAACCCACCATTAAACACAAAGTGCTTAATACAGGGCTTGTTCACACGCTGCATTTTTGTCTTTCTGTATAAGAAAAAAAAGTAGCATTTTACAAGACCAACAAAAGCAAAATCAGATTTCTAAATTTCCAGTGTCACAATGCAGTTTTTTCTTGCGCATTGTCATCTTGGGTATGTTTTCTCAAATCTCCAGGATGTCAATTACTTCAGCATTTTCAAAAGAATGGAAATAAGCCCAAGTACTTTCACATTAGCGTTTATTTGAAATCGCGGCAGATGCGGTGAAAAAAACCGCATCTGCCGCGATTACTGCATACCGGCTGCGGTGGCGGCAAGCCCCATACAATGTATAGGCTGGCTTGCGGCAGGTGCGGCAAGTGCGGTTTTGGCACTTGCGGCAGGTGCGGCCGCGAAAAAAACGCGGCTGGCCGCGTTTTTTTTGCAGCCGCACCTGCCGCAAGTGCCAAAACCGCACTTGCAGCACCTGCCGCAAGCCCGCCTATACATTGTATGGGGCTTGCCGCAACCGTGCCGCAAGTGCAGCCGGTATACGGTAATCGCGGCAGATGCGGTTTTTTTCACCGCATCGGCCGCGATTTCAAATAAACGCTAGTGTGAAAGCACCTTAAGGCCCTTTTCACATCAGCGGTAAACGCTGATCGCGGCAGTTGCGGTGAAAAAACTGCATAAAAGCCGCACTTGCAGTTCACTTGCAGCAAGCCCCATGCAATGTCTATGGGGCTTGCGGTAAGTGTGCGGCAGGTGTGGTTTCAGCACATGGCTGACCGCGTTTATTTTGCAACCGCATCTGCCGCAAGTGCCAAAACCGCAACTATACCGCACTTGCCGCAAGCCCCATAGACATAGCATGGGGCTTGCCGTAAATGAACCGCAAGTGTGGCCGTTAAGCGGTAATTGTGGCAGTTGCGTTTTTTTCACCGCAACTGCCGCGATCAGCGATTACCGCTGATGTGAAAGGGGCCCAACAAATATATCAAAACAGATGCAAAGTTACAGTAAAATGCTCGTATTTTGCATACTGTTTTTCCCGCTATGACTCTGGCTTTTAGTGTATAAAAATCTGTTACAAATCTCAATGGGCGCACATAGCCTTAGCTGGAGAGGTGAAGACATACAGCAGAAAATCTGAAACGTCAAAATCTCAAATATTCATCATTATGGTAATGAAATCCTAAAGAGGAAAAAAGAATAGATACAGTAGGCAAAAAAAGAATAAAATAAATCACAACAGACCTGTAATTTTGCAGCAATTTGGTGACAAACTGGGCATTGTAAGATCCACTGGATTTTCCATATAGTGGATTTTGATTCATCAGTCTTTCAAGCAATGACAATTCTGCATAATAAAATGTGAAACACCACAACTTTAAAAGTTATAGGTTACAAAGTCGTGACCATTATTAGGTTCATGGAGGACAAATTAAAAAGTACAGGTACTTACCCAATCCATTACCAATGGCAAATGGAGACCTTAAAATTGGGCCAAGCTGCTTTGGATCACCAGCCAGAACCAACTGACCTCCTTTCATCACATCTAGAATACCTACAATTGAGAAAAGGTTTAAAGTTAGAAACATTTGCCATTATTTAGAGGACATTTTTTGTTACAACGATCACAAATTCTTCTAGAACATAATTTTAGTGCTTGAACTATAACTGGGCATGTATGGAAAATAACGAGATTACTAGGTACATACAGTCATGGTCCAAAGTGTTGACACCCTTGAAATTGTTCCAGAAAGTGAATATTCCTCCCAGAAAAGGCTTGTAATTATATATTTTGACAAATATGGTTTGTTTAATTGTGTGTTGGAACTTAAGAAAGAGCAAAAATTGGACACGATTCCACAAAAACTCAAAAAATAGGCTGGAAGCAATATGGTTGGCAAACTCAACTTAATATTTGGTTGCCCGCCCTTAGGAGTAAATAACTGCAATCAATCGCTTGAATTTTGAACAACTTTACTTTTGCAAACTGCTCCAGGTTGCCAATATTTGTAGGGTGTCTTCTCCCAACAGCAATTTTAGAATCTATCCACAGGTCTTCAATTGGATTTAGAGTCAGACTGATTGCTGGCCACTTCATAACTCTCCAGCTCTTTGCTTCCATCCATTTTAGGGTGCCTCTTGAAGTAGGTTTGGCATCATTATCCTGTTGGAGGACACATGACCTAATTTTCTGACACTAGGCACTACATTGCTACCCAAAACCCTTTGATACTCTTCAGATATAATGATGTCTTAAACACAGTCAAGGCAGCCAGTACCAGAGGCAAAAACAAACAATTTTGAACCTCTACCATATTTGACTGCAGGTTGTGTGATCTTTTTCTTGTAGGCCTCCTTCCATATTGAGTAAACAGTAAAATGATATGACCAATATGGGGCTTTTTGGTAAAGTACATTATCCAAACAACACTTTCCCAGAAGGATTTTGGTTTACGCACATACATTTCGGCAAACTGCAGTTTAGCTTTCTTACGTCTGTGTCAGCAGTGGTGTCCTCCTTGGTCTCCTGCCATGGCATTTAATTTCATTCAAATGTTGATGTAAACGTTCACGCTGAGATTGATGCACCCTGAAAAAACAGGGCAGCTCGAATATCTTTGGAACTTGAGTGAGGTTGCTTATTCACCATCTGGACTATCCCAGATTTCAATCGTTCATCATTTTTTCTTGGCCATTCATGCCCAGAGAGCTTAGCTACATGCCATGGGTTGTAAACTTCATTATGTTGCACACCAGGGACAAAGGAACATCAAGATTACTGGAGATGAACTTTGAGATGTTGATTTTTTTCACCAATTTTGTTTGTCAAGTTCTCAGACAGACAGTCCTCTCTGTGTTGTCCTTGCTTAGTGTGACACACACAGACACATCATGCAAAGAATGAGTCAACTTCTCTTTTTATCAGGTTTGAGGTGTGATTTTCATATTGCCCACACCTATTACTTGCCACAGGTGAGTTTAAATGCGCACAATTTACACAATTTGGAAAGGTGCCAAGTGGCGTCAAGCCCATTTTGTGGATTTTGTGTGAAATGTCAAATTCACCTTTTTACTCAGGTTTTGAGTTGTTCCAATACACACAAATTACAGTGGGAAAAATAAGTATTTGATCCCTTGCTGATTTTGTATGTTTGCCCACTTACAAAGACATGAACAGTCTATAATTTTAAGGTTAGGTTCATTTTAACAGTGAGAGATAGATTATCAAAAATAAAATCCAGAAAATCACATTGTCTAAATTATTTAGATGTGTCTGCATTTTGAAGAGAGAAATAAGTATTTGATCCCCTACCATTAGAAGTTCTGGCTCCTACAGACCAGTTAGACCAGAGGTCCCCAACTCCAGGCCTCGAGGGTCGCCAACAGTGCAGGATTTCAGGATTTCCTTAGTATTGAACAGGTGTTATTGTGATCAAATGCACAGGTAATGATTCCAAACCCTGTGCAATGCTAAGGAGATCCTGAAAACATGCACTGTTGGCGGCCCTCGAAGCCTGGATTTGGGGACCCCTGAGTTAGACGCTCCTAATCAACTTGTTACCTGCATTAAAGACAGCTGTCTTAAATGGTCATCTGTATAAAAGACTCCTGCCCACACACTCAATCAGACCCTATGCACTATAATACCGTATTTTCCGCACTATAAGGCGCACCTAAAAGACTAAGATTTTCCCA